>JAHTLZ010000198.1:9861112-9879551 GCA_023846285.1 Phrynocephalus versicolor | reverse complement strand
TTTTTTTCTGTGCCGCTTGGCATCGCGCGCGATCGCGCGATGCAAGTAACGAGCACGACAAATCAGACCAAATTGTTCGTTCGTCGGTTCGAGCTCGAAGTCTGGCGGAGTAATTCCCGTTACCGTTTCCGTAGAGTAACGGAACCAAGTAACGGAAACAGAAACGGAAATACCGCTAAGTCGTGCCCATCTCTATTTGGGACAGATGTAAAACTGGGCAGTTAGCATTCTGAATAAATGCAGAGCACTGAAGCTTTCCAACGGGAGTTATACTAGGGGTAGATCTGGCAAATCTGCAATAGCTCAGCACGTTTCCCTGGGAATGAGGCACGGCACAATATTATGTTGGAAAACCGCATTCTTTACTATATCCCTGCGCCTGCCCTCATGCCCATGCACACACACACACACACACACACACTTTGTCATGAGCCTCAAAGATTTTTTAAAAAAACACATATCAATCTATAGAGAGACCATCAAAGACGTCTGAACAAACTGAAATGTTTTTGGCACCTTACGCTTAACGAAACATGCTTGTGTTTTAAGGTGCCACAAGATTGCTTGTTTTAGCTGCAACAGAACAAAATGGCTGCCCTTCAAAAATCTGAACAAACTTGAAATCTCAGCATTTGCTCAAGTGGTCCAAAATAAATTATACAGTTATGGCAATGGGAAGATTATTATTGTTGTGTATTGATCTGTATTCCTATTATCTGTAATTGCTTATGTTGAAGTAACTGCCTTGCTGTTCCAAAGGGAACAGGCCTATTGGTTGATTCAAGTTGCTGCGTTTGAATCCTCAATCCTATTTGTTCCCACCAAAAGGCAGCTTTGTGATTGCTTGTAATTGTTCCCTCCAAAATGTATCTTTTCCTAGCCAGTCCTCCTTCCTATAAATGTAGCTCCCTCTCCCTAGTCCCTCAGTCTTGTTCTCTCCTGAATAAAGAGTTGTTACAATAGAAGCTGTCTCCAGCCTGCGTCAGAGAGCTGAAATCACTTGCTGAAATCACTAAACCCCACGCTACTACAATTATTTACTTAATAAACACTACACTGAAGGAGAGATAATACTGAATCTCATACTCTGTGTGCCACTTAGTCTGAATTCAGCTCCAAGATAGAAGCACACATCCAATAGATAGGCCAGGAGAATAGCTTACTGCAAGGAAACTACAAATAAACTTTACAAAGAAGAAAGAAAGATCACACTAACTGAGTACCTGTCACTGGATCCCCTGGCCCAATACAGAACCCAGGATTCTTAATCTTAAAAAGAAAAATAATTCCATTTTAAGATCTCTGACTGAAGGAGTCTCAGAATCAATTCTCATAGGATACCTCGACTTACTTCATTAGTTGAAGCATTCACATACTTTGCTCTAGCAAAGACATCAGGAAGTCTGTCCCTAGTAGAGATGGGCACGGCCAGGGAAAATGACGTTTTCGAGTTGTCGTGTGTCGGAGGCGGCCCGTGTCGGCTCGTTTCCGTTTTTCGTGAAACTTCGCAAAAAATAGTTGTTTCGTTTTTTGTTTTTTCGTCTGTCGTTATACTGGTTTGGGGGGGTAGCGGGCTCCTGGAGGCACCTCTGTGGAGTGGGTGCCTCCTCTGGCCCGCTAGGAATGGAAAGCAGGCTCCTGGAGACCCCTCATGGCATGGGGGTCTCCTCTCCTCACCTGCTGCTGCAAAAGGGCATGCAGAGCCATATGGATGTGCATACCAGTTGCAGACTATAGTGAGACTTTGCAGCAGTGGACTGGCAGAAGCCATAGGGTGATGCCTTCTCTCCACCAAGGCTCTCTGCTGCACCCGCTGTGTCTCACTAAGAAGAGAATCGTACTTGCGTAGTGCAATGCAAGTAGATCTGGCTTAGGGGACAGCAGCTTAGCGCAAGGGCTAGGGTTAGGCTAGTTACTGGTGAGGTTAGGGTGGGGTAGTGGGGTGCACCTCTGGGTGCCTCTCTGACCCACTAAGAGGACAGTGTACTGTGGCATATGGGTAAGGAATCAAGGATTAGGGTTAGGGTTAGGGGCCTAGGGCAGGGTTTAGTGGGCTTTTTGGCACATCCCAGAAGTCTCAGTGGCCAAGTGGCCATGCGATTGGTGGGATGGCTCCAAAAATTTGCATGGTCCACTCCCACATGGCCACTTGGCCAGCCCATCATTGCGCAGGTGTAAATAAAATAAAATAAAATAAAATAAAATCAATGGAGAGAGGACAGGGGAGGAGACATTTTGTTGCAAGAAAAACCCACTGCTACTGTAAATATTCTGGCAGTTTTAGCAATAGCATTAGCAATTTTCGCATGTTTCTGTGATGCTTGTGTGTTTTTGGATCACGATTTCAAAAAAAATATTGCGGTCGCCGCCCCATTTTGGATCCCCCGCCCGCACCGCATGGCATGGTGACTTGAGTCCGGCTGCCCAGGACAGGAGAGGGGGGGAGCCCCCCCCCAGAAACCACCCCTCTGGTAGGTGCACTCTGCACTGCAGGCATATTTTCGCCTGCTTTTTGGCCCGGGAATGGGGGGGGGGGAGTTTAAAACTTTTTTTCTGTGCCGCTTCCGCTTGAATTGCGGCAGCCGGCGGCAAGACTCCGGGTTGCTGCTGCGAGCCTGCGGCGAGTCCCACCACCACCAGAACAGCCGAGGACAGGACAAGGAGGAGAGGGGGGAGGGGGGACCCCCCTCCAGAAACCACCCCTCTGGTAGGTGCCCTGAGCCCTCACTCAGGCAGGCATATTTTCACCTGCTTTTTGGCCGGGAATCGGGTTTTTTTTTAACTTTTAAAAACTTTTTTTCTGTGCCGCTTGGCATCGCGGGATCGCCGCGATGCCAGGAACGACCACAACAAATCAGATCCAATTATTCTTTAGTCGGTTCGAGTTCGAGTTCTGGCGGAGTAATTCCCGTTACCGTTTCCGTTCCGTAACGGAAACGAGGAACGGAAACGGAAACAGGAATTCCGCCAAGTCGTGCCCATCTCTAGTCCCTAGAGTGGACAAAACAGTAGGCAAAACTCCCATATAGTCAGCCTCATTACTGCCAGGGTTTTAGAAGCAGCTCCTTATTGTTAGATTATAATTATTGAACATTATGTAATTACA
The DNA here is from genome assembly GCA_023846285.1 of Phrynocephalus versicolor. Taxonomy (NCBI): domain Eukaryota; kingdom Metazoa; phylum Chordata; class Lepidosauria; order Squamata; family Agamidae; genus Phrynocephalus; species Phrynocephalus versicolor. Next base: position 9,876,445 of record JAHTLZ010000198.1, on the reverse strand, counting down.
TTATTATACATAATAATGTACCTTAAGTAGAGCATTCTATGCTGTTTTAAAAACAGTAGTCTTTTTACAAAATGCAGTTGATTGATTTGTTTATAGTATAATTTTAGCTATATACAGTTTTTCTTATTTATGCTACAGTTCAGAGATCAATTTATATTCCCTTCCAAATAACTTCTGCAAAGCTTAGCAAATCCCAGGATTTGGCTCAAGCCAGGCATAATGAACTGCAGGTTTCCCCAGAAAATCACAAGCATGATTGTACTGCCCAGTTGATCCCCCCACGCCTGTTGAGTAATTTCTTGCATCACTCCATGACTTCAGAATAAAGAGGGAACAGTTGTATATTACCTAGTGGCTAAAATAGCTTACCTTTGTGTTCTGAACTGGAACTGTTGAGGAGATAGCATAACTTGATTTCCATGTCTGGTGCTCTAGGCAAAGAGGACAGAATGATCTGAGTTACTTATAAATTTGTAAAAAGGAGGAAATGTACTTTTGTCTTAATGTGCGATTTGATCCTGAATCACGGTACCTGTTCAGATGTTGTCTTTGTAAGGACAGCTGAACTACTGCAATCCATGTCGCAAGAAAAAGGCAGTGGCAAAGAATATGGGAATTTCGAAAGACTGATTAAGTCTGCATAGACAGTGGTTGCCCATAACTGCCAATTCTGGCTCCCCAACTTTGTAACTGCCTGGCCCATACTGCCACTTTATAGCTGGCAGGCCTCCCACCCATTTGGAAGTGATCTGAAACTGCAATAGCATATAAGTGCAGTAATCCTCGTCCTGATTTGTTTCTTGAGATTTCTGTCACATTTTCTGCCACTTCCAGTCTAGCTGAAGCAGGGTGGGTGGTACTTTCATTAGACCACTAAAATAACACAGGCAGAGGCTCGTCTTCAGCTCTGCATGACCTTTCATCAGGGTGGCCATTATTGACCTCAGGTGGTACAGAAAAAGCATAAACCCTCCAAAAATTATGGCCGACGATGCAGGCCAGTTCCCTTGCTTAAAACAAGCTCCAAAGGGGAAGCTTTATTAGACAAATATTTGCCAATTGCTAAGTGGATGCTCGCTCTCTCGCTCTCTGCAACTTCACTGTTTTTCTTCCTTATAAAAACGAAGTGGCTGGGCACTCTGCCCTGCTGGAGAGGACACTTGCTCAGAGGTGATCTAATCCACACCCACAAAACAACTGGGGCATCACCTCCCAGAGGGTATTACAAATCTCTCAGATTCCATGAATCTCCAGGGAATGGTCAGCCCAAAGGGATTCTCCAACATTTCTGAAGAAGGGAATAGTCACTGAACTAGTACTACTCTGAACTGTAATTACACAAATGCCCACGTGTTTGAAGCCAGCCTTTCACTTGCTTGCAGTCTGCCTGTGTATAAATTAAATTCCAAGCCCTATGAGATAATCCACTTGGTGAGGAGGCAGCTTCACTTCCAAGATCCTTGAGAATCCAACTGCTTTTCTCCGGCTTCAACATTCTCTTCATTGTTACTACATACCATATTTTACTTTATTATTTTTTGTTTCCTTTTCTCTTTTTATTGATGTATTGTTCTTTTGGGGTCTGTTTTTCCCCTTTTTGTTCACCACCCGGAGTTCCTTCGGGAAGACAGGCGGTATAAAAATGAATGAATAAATAAATAAATAAATAAAATATTGTCATTCACACTCTTGAGATCCTGCACCTCCCATTTGATATCAAGCAGAAAGCACTTCAGGGCCAAATTTTCCCGCTGATTTTGTTGGGTCTAAATTTGCACTCATATATTATGTAAAAAATCCCACCCTAATATCTTTTAGGTTTCAACCAAACCTATGATAGCAACCCTCAAAAAACTCTTATTTTTCTGTCAATGACGTCTTTGGAAAGCAAAATACTTCCACCCTTATGTGCCAGACAGCAACAGTGGAAAAGCTATGTATGCCACTTAGTCTGAATTCAGCTCCAAGATAGAAGCACACATCCAATAGATAGGCCAGGAGAATAGCTTACTGCAAGGAAACTACAAATAAACTTTACAAAGAAGAAAGAAAGATCACACTAACTGAGTACCTGTCACTGGATCCCCTGTCCCAATACAGAACCCAGGATTCTTAATCTTAAGAAGAAAAATAATTCCATTGTAAGATCTCTGACTGAAGGAGTCTCAGAATCAATTCTCATAGGATACCTCGACCACATTCTACACAATCTGCTGATAGTCAGGCCATAGTTATATGGACCATAAGGGCCGTGGTTATACTGATTCTGAATTGTTTTTATTCACTTCCATCATGATGCACAGGAAAAATAGATTCATTTGATCAAATTAACTTTTTTTCAACCTTGCCAGAGGGAGCTTTTTAAAATGATCTGATCTCTGAATAAGCTTATATCCATATTAGTTTTGTCCTGTGTGAACGTTGCTGTCAATTTACTTTGCAACTACTGTACTTGTGTTTTCAGTGCCATGGGCAATGCATAATCACCTTGCTTGCTCCCTTTCTTAATTTTTTTTTTCAAATGCTATGTGATGTCTTATAAGGAAATGCTTCAAGTGCTTAAACGTGAAAGGAAATACTGGAAGATGGCCACAGAAAAAGAATATGAATCTCTGGAGAAGCATCAAGTCTTCACACCAGTAAAATTTCCAGAGGGACAAAAGGCAGTGGGGTGCAGATGGACATATAAAGTGAAAAAGTCCAGTGACAATACAGTGACCTGTAAAGCCAGGCTTGTGACACAGGGGTTTTCTCAAGAAAAATACGTAAATTTTGATGAAGTGTTTGCACCGAAAGGCAGAGACATTTAGAGTGGCATCAGCAGTTGCAGTAGCAAGAAAATGCCAAGTGCATCACTTTGATGTGGAAACAGCCTATCTAAATGCAAACCTGAAGGAGGACATCTGCGTGAGGCAAATATCTGGCTATAAGTTAGAAAACCCGGAACTTGTTCTCAAGCTAAACAAAACTTTGTATGTCCTTCAACAATCAGAACTGGCATGGAACCAATGCCTGCATGAGAAACTAACCCAATTGGTTTTTTTCTCCTAGCAGGGCAGATTCATGATTGTATACAAAAGCTTCCATTATTCTATTTGTATTTGTTGATGATTTTTGTTTGATGGTGCCTGATATCTCATGTAGAGATGGGCACGACTCAAAAAAATGGTGTTTCGTTTGTCGTTTGTCGCTTAGGGGGTCCGTTTCGGTTCGTTTTCATTTTTCGTGAATTTTTGCAAAAAAAATTTGTTTTAGTTTGTTACGTAACGAAACGAAAAAACGAAAATGAAAATGAAAAATTCCTGTTTCGTTAGCATTCATTACAGTTCAATGTATTTGCCGCAACGAAAACAAAACGCACGACAAAATTTCTGGTGTTTCGATTCATTTCGTTTCATTTTGGAGATAAAAGTCGTTTTTCGTTTTGTTACATAACGAAACAAAAAAACAAAAACAAAAACAAAAAATTGCTTGTTTCGTGCCCATCTCTAATCTCATGTGTTAAATGGTTTATGTCCTCACTAGGTGCAGAGGTGAAAGTCAAGCATCTTGGTGAGATACAGCACTACGTAGGCATTGATGTGTTTAGAGATCCTAGAGGTAACTTCTATCTGTGTCAAAGTGATAAGATAGAAAAGCTGTTACAGAAACAGTGCATATGTCTGTGAAGATTCTCAGTCATCCAGGTGAGTTTATCTGGAAGTTGAGTCATGGCTACTGGACTTCTTTTTTGAGAGATAGAAACGTTTCGCTGTTCATCCAAACAGCTTCATTGGTGCATGTTTGACTGTGGAGGTAGAGTATGGGGCACTGAGTGATTTGTGCTGTGACTTAATATGATTTGTACAATTATTAAGGGATGTTGGTGTGGGTACCCAGATGCCAGTCAAAGTGTATAATCTTTCGTGTATCAAATTATCACAAAGTCAGAAGGTCAGATCCAGAAGCAAGCACATCGGGATCCAGTACCAGAATGCCAAGGACTGTGTGGATCAACAACTGATTGTGGTGGAATATTGTGCCTGTGATTGTAATTGTGCTGACATATTTACAAAAGCTTTGCCTAAAGAAAAACATGCATGTTTAAGGGAAAGGCTAGGTGTTGCAATCTGTTAAATAGGAGGGGTGTCAAGGAACATAGTTTTGACAAAATGTCTGTCATATATATTTAACAGATTACAAAATGGAGTCTGTATAAAAATGCCACGTCATGTGCTAGACAAGAATTGTATTAGGACTAGGACACAGGTGCCAGGAATAAGGAATAAGGTCAGGATGATTAGACCAGGTGGTATGGCATGATCACCTCACCTCATGTAATATGTGATTGGTCCACACTAGACATGGGCACGGAGTGGCGAAATTCTCGTTTCCGTTACCGTTTGTCGTTTCCGTTACGTAACGGTAACGGTAACGAGTAACGAGAATTACTCCGCTTCAGCTCGAATCCGACCTGATAAAGATAATTTGGGTCTGATTTTTCATTATCGTTCATGGCATCGCGGTTCGCGGCAATCGTGCGATGCCAAGCAGCACAGAAAAAAGTTTTAAAAATAAAAAAAACCCGATTCCCGGCCAAAAAAGCAGGTGAAAATATGCCTGCCTGAGTGAGGGCACCTACCAGAGAGGGGTGGTTTCTGGGGGGGTCCCCGGCCCCTCTCCTGTCCTGGGCTGCTGGACTGGTACCAGGCTGGGGGAGGGCATCCTCGTCGTCTCCACTTGCCATGCGGTGGGGGGGATCCAAAATGGCGACCACAATATTTATTTTTAAATCGTGGTCCAAAAACCCACCAAAGCACCACAGAAACATTTGAAAATTAGGTATTTTAAATGCCTGATTTTTTTATAGTAGCAGCAGTGGGTTTTTCTTGCAATAAAACGTCTTCATTGATTTTATTTTATTTTTATTTTTATTTTTATTTTTTTACACCTGCGCAATGATGGGCTGGCCATGGGATGGGACCATGCAAATTTTTGGAGCCATTCCACCAATCGCATGGCCAGGTTTTGACTGAGACTTCTGGATGTGCCAGAGGGCATAAAAAGCCCACTAACCCTAACCCTAACCCTAACCCATACGCCAGTACACTGTCCTTCTTAGTGGGTCAGAGGCACCCAGAGGTGCAGCCCACTAACCCACACTAACCTTAACCGTAACCCTAAGCCTAGCCCTTACCCTAGCCCCAACCCTAACCCAGATCTGTACGCAAGTACACTTCCCTTCTTAGTGGGTCAGAGGCACCCAGAGAGGTGTCTCCCACAGCCCACTATCCCCTATCCCATTCCCTAACCTGTACGTCAGTACGCTAGTACGCTCCCCTTTTTAGTGAGTCAGAGGCACCCAGAGAGAGAGGTGTCTCTGCCACTTACCCCCTACCCTAACATAATGTAATGTATGGTACACGGCGGCTTCGCATTACGCTTCCCTTCCCTTCTTAGTGGGTCATATGTCAGAGGCACCCAGAGAGGTGCCTCCCAGAGCCCACTTACCCCAACCCCAACCCAAACGACAAACGACAAACGGAAACGAGAAATTTTTGAAAATTTCCGGGACAAACGGAAACGACCCGAAACGGACCCGCCCCGAGAAACGACAACTCGAAACGTCATTTTTTCTGGTCGTGCCCATCTCTAGTCCACACCTTGTTGCTTCATGTATAAAAGTCTCAGGCAAACCAATGTTTAATTGGGACTGTCTGAGAGACAGATCCCCATGCTCTGTTATTTTCTCTCTATGTATATGCTATGCTTTGTGTGTTTTAATTGCTTATTTTCTCTTGCCATGTATACATATGTAAAATACAGTTTTATACTAAACTCTATTGTCTTATTTGTCTTGTAGCTCCATAATCACTACGTGCATTTATTTTTCCACACCGCTGCTAGTCTGTGCTAGTTTATTTTCCTTGAACATAATTAATTCCTATCAGCCACAATAGGGCTATGTCTTAATAGAGAAAGAAATGAAAGGGGGCACTTAAATTCTGAATCATGATGCTCACTCAAAGCTTCCAGAACCAGAAGGCACTAAAGAAGTACTCAAAAAAAAAAAAAAAAAGGCCAGTGGTGTGATAAGGAATACCTGTGGCAACTCTACTAGTGACAATTCACTATGGGTATTTATATCAATGCATTTATGCCAGTACAGTGGTACCCTGTATAAAGGAATTAATTTGTTCCAAATGAAATTATGTTAAGCAAATTTTTCTTTATACAAGTTTCCCATAGGAATGCATTGAAAACAGAGTAATCCCTAATCACGACCATTTTTATGTTGTACGGATTCGCCCCATAGACGATTCTATTAAGCAAATTTCCCCCATCTCCAGAACTTTTTATGTTGTACAAATTTTATGTTATACAAGCCGTTTGTTATACAAGGGTCCACTGTATAAGGATTTCGGCCATTGCTTGATTGTTTCATTCGGAGAAAGGCCTTGGGTAGCCTGTGCCTTATCCACTGCATACTCTCCCAACCTCAAACAGCTACTCACCACACAACGAAGGCATAAACACAGGGAAGAGACCAGTGAAGTCTTTCTACCTGCACAGTGGCAGGTAGGACTGCTGGGTCTCCAAACACCAGCTGAATCCTCACTGTGCTTTCCCAGGCAGAGAGACAAATTGCAGGGTAATCTGGAGGTGGAAAGTCTGATTGTATCGTATTCGTATGTAATGGCTTTGATGCCGATCTGCTTTTCAGTCCTAACCAATGCCTGAGGCTCATGATTGATGTTGTTTTGTGCCATCAAGTCACTTCCGAATTATGGTGACCCTGTGAATGATCAGCCTCCAAAACGCCCTTTCCTCCACTGCTCTTCACAGCTCCCATAAATTCAAAACTCTGGCTTCCTTTAGGGAGCTAATCCATCTTGAGTTTTGTCTTCCTCTTTCCTTGCTACCTTCCACCTTTCCCAGCATTATTATCTTTTCCAGAGAATCTTGCCTTCTCATTTTGTGTCCAAAGGAGAACAGCTTCAGCCTCCACAGTTTTGACTCCAGAGATAATTCAGGCTCTATTTGATCTAGAACCCACTTGCCCCTCTTTCTAGGCAATCCAAGGTATCTGCAAAGCTTTCCTCCAGCACCACATCTTAAACAACTCAATTTTTTTCTAGTCCACTTTCTTTACTGACAGCTTTCACACCTATGCATGGTGATTGGAAACACAGGAGCATGGATGATCTTGGCTCACTAGCTCAATGCAAATAATTGTTTTGGAATTCCCATTGTCTCACATTCTCATTCACATACTTCTGCGCACATAGTATTTTGCAAACATTACACTACATGCCATGTGTATTACAAAAATAACACTACACACAGAGAGGGGGGAGAGAGAGATTGGCATGCCATTAAACAACACACACATACACGTCATGTGTATTACAAAATTAACACTACACAAAGAAAGAGAGAAAGAGAGAGAGAGAGATCCTGGCAACATTAATGTCAGGAGTAAACATCATATGGAACAAAATGGGAAGGAATTTTAAAGAATAGATGACAGATTTATTTAGGAGCCCCGTGGCACAGTGGTTAAATGCCTGTGCTGCAGGTAAAACTGTGCTCACGACCTGGGGTTGAATCCCAGGTAGCAGGTTCATGGTTGACTCAGCCTTCAATCCTTCCAAGGTTGGTAAAATGAGTACCCAGCTTGCTGGGGGGGGGGGGCAATGTGTAGCCTGCATACTGTAAATAAAAACTGTAAACCTCCCAGAGACTACTTGAAATGGTATAGCGTGGTATATAAGCAGAACACTTTACTTTTTTCCATTTCAAAATACTGCAAGGGCAGCACTGCATAGCAGCTTCAGCTACCAAAACTTCACGCCAGTGAAGAGACAAATCCAGCTCGTAGGTTCGCGACCATGTCACAGGTGACTGTATTCATGTTGCCTTTTAAAGACATGGCCCTGGCCTTTTGGAGCCTGAGTGAATATGAAAAGCCCTTGACATATCATATTGTTAATTAAAAGCTCTACCAGAAAGGGGAGAATAGGAGAGAGGGGTGATGGAAACTCCAAGTCTTGTAACAGTTTATGGCCAACTTCTGAATGAAACAGAAATACCAAGACCAATCGTGCTCTTGATGACAGTTGCTAATTAGTGGTAACCAGTGATAGGCATGAAAAGGATATGAGGGTGGAGGTGGAAAAAAGCTGGACATAATGTACAATCCCTGGTACGATGTTTGTGAGTAATATATTTCCACAGCTGCTTCTCAGAAAATAAAGTGCAAGAGACCATGGAAAGGCTGTCAGTCTTTTTAAAAAATCATCAATGTATTTTTTGTCCGCCTGGATGAGGGATCAAATTTCATGCTTGCCATTTCACTACTTTTATAACACTCTATTCCATATTTGATGCAGACTACACAGGCTTCAATATAAAATGAATAAAATATTAGTTGGTGTCTGGCCAGGAGTAATTAAATTCCCAAGCTACTAACTGAGTCGACAGCGAACATTTCGGATTACTTCAAACTGTTCTGATTCTTTACTAACAATGCAATGTAAGAAAAACAAATTGACACCTCTAATATTTAATGTTTGTTTAACATCCCATAGGAGATCTGTTATCACTAGTCAGAACTAACATTATTAGAGTCTGGGTGTAAAATGTTTGCTCATTACTTCAAACCATTCTGGGGGCTTTGGGGGCACGTTGGCTGTGGTCCGTATCTGTAAAAACAGATTAGTAACAAGTTCTTCCTCAGTAACATTTTTGTTACTCATGAGTAATAAGCAGCTAACTGTATTTAAAAATGTCTGTGGAGATTCTCGGTCATTCAGGTGAGGTTATTTGAGGGCTGAGTCATGGCAACTGGACTTCTTTTCTTGTGGAGTGGAAATATTTCATTACTCATCCAAGGTGTAACTTTCAGACACCCCAGACCAGGGTGGGGTGAAACCAACATAAGAACATACATAAGAACTTAAGAACAGTCTTGCTGGAACAGGCCACAGCCCATCCAGTCCAGCATTCAGCCTCACACAGTGGCTCACCATTTGCTTCAGGGTATTCCCAAGCACATGTCTTCACCTGCTTACGATTCCCTGCAAATAAGACTGAGAGATATCCTGCCTATCTCTCTGTCCCAGAGGTTGTCCTTAGGCATCCATAATGATAGCCATTGATATTCTTGTTCTCCAGGAACTTGTCCAATCCTTTCTTAAAGCTGTCAAGGCTGACAGCTGTCACCACTTCTTCTGGCAGGGAGTTCCACAGAGCAATGATCCTCTGGGTGAAAAAGTACTTTATCTTATTTCTTTGAGATCTAGCACCCAAAAGTTTCATGGAGTGCCCCCTAGTTCTAGTGTTGTGCAATAGGAAAAAACAGTTTTTCCTTAACTACTTTGTCCACACCGTGTATGATTTTATAAACTTCAGTCAGGTCACCTCCTAGGCACCGTCGTTCAAGAGTGAAGAGCCCCAGCCGTTGAAGCCTCAGATGATAAGGAAGATGTTCCAATCCCCTAATCATTCTGGTTGTCCTCCTCTTCACTTTTTCCATTTCCATAATATCATTCTGGAGATATGGTGACCAGAATTGTACATAATACTCCAAATGGCACATCACCATAGATTTATAAAGAGGCAAAATGACACTTGCTGACTTGTTTTCTATACCCTTCCTAGGGATCCCTAGCAATGAGTTTGCTTTTTTCACTGCTATGGTACACTGGCTTGACACCTTCATTAGCTGTCCACCAGGACACCAAGGTCCCTTTCCTGGTTTATTGCAGAGAGTTCAGACCCCATCAGTTTTATAAATGTAATTGGTTTTTTTCGCCCCAGCATGCATCACTCTGCACTTACTAATGTTGAAGCTCATTTGCTACTGATTTGCCCACTCTCCCAATGTTAAAAGATCCCTCTGGAGCTCTTCACAATCTCTCTCAGTTTTTACTACCCTATACAATTTAGTGTTATTGGCAAATTTGGCTACCTCACTATTTACTCCTATTTCTAGATCATTTATGAAGAAGTTGAAAAAGGGGTCCCAGTACTGAACCATGGGGAACCCCACACTTTACCTCCCTCCACTTGGAGAAGTGTCCATTTAGTGCTACTCTTTGTTTCCTGTCCCTTATCCAGGTGCTGATCCAGAACAAGACCTGGCCCTTGGTTCCATGACTGGCAAGTTTATTCAAGAGCTTTTGGTGCAGGACCTTGTCAAAAGCCCTCTGAAAGTCCAGATAAACAATGTCAACTAGATCTCCCTTATCGTCATGCTTGTTGACACTCTCAAAGAATTCCAACAGATTAGTGAGGCATGATATGCCCTTGCAGAGTTCATGTTGGCTCTCCTTCAGCAGCTCCTTCTCTTCTATGTGCTTATTAATTTCATATTTTAGGATGGTTTCCATCACTTTACCTGGGACACATGTCAAACTGACCAGATTACCTCTGGATCCTTTTTGGAAAATCACCTCTGGATCCTTTTTTGAAGATTGGTGCTACATTCGCTACCTTCCAGATATCAGGCACAAAACCTGATTTGAGAGAGAGATTATATATTTTGGCTAGGACCTCAGCAATTTCACCTTTAATTTGCTTGAGAACTCGTGGATGGATGCCATCTGGTCCTGGAGATTTGTTAGCATTTAGTTTAACGAGACATGCAAGAATCCCCCCTGGTTATTTCTATCTGGCTTAATTCTTCAGTTTCCCTCCCTATGAAGATAGGCTCTGTTTTGGGCTTGTAGTCTCTGTCTTCTTCAGTGAATACTGAAGCAAAGAATTCATTGAGTCTCTCAGCAATCTCTTTTTCTTCTTGAATAATCCCTTGCCTTCCATTGTCATCTAATGGTCCAATGGCCTTCCTAGTTGGGTTCTTACTTCTAATGTACTTAAATAAGTCCTTGTTATTTCTTTGAGTGTTTTTAGCTATATGCTCCTCCAAGTCTTGCTTTGCTTTCCTGATTGTTGCCTTGCATTTGTTTTGCCAGAATTTATGTTTCTGTCCATTGTCCTCATTTGGACAAGCCTTTCATCTTCTAAATGAGCTTTTCTTGTTTTTGGTCACTTCTCAAACACCTTCTGTAAGACACATTGGCGTCCTCTTGGACATGGCAGTGCCCTTTTTCCTTTTGGGCATGCATTCCAATTGGGCCTCTGTTGTTGTTTTTGTGAAGAGCCTCCATTTCTCTTGGAGTGTTTGGACTCTCTCAATTTTCCCTTTCAGGTTCTTTTTTACTAGTTTCCTCATGTTTGGGAAATTTCCTTTTTGAATGTTTAAGATCTCTGTGTAAGATTTTATCAGTGATTTGCAGTCTTTGAGGGCGTTAAAAGTTATTGTGTTGTGGTCACTGTTCCCTATTGGATCAGTCACATTGGCCGTCACTTCACGAGGCTCTTCGCTTCGCAGCGTGATTGCCTTCGCTTTGAATGCGAAGGCGATCACGTGGTCTCCCTTCGCCCCCACCCCTTTTTCCCTGTACTCACGCGGGCCGCTTTTCCGTTCGAATCGAGAATGACCTCACGAGCTCCATTCGCATTAAAGCACTGATGTTCTTCCCCCGTTTCCCGCGTTCTTTGATTTTTTTTAAAAAAAAGGGACCGGTGTATCGATGCATCAATGCTTGGCTGTCATTCACGACAGAGCGTGGTTACTGTACGATCCTGTGTTTTGTTTCCTGGCATCATTGACAGCCCCCCGCCGCCGCCGCCGCCGCTACTCGGGGGGAGCCCCGCATGGCACAGCCGCCCGCCCTCCGCCGCTTGCACGCTGCCTGCCCCGGGTGCCCTGCTCTGGTCGGGCGAGGCAGCAGCGGCTCCTCCTGCGCCCGCCGCCGCCGCCGCCGCCGCCGCCGCTGCTACTTGAGCGAGGAAGTAACAGCGCAAAGCGATGAAACAATATAGCGATGCATCGATATCCCTGTTTGAATATTTTTAAAAAAAACTTGAAATAAAAGCCAAAAACTGAGACCACACGTGGCGCTGGGTGCGAAGCGAGATGCGAAGCGAAGAGATTCCCGTCCTCCGCCAGGGGCATCACTTGCCCCGGTTGGAGCACGCTAAAGGGGGCGTGGTCGGGGTGACGTCGCAGCCAAAAGGGAGGAGCGTGCGGACTGAAGCGGTCGGTTCGCACGCAAATGACGGCTTACCGCGAAGCGAGCGGCTCGTGAAGTAACGGCCATTAACATTTTGCACCAGGATCCTGTGATTTACTCACTATCAGGTCAAGGATTCTTGTACCTCTAGTTGGGTCTTCAACCATCTGTTCCAGGGAAAATATGGTTGCATTTAGCATATCTAGGAACTTTATCTCTTTATCATATGTTGAACAACAGTTCACCCAATCTATGTGAGGGTAATTGAAGTACCCCATTATAACCAGGTTTCCCTTCTTGGATGCCTCCTTTAGAACATTCTCCAACTGCCAGGGGCTTGGGTCAGAGGCCGATAACATATGCCTACTGTTAGGCCATCCTTGTGGCCTGATACTCTTACCCACAGAGTTTCTAATGGTGATTCCAAATCACCTTATTCCAATCCATATGATTTTATCACTTCTTTGACATAGCACCTGAATATAACAAAGAACATTTGCCAACCAAGAGCTGCCCACTGGGAAGCTCCAGTCACCACGTTCTCCTCTTCCCTATGCCAGTCAACTTTTATAAACGTTAGACACCACATTATGAGGAGAAGTGATAAGAATCTCAAAAACGTCCTAGGTCATATCACCTTCCCTGGGTCTGCCACGATGGAAAACCTGTGCAAAGTAATGGCACCAACCTACTTATGATGTCTTGCTCAAAGGAAGACAAAACACAGTACAAACTGTCACGAGAACTTAAGTTCTCCCAGGCTGTGGGCGCTTAGATTAATGCAAGCTGTATTTCTCTTCCCTGCGATGAGCCTAGTAAAATTTATAGCATCCTTTTTGCACACATAATAGTTCTAAAGATGTTCAGCTGCCCCAGGGGACAGCTAACCAGAATATTCCTGGATGGTGGTGATGATGGCTGCTCTCCTTATTTCTGCTATCCTTTAAACAGATACTGTTTGCTCCACATGGAAAATGTCTCTGCTCTGTTCTATTTTTGTATGTTCAGATAATACTTCATTTTGACCTTTTCAAATATTTGCATGGGCTATCCATAGGTCTTTATTGCAAAAGAGAAACAGCCATATTTTTGGCAGATGAAAATGACTGTTCTTCAGCAAGCAAGACTGCTATGATTAACCTAATGTAGACCTAATCAGTCACATCTGTTTCCTTACATCAAGGAAAGTTATTGTTATGAATATCCAAAATAACAGGTCTAGAAGAGTTAAGGAGAAGCATTCTTCCTGCATTGTGTGCCGATCTTATCAGAACTTTTCCTATCATCCAAACAATGCCTCTCTTAACTTGTTTTGTGCAGTTGTGCTTTTTGTTGCTGTTCCGTGCCTTTGTTTGTTAATCTGCAACTCTCTAGGGGAAGCTTCCATGGTATTTCTGGACATGTCTTCAGATAGATCTGCCATGATGTGGGTGGTGAGGTATATGGGAGTCGGAGTATTAGGGAAACAATGGCCAAGAAACACACCATATAAAATGGGCATCACTTATTAGTGGTAGACATTTCCTGGGCATCGGCAGTTCCAATTAGATTGCAAGCTTTGTGGAGTCGCAGATCTGAGCATTTACAGGAGTACCACCAAAGCAGTTTAGCACAAGGCTAGCAACCTTTTCTTTAAAGGTAGCCAATGTGAGTACAGAAACACAAGACATGGCCAAAAAAAATCAACCCAAGCCCCCAAAAATATGGCCAAATGAGACAACACCAAAAGAAGGGCATGAAGAAGGGAAACAGGTAAGGATACAGAGGAGAAAGCAGAGAAAGGAGGAGCCATGTAGTCATGTTGAGGAAGAACTATATTAATAATTTGGGGAGAATGAAGAGAAAACATTGTAATCGGAAGGTTGGGAGATGTCAAATGCAAAATCTGCATTTCCTATTATCTGGCATAAATCACTACTATAATACAAAATAGTACTACAGTATTACAAATAGTATTACAGTATTATAATATTACAATACCAGTTAGGAGTGAGAGTAGAGAGTGAAGTTATCCTGTGTTGGATTGGGCTAAAAGTGTGGCCTGAAAATTAGGAGAATCCTTGTATTCCACATGTAAGGACCCAATTTTGTGTCATCTGCAAGTTTGATTAGCCTCGGATTTGTACTTGAAAAATCTAGTAAATTGGTTTCTAGTAATTGCTGCCTTTCTAGGTTCTTACATAGTGACCACTTTATAATCTGTTCCAGAATTTTCCCTGGGATTTATGCTAAGCTAACTGATCTGTAGCTCCTACTTTCCTCCCTTTTTCCCTTTTTGAAGATAGGGACAACATTAGCCCTCCTACAACCATCTGGTACCTAATGCATTTCCCATGATTTCAAGAAAATAACAGACAGCAGTTCTGAGAATTCTTCAGCCAATTCCTGCAACACTCTTGGATGCCAAGCCTATTGCAATCTCCAGCCCTAGAGATTTGAACTCGTCCAAGGTAATAAGGTATTCCTTGACTATTTGTTTGTCAATCTCCAGCTGCAATCCTGTCTCCTCTGCTTGCAATTCTCTGGAGGGTCTTTGGAGGGGGGGGGAATAAGTTAAAAGGGAAACTGGGCACTTCTGCCTTTTGTTTATCATCTCATTCCCTTTCCCCATCCCCACTGACAGCAAAGGTTGAGCTATCGTGACCTCCTTTGGGAGGAGTTCCAAAGTCTGGTCCTCTCCCATGTCTCCACCCCTGTAAATATGGTGGGACTGAGGGAAAAGCATCTTCTTGTGATCTTAAAACCAGAGCAGCCTCGTGATGGGAGGTGTGTTCTGGCTGATATCTTGGACCCAAGTCAATCAGGGTTTTCTATCTTAGAAACAGTGCTTTGAATTGTGTCTCAGCAGCAAAGAGAGAAAGATCCCACTCTACACCCCCTCCTTGTGAATAAGTAGCATTGTTGGGGGAATCCTGTTGGATTTGATACCTGAAACATAATAACTAAAATGGAGCAACTGTAGCTGTGCAAAAAAAGCAGTATCCCCCTGTGGGGATCCAAAAAAGTCTGAGTAACCATGGGCAGGAGCTGCCTAGATGCCCTAAGCACATCTGATCTCTCCTGATTTCGGAAGCTAAGCAGGATCGGCCCTGTTTAGTACTTGGATGGGAGACCACCAGGGAATACCAGGTGCTGTAGGCGCCTGGAGTAGGAACTGGCAAACCACTCCAGTATTCCTGCCAAGAAAACTCCATGGACAACTGTAATGACACAACAACAACAACAACAACAACAACAACAACAACAACAACAACAACAACAACAACAACAACAA
>JAHTLZ010000198.1:9840740-9861102 GCA_023846285.1 Phrynocephalus versicolor | reverse complement strand
AACAACAACAACAACAACAACAACAACAACAACAACAACAACAACAAACCATGGGCAGTGGTCTGGTTGAACAGCAGTGAGCAAAATGTTCTTTGCAAATATAGAAAAACCCTTGAAATTATATAAATAACAAACCGACAGAACTAATTAGGTGTGAGTAATGGGAAGGTGGTCCAGCATTTTCATCATATTCACTGTGGGAGGAATGAGTTGCACTAAGGCCCAAATCCCTTCCTTAGCCTGGTTCAGATCGGCTGGGCTTCAGGGAAGGATGGGAAATGGATTCTGAGCCCGGTTACATTGGTTAAAAAAAAAAAAGGAAACCTATTGAAATCAGATTTAGCTTATTTTAATTCAATGTAAAAAGGGGAGACTGCATGATACATGCGGAAGCACGGAATGAGTAAGCTGTGGATTTTGCTTCCTAAAATTGTATTTTTTGAACAGCAGCAAGTTTGTTTACTCTTCTGCCAGATTTTAACTCTTAGGTGGAATCAATTTCATTTGAATTGATTCGCCTTCTCTGAGCACTCTGATTCCCCTTCTCTGAAGCTGTCTGTAGGTACCACCACTGCCACTCAGCTGGCAAGGCAGATCCAAGCCTCTCCAGCTGGCTGCTGGAGTTGCTCTGCTTCAGTTTATCTCAGGAGCTGGTCAGCTCTTCCATGGCATACAAGCAGGCAGCTGCTTGCCCACTATCTGCAGCAACCAGTGCTGTCTCTCTTCTTCTTCATCCACAGCTGGGCCTTACCTTTCCCTTTCTTCCCCCCCCCCCCCGTTCCCTTTCCCTCCCTCTTGCTGTGGAAGAGGCAGAGCCTGACCCAGCCAGAGTAAGTTTTCTTAGGTGGTTACTTCACATCCTTCCTCGAGCCGAGGTGAACTTGCCTCCGTGTTGAAATCGGTTTTCAACACGGATTGAGAAGTGGATTGAAAAGATTCCCGAGCTCCAGGATGGGAATCTCTCACCCCGCTTGGAGCGCAGTTCAGGGGCCGTGGTCAGGGTGAACTCGGATTGACCCCACAAGGACATGAGGTTCCGTTCCTTTGAACTCGGATTGACCCCACAAGGACGTGAGGTTACCTTCCTTCGAACTGGTCTCCAGCGGGGCCGCAAACTGCAGCGAGAGGGACGTGAAGCATCAGCCCTAGTTGCTGCCTCTGCCACCACTTCTGCCATGGCCACCCTGACAGATAAGTACTCCGCAAGGAACAGCTGCTCCCTCTATTTACAAATGCAAACCTAGGCCACAGGCAATACCTTTATAGGCCACTAATAAAAAACAAAAACATTGCAAGGCAAGCTGTCCAGTGCAACACATGTCTTTGTGCTTTGTGATGGCCACACAGCTCAACCCCCTTTTTTGCTCTCTCTATTTAAAAATATGGGATTTAAAATTTCCCCAAGGAGCACACAAAGCGATTTAAATACAGTACTACATGACATTTAAAAAAAAAAAACGCTGCCGTATCTTCTAAAGTATCAGACTAATGTGCTTGCACTCTCTGTTGGATTTATAGCCTCTCACACTTCCCAAGACTCACAGTGAAATAGGTACACAAACCTGCTCAAGAATGTATACATTTCCAATGGCCATTTGGAGGAATAAAATGGATACAAAACAATGTGCACATGTTAGAATGAGAAGGGATAATAATCCATATAGCTGAAGAAAATATGTGCAATGTATGTTTTGGTCGTTAGAGGAATGCATCCATTACATCTGGAACATGTACATACATATGAAAATAATGAGAAGAAGAAAATGTAATTTTCTTCTTCTTGAACATACTTGAACATGTCTTAATTGTACTGGACTGTATATTATTCCTCATTACCATAAGCTGCCTTGGGTTCTTTTCCAAAGAGAAATGCTGGGTAAAAATACTGTAAAATAAATAAATAAATAATTCAGTGTAGAAAGAAAAAGACTTCTTGTCACCGGATAGTAAACAAGTTGAGAGGAGGAGAATGTAGGTTTATTCAGACTGAGATATTATAACATTCAGACTGAGATATTTTCCTGTCTCGTTCTGCCTGTGATTGACTGCTTGCGTTAGCTCTTTAGAAAATTCACTGAAAGGGTTATTTCAGCAGATGTTTTAGCTCTTTGGTAACATTCTCCAGCTGTTACACATAGAGCTTGAAGGAAGAAATGATAAATGTGGACTCCCTGGCTACAAGGGGTTGGAGGGGATGCGAGTCACACTAATTGGATCTGAAAATCAGTTAATGGTGCCACCTTGTCAAAAAAGAAGCCAAAGTTCTACTCTGCTTACTGACATTTGCTCATATGTGCACATGCCATATTTAAAAATGACAAAACATGTAGAAAGGGATTTTCTTTACTAAAAGTTCTGTTTTGGCAATTTACAGAGTATCAGAAACCTGGTCATGCTTGGCAGGGTAACTGACCTCAATGAAATATATTTTGGCATTCCTGTAGAGTAAGAGGGCCTTGTTATTTCAAAGGTATTTTTCCAAATGAGTTTCCCAGCAAGATTACTAAGGGGGTTCCTTTCCTTTGCAGGTCACTCAGATGCTCTCTGTTCAGTCTCTGGTGTCTTCCAAGCCAAACACTTCTATGGGATTCCATTGGCAAGGAAAAGGTGCACACCATTCCTGGACAGAAATGAGGCATTGACTTTCAGGCATTGCAAAACCAACACATCCATGAGGGAAAGGAGACCGGAATTTCCTTCATCCACATGAGGAGCTAGCAATACAGTATATGCAAATATCATTCACCATAATCAGGAATTATTACTCTATTTAAGTGCAAATTCATTGCAGCTCACCATATTGCACAAGACTGTGGCTAGGTAAACCATCTTGGAACATCATGGAGCAAAAGATGGGATATAAAGCAAAAAAAAAATAGTGCTTAATAACTCTCTGAAATGCCCTGTTCCTTTTCTGCAACTTTCACAAAGTGATGATCTGTAGAAAGAAAATAAACAGAGGTCACTGTAGGTTTCTTAAAATACCTAGCTAGGTAACCATCAATCAGAATAGTTTGTTTATCCATGGTTTGAAAATATTAAAAATGTTAAAAGATCCAGAAAATTATTATTTTCAGATGTATTACAAGGACTGGCTACTAGAGGGAGCTAGAGACTCCCTGCCCCACCCTTGTGACATCACAATGAACTGTTCCAATGCCATCAAAAGCATATTGTGAAAGTCCGGCTTTTCTTCTTTCCTGGTCACATGACTGAAGACGTGGGATCTTCGTTCCCACGTACAAGGAGTTTTTAAAAAAAAAGCACAGACCAGCCTCAGGGCCAGCAGGTGGCACTAGAAAAAATAAAAATAAAAATCAGCGCTGACAGCCCGAAGGCCAGGTGATCAGCACTGGGGGGGATGGGAAATTAAAAAATATTTTTTAAAAGTGCCGACGAGCTCCAGGACAAGCTAGTCAGTGCAAGGGGAAAAAAATAAAAATAAAATAAACAGCACTGACAGCCCGAAGGCCAGCTGATCAATGCTGGGAGGGAGGGGAATTTTTGTAAATAAAAATAAAATTAAGAACGCCGATGAACACCAGGACAAGCTGGTCATAGCTGGGGGAGGGGACCAGAAAACTGGATCATATGTGAGCTCCCACAGACTTCTGGCTCGCATTTTTTACCAGAGTGAAAAATTCCCAACTTCTCTGGTAGGTCTTGGAAAACTCGCTAAAGGGGACATAACCGGGTGGTTTTTTTAAAAGCCAAGTGGCCATGGGGACAAAAATTTTGGAAATGCTTTATCTTGAAATTTAATCAGCATTTTAAAGGACATGAGATAGAGCCCTTAGACATTGTGCCTGATTCTCTCTACCACAGAATATTGCCCGTAACACTTGTTCTTCTCAGGCGTGTCATCTGAGGATGCTAGCCTAGAAAACTACCACAAGGAATCAGGCTTTCTCAGTGGTTGCACCATTGTGCCCTCTGGTATTTGACTGGCCACCACTCTGCCAGCCTTTAAAAGTAGCTGAAGACCTGGCTATATATACCCGCTTTCCACAATTATTGTTCATCATCCCACTGATCTGGTTCTTACATTTTAATCCACCTCTGTCTGTCTTTTTTGTATGTTAATTTAGATTTATCAATATTGTTTTGTTGTCTGATTTAATTATGATTGATTTGTTGAGTCTTGTGGTGCAGTGGTTAAATCCTGTACTACAGCTAAAACTGAGCTCATGACCTGGGGTTCAATCCCAGGTAGCCAGCTCATGGTTGACTCAGCCTTCCATCCTTCCAAGGTCAGTAAAGTGAGCACCCAGCTTGCGTGGGGCTGGATGTGTAGCCTGCATAATTAAATTGTAAACCACCCAGAGTTCAGCACTATGGGACAGTATATAACAGTGATGGCGAACCTATGGCACGGATGCCAAAGGTGACACTCAGAGCCCTTTCTGTGGGCACCCGGCATCGTCCATTCACAGGCACCTGTATACAGGTTAAGTAACTGCATTGGCACTTTGCAAAAAAAAAATAGTGGGTTTTAAATTGCAGTTTGGGCACTCACTCTCTAAAAGGTTCGCCATCACTGGTATATAAGCAGAACACTTATTTGCTTTTGATCTTTATTTAGTTATATAGTGTATATTGTATAATGGATTATTTATTGTACTATCTATGTTTAAAGTTTTGTAAACTACCCAGAGTGACCTTCAGTCAGATAGTGCAGTATATAAATAAATAAATAAATAAATAAATAAATAAATAAATATTTTTTCCCAATTTCCCCCTTAAAATATAACATGAAATTGACATTTTATTCATTCAAATAACATACAACAAAAATCATGCACAAAACAGTGCTTCTGCCCTGAAGAACAATATATCTCACTTTCACCCCCCTTACTTACATCTAATCTTCTATCAATTCTTTAACTGCCACCATATTTTAATTATCCCCAGTTAAAGGACAGTTAACTGTGCCTGAACTCTCAAGGAATACTGTAGATATTGCTGCCTTCCAAATGAAATATTTTGGCCCTTCATTTTTGCCCGTAATTATATACTGTCTGTCATTTACAGATACGAAGAACTAGCATGTTTAGCTTGACGAAGAGGAGATTGAGGGTAGACATGATAGCAGTCTTCCAGTGCCTGAAGGGTTGCCATATGGAAGAGGGCATTGATTTATTCTCAATTGCACCTGAGGGTATGATAAGAAACAGTGGGTGGAACCTCATCAGAGGGATAGTCAACCTGGAAATAAGGAGAAATTTCCTGACAGCCGGAGGCATTAAACTGTGGAACAGATTGCCTCCCAATGTTGTGGAAGCCCCATCCCTTGAGGTTTTCTAGAAAAGATTGGACAGCCATCTGTCTGGGATGGTATGAGGTCTCCTGCCTTGGGCAGGGAGTTGGACTAGCAGACTTCCAAGGTCCATTCCAACCCTACAATGATTCTATGAATATAAATACAATATTTATTATTGTATTTATATCCCGCTTATCTTCTGAACAGAACTCTAAGTGGCGTACAATCTAGCGAACAAGCGCCAATACAAAACAATAAGCATAGTCAAAATAAGAGTTAAAATTACAAAATAGCTAACAAGTCTTCACTTTTTCTATGCAAGACAGTCTTTACCAATGAAACTGCAAATCAGCTGCCATATTCTTGGAGAGGAGTCTGGCAGACAGAAAACTTGTAGGAGACATCACAGGAGGACATTGCAAAGACTGAAGCTCAGTCAAGGAGACCCAGAGAACACACATCCTACAAAAAGAAAGGGAGAGTACTTGCAGTAGGAGATCCATGGATGTGCTAGGTATGGCTGTCTCCCTGGAGGATAGAGAAGGGATGTGACAAAAGGGTTGTCATCACCCATGGACACACATCCCTTCCTTTTCATCCATGTGGGAACAAATGACGCACCCAGGAGGAAGTACAGAATGGTCATATCAGACTTTGAAACTCTCAGAAGGAAACCAAAAGACTTTGGGGCTCAGATAGTCTTCTCATCCATCTTACCACTACTCAGAAGAGGAATAGAATAGAAAAGGGAAATACTCCAGGTAAACGGCCCATCTATGAAGGTGGGCCAACATAAGGGATTTTGATATTGGAATCACAGGCTGTGCTTCCCAGAAGACTGGGTGCAGTCAAGCGATGGGTTGAACTTTACAAGAACTGGGAAGAATACATCTGGTCACAGCAAGAAAATATTCATCAAGAAGGCTTTGAACTGAAAAGGAAGTTACAGGGTGATACAGGGAGATAGATGAAAGCTGACCCACAATAAGAGGAGTAGAGCAAGCAGCTTTAATGGGACCCAATAATCATCGTCATAAAATACACAAAGGAAAGCAGGCCAGAAAGCACAACATTTGCATTTTCTATTTGCGAACATTCAGAGTATGAGAAACAAATAAGAACTAAAAATCTTAGGTGGTTACTTCACATCCGTTTTGTCGCTGTATATATTGTGCTGAGTATCGGTATTTAAAAAATTGTACCCTACGTCAGTCACGGTTCAAGAGAAATTAAGTGTGACCACACACCCCAAAGCACGACTCAGCGCAACAAACTTGTACCTGGTCCGTTGGTGCTATTTTTCACTATGACTTGATAAGGACAACTGAAACTTGGTGGAGTGACTCTCATGACTGGAATATGGGAACTGAAGGACTTAAGGCATTCAAAAAGAACAGAAAGAATAGAAAGGGAGATGGTGTAACAGTTTATGTAAAAAAAAGCACACATATTATTTTGTTTATCAATGCCTCCATCTTATACTGGGAGGAGGCAACAAGCAGGGTGCCACAAGGCTTAATCCCAAACCCAGTATTCTTAAACATGGATCAGGGGGTGCAGGGAATGCTTATCAGATTTGCAGACACAGAATTGGGCAGAATAGCCATGGGAGACAGGAACAAAACTTGAAAAGATCTTGACAAGCTCAAGCACTGGGCTGAAAACAACAGAATGAAACTTAAGAGGGATACGTGTAAAGCTCTGGGCACTGCACTTTGAGAAGGATGCAAACAAACTGAATCTGGTTCAGAGGGTGGTAACACGGATGATCAGGGGACTAGAAACAAACATGGCAAGGAAAGAAAGATCTAGGCATTGCTTGCCTTGAGAAAAGAAGTCTGAGAGGAGATGTGATAGCATGCAAAGACTTGAAGGATGGTCATACAGAGGAAGGGAAGGATCTGTTCCCCATCACCCCAGAGTGCAGAACACGTAATAATGGCCTGAAGGTATAGGAAGCCAGATTTTCATTGAATATCTGGAAAAAAATTCCTAATTTTTAGAGCAGTAAAGCAATGGAACCAATTACCTTAGAAATTTGTGAGCACTCCCTCACTGCTGACAGTCAAGGGAAAGTTAAACTATCTGTCAGTTCTACTTTGATTTAAATTCCTTCATTTAGGAAGTTGGACCTGATTGCCTTACAGGCCCCTTCTAACTCTATTATTCTATGATTTTGTGATGTTATGACCATGCATCTCTCACGGAACACCCTGCTGAAGCTGATTTTCTCTTTAATGGAATGGAGGTTTTACTGGAAATGCACAGGACAATGTACAGAACATATCTGTGTTCTGGGCATTCAATTTGCAGCTAGTCGCTGGATGACTTTTATTTAAAGATTGCGTGCTCCTGAGAGACGGGGAGGGAAACTGTGAAGAAATCAAATGTTTAAGTCATTAGCTATTCTGCTGGACAAAGACTACATCTGATTTTCCTTGAGAGCGTACCTGGCAAGACAAAATGCTAGACACTTCAAAGCTGTCCAAAAGGAGGATTTTCCAGCCATAGTCTGAATGCACTCCAGCAGTAGTTAGAGCTGTATATTATACATCTGCCACTTCTTCCTGTGGTTCCCTTCTCCCTCTTTTCTACATAATGACAGAATGTATGGAATGGTTCTGCACTGAAAAACTAAGACAGTAAAACATAAGCAATGCTCTGAAAGAGATTAAGAGGGATACATGGAAAAAATCAGAATTAGTTTGTAAGCATTCCCTTGAAGCTCATGAAGGCTCATCTTGTTTCTGTTTTCTGCTGCCAAACTAAACATGCAGAAGCAAATGCAGACTGTAATCCTATGGGGAGAGAACCCAGCAGATCAAGTACTCCAGTACCAGAGTTCTCTGAACCACCCAAGATTGCCAGCATGAAAGCAGCATTAAGAGAACTGTAGTTTTCTCCTCCCCTCCCCTCCCCTCCCCAATGGTGATTTTTCAATCAGCAACAAGAAAAATCTATTGCACAGGAGCCCTGGTACTTGTGTAAGTTATTAACCAAAACTTATGGCACACTTGCAGACTAAGAGCCTGTTGACTGTTGACTCCGAACAGAGCACAACTGAGGAATAAAGCCAAGGCAGACCATAAAAACATAAGAACATAAGAAGAGCCATGCTGGATCAGGCCAGAGGCCCATCTAGGTCAGCTTCCTGTATCCCACAGCGGCCCCACCAAATGCATCTGGGAACGCATGAGACTAGATATCTGTCTCCTGATACCACTCCCCTGCATCTGGTCCTTGAAGAACCCTGGTTTTAAGCCTGGAGATTACACATCTCAATCATGGTTTGTAACCTTTGATGGATTTTTCCTCCAGGAATCTGTCCAATCCCCTTTTGGAGGCATCCAGGCCAGATGCCATCACCACATCCTGTGGTAGGGAGTTCCACAGACTAACAATGCACTGGGTGAAAAAATATTTTATTTTGTCTCTTCTCACTCTCCCAACCCTCAATTTGAGTGGATGTCCCCTAGTTCTGGTATTTTGTGAGAGGGAGAAGAGTGTCCCTCTATCCACTTTACTCATGATTCTATGCATGTATAATTCTACAATTCTAAGAGGTCTGTGGATCAAGTACATGCACGAGATTGCTAACTGCAGAGGATAGTGGATTGGACTATTAAACTTGGGGCTTGTCTACATATCTCTATTGGAACAGGCTGGAGTGAGCTAAAGAGGGTCACTTAAAATCAATTAGAGGTTCAGTGTGCCTTTTGGTATGATCCTTGAATACAAATGTATATTCATCTCAAGCAATCTTGTTTGGTCCATCTTTCTTAAGGCAAAAACAAAAATTATCTTCTTCCTTCTTCCTTCCTTCTTCCTTCTAGAAGGAAGCTGTTTTTTTAAAAAAAAAATCTAAGTATTGTAATGCATCAGCACTATCCTAATAGACTTAAACCAAACCTTTCTCTTCCCTCTTCTGCCCCTCCATGGAAGAGCAGAGGAAGTGTTTGTGGCTAAGTTATCTTCTTAAGCAGAAGGGAAGGGAGATTGAAAAGCACAATCTCCACTTGGGTTCAATCTCAGTGATTGCACATGTTGGAAATAAAGCAAAACAGAATGATCCTACCTACAATCCCACACGTCTCCATAGACCCTGACTGTGATTCAGAAAAGATGTGAGTATGAATGCTCAGGGATCAGCTGTTTTTCTCTAGAAATTACATCATATGATGGCCCGCAAAAGGAGTGAGCCAGCCCATTCCCACAACAGACCAAACCATGGGACAAATGCCCAGCTGATGTCACCCAAGGTCCTTTCAAGTCAGTTGATCTAAGAAACCACATGAGCTCCAATAAATAGACAGCAGACATATACACTCTTCAGGAGGTGAATATATTTTAAAGACTAGAAGATTGGAAGAGCATACCAGGTGACATAATGTTTGCAATGAGATTTCAAAGTCATTGCATTTCTTTTTTAGCTCACTAGCCAGAGAGACTGATGTTTTGTAGAATTTCAAATTCCACCAAGAAACTACAGCGGGACCAAGATACACCTGGACTGCTAACATCTTCAGAATGAGCATACAGAACACAGAACCTCTGGGAGTGGTTGTCCAGAGGTTTCGGGTTCAGTGTTACCAGTACATGGATCACATCCAACTTCATCACTCATTTCCATCTAAAGCTAAGCAAACTGTTTCAGTTCTAGATAGTGCCTGGTGACAGTAATGGACTGGGTGAGGGCAAATAAACTGAAACTTAATCCAGACAAGGCAGAGATGCTCCTGATCAATTAAAAAGCAGATCCAGGAGTAGGATTTCAACCTGTGCTAGGTTGGGGTTACATGGCCTCTGAAAACACAGATGCACAGCTTGTGTTGTGGGTGGGTGTGGGTGTGTTCCTGGATCTGTTTCTGAACCTGTATGCCCAGGTTGTTTGCACAGTTAAAACAAGTGCACCAGCTGCACCAAGTTCTTGAGAGGACTGATCTGGCCATAGTGACACATGCCCAAGTTACTGGTACATCTGAGCTGGATTACTGTAACATGCTCCATAGGAGGCTGCTTTGGAAAGTGTTCAATCCAAAATGCTACAGCCAGATTGCTAATGGGGCTGCTGAAAAGTTGCATTTTCAGTTGAATTTGGGAAAACCACTTGAAATATTTGTTGCATTGAGCTATTTGTTCATTGCAAATAGCTGAATGTCTGCTTATTTCAACAATACAATTCATATGCAACGGGGTTGAACGATTTGGATTACTTGTACATATAACTCCCTTGTTACAACAGTTACACCAGCTGCTGATCTGTTTCGGGGCAAAATTCTGAGTGCTGGTTTTAACCTATAAAGCCCTAAACGGCTTGGGTCCAAGCTATCGAAAAGACTGCACTTCCCTTTGTGAGCCTGCCTAAGCATTAAGATCATCAAGGGAGGCCTTTCTCTCCGTCCCATCACTCTCACAAGTGCGCTTGGTGGGGTGAGGACATGGAAGAGAGCCTTTTTTTTTTTTTGCTGCAGCTCCTTGACACTGGAAGTCCCTCCCACAGGAAGCTAGGCTGGCCCGAAACTTACTGTTCTGCTGCTGTCAGGCAAAGACCTTTCTCTTCAGGCCAGCTTTTCCTTAGCGACTGATGGTCTGAGAGGGTTTTTAAAATTTGTGGGTTTTTTTATTTAAAATGTTTTACTCCACCTTTTTCCTTAAAAGGACACATTTTTATACTGAAATGTTGCACTGTATTGTTTTTTAAATTTGTTTTTAGCACAGATTTACTAACTCACCCAACATCCCTCCCTTCGACACCTCTTAAAGGCGAAATGTGATGGTTGCTATTAAACAAAAGGTGTTCTCTGATGGCAGCCAACATTTCCAAGGCCTGATAAGGCTCTAGAAGCAGTCAGTCTGCCCAACCTCGCATGCTGATTTCTCCTTATGGATCCCCCGCTAAGCAGCAGGCTGTGACGTACTGACAGAATGAACTTAGGGATGGGCACAAAATGAAAAACGAAATGCTGTTTTGTCATTTTGTTACATTACAAAACAAAACGAAATGAAATGGTGAAGCAGCATTTCATTAGAGATGAAACAAAATGGTCTTTTTTCCCGTTAAAATGAACCATTTTGTTTTCTCTGTAAAATGTCGCTGGCCCACCAGGGGTTAAAAAAAAAGAATGTGCCAACCGGGCCTGTGGGCCAGCTGGTTGGCATGAGATAAGGGAAAAAATGCGCTGACCAGGTTCACAGGCCAGCTGGTTGGTGCGAGATAAGAGTGGAAATGCACCAACCTGGCCTGCGGGCCAGCTGGTTGGCAGGAGAAGGGAAAAAATGTGCCAACCGGGCCTGTGAGCCAGCTAGTCGGTGCAAGAAGAAATAATTTTTTTAAAGAAATGCACCAACCGGGCCCGCGGTCAGTGCAAGGGAAAAAAAGCAAAATGAAACAAATAATATAAAATGATTTTTTAAAACAAAAATCATTTCGTAATAAACAAAACGAAATGGGAAGGGGGAAATGAAGAACAAAATGAAATGCCATTATGGTATTTCGTGCCCATCCCTATGAACTCCAGCAGCCTTAGAGTGCTTGGCTGGGTTGATTCCTCATCACTCACTCACTCTTCACAGTGCATTTGCAATAAGCAGCTTTTTAATGGAATTATTTTGAGTGCAAGGGCTTGGAAAGCGTTCTTTAAGGCTAATGGTGTTATATTTCAATCAGTCAGCCTGAGGTCCCATCTTACTAATCAGCTAAGAGGAAACAATATTAACTACTGTAGCTTTTATGCAAATCGTTTTATATATAACTTACTTGAAAGTCGTACCTTTTCACCTGTTCAGATGATAAGAACCGATGATATTAATGGGCAAGTGGGGAGAACTTTGTCAACAACATAGCCAAAATTTAAAATATACCAGTTTGTAATATTTTACAATATCAATGTTGGTTTCCAAGTGCCTCTATGTGACTCGTTTTCACATTATTTTTCTTTTGGCTGCAGAAACAACTTAAATCACACACCTGTCCAACCTAAGGACCCGACTACCTTCTATCAGCTAGGAAAATGTTTCCATAAATCATTTGAAGCAAAACCTGGTGG
The DNA here is from genome assembly GCA_023846285.1 of Phrynocephalus versicolor. NCBI lineage: Eukaryota > Metazoa > Chordata > Lepidosauria > Squamata > Agamidae > Phrynocephalus > Phrynocephalus versicolor. Next base: position 9,848,796 of record JAHTLZ010000198.1, on the reverse strand, counting down.
AACAAAAGCAGTTGGAAAATGTGAGTTAATGCACAGAAGCCTATTTTTACTAAGATAGTTGAGGGACATCAGTATAAGTATAATTACTTTGCCACAATCCAGACTGTAATTTATGACTTAGTCTGAAAACATTGTGCTGACCTGACACATTATCACTGGAATCAGAGCAAAAGATAGGGAGATTGTATGTGTGTTATGTTTCTGTCAAGTCAGAATCCATTGACAGTGACTCTAATAGGACTTTCAATATTGAGATATTAAGGAGTGGTTAAAACTGTTCCACACTCCTGCCCCTGGGTTTCTAAGGCTAGGAGTTCAGGCCCAGGTTTCCTGATTCTATCCACTACCTCACACCGGAGACATGATGTTTCCACCAGATTACTCATTAATGGAATACTGTTGGTGGAGCTGTGTACGGCGTTACCCATGCAGAGCCCCCAGTAATTTTGTGGGCCATCGGTCTGTGTACGCTTTCATTTTATTTTTGCTGCCATCATTCAGGGTTGCCCAGTTGAAATAACCGAGTCCCAGATGAGTTGTAATGTTAATAAAGTAAAATAATGTTTATTGACTACAAGCTGTTTCAGTTTCATGTTTTCTTGCACCCCTTAACTGAAAGTTCCTCTAAGCAGTTTACACTCAAATTCTCTCCTTTTACTATCCTCAAACCTCTCTCATCTGTCTCCTTTAACTTTTCTTAACCTTATCTCTCTTATCCTTTACTTTCCTCTTCTCTTTCTCTTCTAAATTCACAACCCTCAGGCTGAGCCTTTGATGGTTACTTCACGTCCATTCTTGTCCCAGGAGGAAGTTCGTTGCATGTTGATGTCAGTCGCGGTCACATGGTCTTCTTGCAGTTCTGTCCCTGTTGCCATGTGCGCATGGGCATGATGGATGATACCGGCATGACTGTTACGACACGTCCTCGTTCCATGATGAGATGTGAAATTCCATGCCTTTGTTCTCTGGGTTTTTTTCGGCCCGACCTTCCATGTTTCGATGTTTCAATTCTCCGAAGCCTTGCCTTCAATGCGTTACGGAGCTGAATTTGAGGCATTTGTCTTTTAATCTCTCTGCACTGTGTTGCTGACTCAATAGGGAATGTACTGGCGAATGGCACTTCATAATGGCACATTGCATGACAAGCCTTACCTCATGGCCACTCGTCTCAGAACGAGAAGCGTGATGAGCAGATTCCCGAGGCCAGGGAGGGAAATCTCTCATTCTGCTTAAATTGCAGTTCATGGGGCGTGGTCGGGATGAACTCCCCTCATTCCACAAAGGATGTGCAGTTAGATTACTTCGTACCTGTCCCAAGCAGGACCGCGAACAGTGATGAGATGGACGTGAAGTATCAGCCTTTTAAACATGTGAGCTCTGCCTCCATGCCCCCTCATTGGTCATCACCATTAATCCTTTATGCCTTCCTGTGCAAACACATTTGACTAGGAAGAGGGAAAATGCCACAATGTGCCTCCCAGAAGATCATGTCATCAGCCACAGCTGCCCTGTGGCTGTTTGAGGCTAGAAAAACCTCCCTTGAAACCTCCCCAGGTTTTGAGCATCAAGAATCTCCTTTGCATAAATTATTTGAAGCAACCTATGGGAGCCATGAAACCGGAGGAGAAACAAGGGTGGTGGACCAGGACCTGGATTTTTGACTCTAAAATATTCCCCTCTTCTTCCTCTGTACCTCCTGAAAGCTGCTCCAGGATGAAGAGGGTCCCTCTCAAATCCCCAAAACCTGGAAGGGTACTTTGAAGCTTTTTATTGCCCTTACGCCACAATGGCTTGCTGCATGGTGTAAAATTGCACAACAGGACTTCAGCCAAGGAGGCGTAAGGACAGATACAATTGATAACATGGGGGTTGCCACTGTCTGCTGCTGTACCACACCTTTTCCCAAGTATCCTGTCCATTAATCCTGAGGTTGGGCATATAGGATAGGAGAGGGATTCTGTTAGCACACCAAGAATGTTTCTACTTCAACTGATCGAGTGGTCTTTCAGATGATACTGGAGCATCTAGGGTGACTTTGATCTCCACACGGAGACTTGTCATGCCAAGCGCTACTCAACCTTTCACATTAGTGTCCTGGCCTGCTGTTGTTGGCATGTGTTTTGTTCAGGACACAGAGGGAGGCAGTCTGCCTTAAGTAGTCTGCTTGCCTCATCTGTTTTGCAGTCCTTATTCCTGAGGAAGTCATAGCTTGCACACCATGTTGTGCCATTCCCTGAAAATTCTCGAGACAAACAGATCACCTTGATATGGAATTATGAGAAAAGTCAAAATTATTATAAGAATTATGTTATTAATGCACAGACCTGACTGTGAGATACATAAGGTCTCAGTGACCCAGCTAAGACTTGGCATAACCACAAGTGCGGGGTGTCATTTTGCTGAGAGCAACATTTGGTGGTTAGCCAGGAATAAGGAACCAACTTGAACTATCAAACAAACTGGGTAATAGGGTCAGGTCATTCTGGCTTTTGATGGCCAAAAAGGCTATGAGCTAATAACACGGACACATGTGGGGGCGTGCAGGATGCGTGGGTTTGAGATCACAAAGAAGGGTATATATGATGCTACTGGAAGACACTGAAGTCGGTCCAGGACAGCAGGACAGATTGAACAGACTGGCCTGTGTTTGTCTTGGAACTTTAAGAGACCCTTAGACTTTTAAGCTAAGATGTTTACTAACCTACTTTCTGTACTGTATTGTTCTGTGTTGTATCTCTATCTGTCTTTAATAAACCTTTTACTATTTGACTACCTCTGAGCGTGGCATTGGCACTAAGAACAAGATGATGATGCAGAAAGAATTAATTTCAAACAAATCTCAACTTATCAGCATGTTGGTCTTTGTTTATTAGTCAGCATAGTTGCATTTGCATTGTACGGAGCACCACAGGCTTCTAGGAAAGATTTTAACCACTAGGTTGTATTTATTTATTTATTTATTTATTTATTTATTTATTTATTTATTTATGTTACATATATGCCACCTTTCTCCCCATAGGAGACCCAGCACTGCTGACAAGAATTAAAACTAAATGCCAGTTTTTAAAACACTATACTAAAAACCTATTAAGTGAGGGTCTCTGGAATAATATATTTATTAAATTTAGAGATCTTTAATGTTTTAAAACTGACCTCAGTAAGTGGCCTCATATATATGTTAAATAGCATCGGGGAGATTGCCAACCTCTGTGGCACCCCACATGAGAGCATCCAAGGGGCCAACAACTTTTCCCTGAGCTTAACACGCTGGGCAGAGCCTCCAAGGAAGGACCAAAACCAGCTAAAAGCTGGACCTCCAATCCCTACAAATCCCTCCAAGCCTAGCCAGCAGGATACCCTGATCAACGGTATCAAAGGCCGCAGACATGTCAAGGAGAACATCTCCTGTCAGCCTCCTTGTGGAGGTCATCTAGCAGCACGACCAGGGTGGTTTCAGTCCCACAACGCATTCCAGATTGGAATGGATCCAGGACCCGATCCTCCTCCAAGAAAGATTGGAGCTGCTCAGTGGCAACCCTTTCGATCACCTTGCCCATAAAGGGAACATTGTCTATTGGATGATAGTTAGATAAATCATCCAATGCCAAGCCAGGTTTCTTTAAAGTGGGCCCACTACCATCGCCTTCAGATGGGGGGGGGGATCCCTTCACTGAAGGACACAGTAGCAATAATGGAAGCCCACTTGAGTATGCTCCCTTCAGGGATCTTAATAAGCCAGGACAGACAGGGAGTGAAAGGAGAATCCACCGGCCTGCAATATACCAGCCCCCTAGAGGCTTCAGCTGACTACACAGGCCCACACTCAACATATGAGGAAACCGGGGGGGTGCAGTGCCCTAATTATTCGGGGGCAGATCGGTACAACAGAACCCAGACCGGCTTGGATGGCCTCGATTTTTTTTTTTATCTAAAATAGGCTGTAAAAGACTCACTGGGAGGAGGCCCCATCTGACCAGGATTGGTGAGATCTCAAACGACCCGGAACAATTCCGCTTGGTGGTTCGAGGCCTCACCAATTCTCAAGGAGCATTAAGATCTTTTAGCCTCCCTGATCACTCGAACATAGTGCCTGGTCAGAACACATACTGCAGCCCAATTAATCTCCGACTGGTCCTTCCTCCATCTGCTCTCAAGTCTTCTTCATTCCTGCTTTCTGTTACCATGATGTGGAGTTGTTCCATATGATGAGGCAATTATTCAGTCACAAGAAAGAAATGTAGAAGGATTTAGAAGGGATGCTCCCAAAGGTTGTGGAGAGAAAAAGAAATCAGGTTGGGAAGACCATCTAGCATCTGGAATGTCTGCGTAATGGGCTGCCTTTTACTATAAAGGGGAGGGAAGCTGTTTCTTCAATGTTCAGTAGCAATTCACAGAAAAATGTTACTCATTTCCTATGGAGGGTCAGTTATGTCTGGAAATGTCTGTCGGGAAAGTGTAATTAACATGCAAAAACTGTTTTGTTTAAAAATGCAGGATGCTTGATTACTTTTCCACCACATCAGGTCTAAAGGGAACATGTGGCCTGGAAGTGTTTCATACAGTGACCACATGTGGGGCTTGGCTTCGCCTGACTTGGCCTGGCCAGGGAACCAACTCCAACTGTAGAAAGCATTTATGTCTCATTCGTTTCAGGAGGCTATGAGGTCACCAGCAGAGTGTCTCCACACCAGCTATTTCCCCGAGATTACAGAAGGACCCACTTCCCCAGACGCTTTGCAGACACAGTGGGTGATAAGGCACCACAGATATGTTTGAACTTCCTTCCAAGTGGGAAGGGTTGCAGAAGAAGACTGCTGTCCTTCATCAGGGTAGATTAGCTGAATGTGAAACTCTTCCTAAACAGTGAATCTATTCTTAGTTTGCTGCTTGCTTGCTTTCTTTTTTATTTTTTGGTAAGTTCTTGCTTCTGTCAAATAGTAGCTGCTAATTGTGTGTGAAATGAACTGCATACCCAACAAGAACAGGAGGGGGGGGGGAAGAATGACAGATAGCAACCCTATGGCGAATGCGGGCCCCAACCGGCATTATCTTTCTTTAATGAAGGCTGTAATCTGTTTATCTTTGCAATAAAACCTATTGCAGGTTGCTGAGTCAATGGAACCTGTGCACTTAGCCTCACCCTCCTGTGCCCAGGAATGGGCATGGAAATAATCCAGTCTAACAGTATGTTCATAAGCATGTGTATAAATTAGTTATTTTAAAAATGTTCAGATTAATTAAATGCTCACCCAGAACTACTGTATGTCTTACTTTGTTATATGGGAATTATTCCTAGATATGGAAGCATAGGACCACAAGACCTCAGAGTTACTAATGGGTTGAACCATCAAACTTCTATAAGAGCCTAGGGCAGCAGTTTTTTGAGATATTAGTTTTATAGGAATCAAACAGCTACTGCTGCCCTTCACCCAGAAAATCAGAAATGAAAAATAAATAAGGTTATCTCTCTAGTAGAGATGGGCACGAAATGAAAAAAAATTGTTCCGTTATTCATTTCGTTACGTAACAAAACGAATAACGAAAATTGTGATGAAATTGAAACGAACCGAACAGAACCACGAAAATTAGGTTCGTTACGTTTCGTTTTCGTTAATGGCGACGTGCAATGAAATGAGCTGTTTTAAAATGTTAAAAAATGTCCTGAATATCTGTAAAAATCCAGTGGTAATTATTTATTCTGCCTGAGAATACCTACCAGGGGGTTTGGGGTCCTTAAAACGTGCATTTATGTCTTTTCTCAGATCGCTATATTTTTTCCTTTAAGGGGAGTTAGGGGACATCGACCCACAATGGCTCCCAGATGCCTAATATTGATTTCTTGGGTATTAAAACGCCCTGGACATCCATAAAAATGCAGCGATAATTATTCGAAATTATTACCTACCAGGCTTTTGGGGTCCTTAAAACATTTGTTTTTGTCTTTCTCCCATCACGATGTATTTTTTCTTTTCCCTTTAAGGATGACACAAAATGGATTCCAGCCACAAAATTGATACAAGCCATGTGATGGGATCTTGTAAATTCTTGGACAATTTCAACCAATAGCATGCCCAGGTTGCAGACTGGGTAGGTGTGGCAGCCACAGAGGGCATAAAAAGCTCTGGCAGCCCCATCCTCCTTGCAGTCTGTGGTGGGAGTTAGGGTGGGATTGCTGTCTCTGCGACTCGTTACTTTAGGCCAGCCAGGCAGGTGTGTGTCTCTGTGTTCCTGCTGGCTGCAGCCTGGCTCTTAGGGGAGAGAAAGAAGAGATTTCTCTTGCAGCCTCCCTGTGTGCGTACCTCTTGGTGAGTATCCTCCCCTGCCCTGCAGTGCAGTCACTCTGCAGCTGCCTTACGCCCTGGGCAACGCCTGCCACGGCCTTTGCAGCCTCCCTGCGTACCTAGTCTATACTGTGTCTCTGCCAGCATCGTTTTTTTAGTGTTTTCCCTCTGGTCTGGAGCGTTGGGGGACGCCCGCACGCAGAAATGCTTTAAATCACGCAAAAAGCAGGTAAAAATGAAAAACAAAAAAACAAAATGAAATTTTTTCAAAAAATTTGCAAAAAACATAAACGAACCGAAACAGGACCCACAACGAAAAATGAAAACCTGAAACATCATTTTTTCAATTCGTGCCCATCTCTACTCTCTAGTTCAATCAGCTTCTGTCTTCACGGTGTTATAGTAGGTGGAGTATTATTACTCTCTTAATCAGAATGAAGATATGGGACCCTGTTGTGGGCTGAAGATCACAATATTTATTAACCTAAATAAATAAAGAACTGCAACAAGCCCATAATGAACCAATGGTTCAGGGCCCTACTGGGTTACCTTTCCATGAATGCCACTAATACAGTTAGAAATGTCCTGAAGAGTGCATATTTAAAAAACAACAGTTAACAAACCAGGGCAGCATCAGCATGAGAAAGTCCTGAAGGACTGTGTCCGTATAAGTATTAAGTGTCCAAACCAATCTCTGCAGGCCTACCATTATCCCTATATATAACTACCCACCCATTAAGATTGGCATGAATTGCTCCCTGTGTCCTACAAGTGGAAGCAGTATGCCATATGGAGACCTGATGAGCACAGCACACAGAGACCTGAGAAAGGTCTTCCTTGGTTGCTTTGGACAACCCTCTCCTTAAGTACTAACATTTCCTTCATTTTCAGCACCACTTTAAAGAACCTACCTGAAATTTAACAATCATTAAACCAAACAATTCAGCAGATAAACTGCTAGACACAATGCAAGAATAGGGAGAAATGGCAGGGATGAAAGTGAACAGTGAAAATATGAAAATTTTGATTACAAATATGGAGCAAGCTCCAAAGACTAACTGAAAGAACAAAATTCCAGGAAGTAAAAAAAGTGAAATCTTTGGAAATCTACATTACAAAGAAAACTAGTATGAAACAACTATATGAAGCTGTTTGGTGACGTTCAGAATGATCTAGAAAATGGAATAGAGTAGAATTATCACTTTTGAGAAGAACAGAATCAATTAAAATGAAATGAAATGAAAGAAAGAAAGAAAGAAAGAAAGAAAGAAAGAAAGAGAGAGAGAAAGAAAGAAAGAAAGAAAGAAAGAAAGAAAGAAAGAAAGAAAGAAAATGAAAGAAAATAAAATGTCTTGCCTAGGGTGATTTTACTTTTCCAAAGAATCTCAATAATACTGAATCTGTCATTTAATTTACCATTTAGGCCAGAGTTTTTTCTAGCGAATACTATACCAGAAATAGTAGATATAAGAACATGGCATGTAGTGACTCATGTAATAATTGCAGTTAGAATTTTGTATGTGATGTACTGGAAGAAGACAGAGATACCAAAACAAGAAGAATCAAAAGAAAAAGGTTTGGAAGTTGCACAAGTGGACATATTGTGGAAAAAGCTAAAGGAACAACCAAAGAAGAAAGCAGTCAAAAGCTGGGACCTGTTCGACAGAAGCATCTGCAAGATGTTATAAAAGAGAACTGGGGGAAAAGTGGGGGAGACTAATAGAAATGGATGATGATGATGATGATGATGATGATGATGATGATGATGATGATGA
>JAHTLZ010000198.1:9797301-9840730 GCA_023846285.1 Phrynocephalus versicolor | reverse complement strand
GATGATGATGATGATGATGATGATGATGATGATGATGATGATGATGATGATGATGATGATGACAGGCCGCATTTGAAAAGATGATGATCTGACCACGACAGAGGGATTGACTCGAGGTTGGTCATTCTCAGTTCACCCTCTTCCTGCCCTACTGAAAAAAAAAACAGATCCAACATTTGACCCACCACATAAGAACAACATAAGAACATAAGAACATAAGAAGAGCCATGCTGGATCAGGCCAAAGGCCCATCTAGTCCAGCTTCCTGTATCTCACAGCGGCCCCACCAGATGCATCTGGGAGCTCAGGAGACTAGATATCTGTCTCCTGATACCACTCCCCTGCATCTGGCCCTTGAAGTATCCTGGTTTAAAGCCTAGAGATTACACATCTCCATCATGGTCTGTAGCCTGTGATGGACTTTTCCTCCAGGAATCTGTCCAGTCCCCTTTTGAAGGCATCCAGGTCAGATGCCATCACCACATTGTGTGGCAGGGAATTCCATAGACTTACAACGCGCTGGGTGAAAAAATATTTTCTTTTGTCAGTTTTTACTCTCCCAGCCCTCAATTTGAGTGTATGTCCCCTAGTTCTGGTATTTTGGGAGAGGGAGAAGAGCTTCCCTCTATCCACTTTACTCATACCCTGCATTATTTTGTATGTCTCAATTATATCCCCCCTCAGGCGCCTTTTTTCCAGACTAAAGAGGCCCAAATGTTTTAGCCTTTCTTCATAAGGGAGGTGCCCCAGCCCACTAATCATTTTAGTCGCCCTCTTCTGCACCTTTTCCAGTTCCACTATGTCTTTCTTGAGATGCGGTGACCAGAATTGTACACAATACTCCAGGTGGGGCCTTACTATTGTTTTGTATAATGGCATTATAATGTTGGCTGTTTTATTTTCAATCCCCTTTTTGATCATCCCTAGCATGGAATTGGCCTTCTTCACCGCTGCCGCACATTGGGGAGACACCTTCATGGAGCTGTCCACTAACACACCAAGATCTCTTTCCTGATCCGTCACGGATAACTCAGAGCCCATGAGTTGATAGATGAAGTTTGGATTTTTTGCCCCAATATGCATTACTTTACACATGGGTTGATCTGTTGACAAACTGGCAACATGTCCAAGAAAGCCATGGTTTCCAAGAAGTCAATAGCTTGCCCAGTGACCCCAGTCTTGGCATGGATGTTGAAGTCACCCAGAATCAGAACTCTGGGGGACCTCAACAGCGCCTGTTGAGATGAAGCCTGTCAGGTCCAGAAATGGGATGCGGGGCCACGGGGAGCGCATGGCTAACTACTTTTCTGAAAGCACAATTAACAATAACACAAAAAGTTATTCTACAAAGATGCAGACCAGCAAACAGAGGCAGTGGAAATCATCCATTCAAAACAGACACACACACACCCAAAAAAGAGGAGAGAGCCAATTGTTGAAGGAATAAAAATAAAAGTGTTAGGAAATAATCGTGTACAGAACAAGATAAGAGGAAGATTTTTTTTTTTTTGGTATCATGAAAAGTACCAATAAACACTGTACATAAGCTAGTTAATAAGAATGCCTGCTGCTTATGAATGATTAAAATAAGAATGACTGGAATCTCTTTTGAAAACATTAATCAGTTTGAGTTAATGATTTTATTTTTAATGAAACTTCCATGTTCTGGGTGGAAAGCTCCTGTGCCTAGAATTAAGGTCTGCATCCACAAGAAACAGTGACATGCTTTCCAAGACACCAGCCTCACTCATGGAATATTTCTGAATGCATTTTTTAAAATGATGGGACCTTTAAACATCATGGCAAAGAAAAGAAGGGAACCTACAACACACTTGTTTCACAGTCTGTCCCCACTAAATTACAGTGACCTTTTTTTCTGGAGCAGACACTAATTGTTTAGTAGATGAATTCATGCTCTCTATAGGAGCAACAATGTCCTACGATGTCCTGTTGAAACATGCCAAAACAAACTGATTTGGGAATTCCACCCTTCTTGTCCCTGAAAGGCTTGTGGAGAGCACAGCAAGAACATATATTAACGTTAAAAAGTGATGACATCTTGAAGTGTAGCCCTTGTTTACTGAAAAAATCCTCTGACATCAGCCTGAGTTTCTTCCAAGGAAAGTTTAATATTCTGAGAAGTTTAGGAGGAGGAACAGAAGTTTTAACAATACAGAATCCTTGGAAGTTTATAAAAGGCAGCCATTTCCCTGTGTTCCTAAACAACAAATCCAGCATTTGGGTTTGTTTTTCAGGATCTTGTACCCATTATTATAATATAATTTATCCAATTTCTCTTGCTAGCTTTGATTTAATAATTATATACCATCAAGTCAGTTCAAACCTGTAGTGACCCTTTCCAGAGTTTTGTATCAAGTGCTCAGAGGTAGTTTTCTGGGGGCATTCTGAGACCATGCAGTTTGCCCAAGACTTCACAGACTGGCTTTTCTCCCAGGAGGTACAATGGGAATTGAACTCCAGATACTTAACTTAGTAAGTTATCCAGACAGCCCATTGTCTATAATTACATGGATAAATATGTGAAAATATGCCATTGTGATCAATGATGATCTTTGCAAAGAGAATCAGGGCAAGGGGGAAGATGGAGCAAATACCCTGGAAAACCTAGAAGTAGAATGCAAGCTAGGAAACGGAGGAATGGTACTAAGGGTGTATTTATATCTGTTTTAGGTTTATAAAATTACTATGTTACCTAGTGTGGCATAGTGGAGAAGGTGATGAGATAGGACTCTGGAAACCTGGGTTCAAATCTTGACTTGATCGTGAAAACTCATTAGAGTAATGGAACTAGTAAAACCCCTTAAATATTTCATTTACCTCAAAATCCCTATTAGTGAGTTGTTATTTATATGTGTGTGTGTGCTGTGTCGTTACAGTCGTGATCGACTCTTCGTGACCCCATACCTTGCCTTGAGTTACGAAATTAATCCGTTTTTCAGAGTACAGGGGCACCATCCTCTTCAAAGGGGTCACCTGAAAAGACAAATGAAGACCAAGGAAGGGGGAGTTGGTGGGGGAGATCCTCACAATGGCATCCAATGTGGGTCCTGTCCCCATCCCTTCAACACAGCAGATAAATGGGTGAGTTGGGCTGCGGAATGGCAGGAGGCTCTTCTTAAACAAATGGCAAAACAGCAGAAGTTGTTGGTTGAGAGTATAGTAGCTCAGCAAGGGGTGGAGGTGAAAAAAGAAAGTGGGAACCAAACTGTGAATTAGAGTAAATGATGGATCCAACCCCTGCCACCCATTAGATTTCAGAAAATGGGCCCAGATGATGACCCGAAGGCATTTATAAGCACTTTCGAGTGCATAGCAACCACTGCTGACTAGCCCAAAGAGCAATGGGCTATTATTATCACCCCATGCCTTTTGGGGATGGTCCAAGAAGTGGTCAATGCTATAGAGCCTAAGGAAGCCCTTGACTATGATAAGGTCAAGACAACTATATTAACCTTATTGGATTTGTCTGAGGAAGCCTATAGAAGGAAATTCTTTTTTTAAATACATTTTTATTAAATTTTAAACTACATACTAACAAATATAAACAAAATAACAAACAACAATTAACAATACAGGTGTACACCCACCCGCCGGGACCATCCATAAGTTCTTCTTTGTTGCTCCGTCTTCTGTTGTTCTAGTAATCTTCTTAAAGTCCTCTTCTCCAGAATTGTCGTGAAGTGATCGTTGGCTCTTTCCCCTTCCCTTCAACAAATACATAGTCTATAAATTTTCCCCAGAAATCATAAAAAACGTCTTTTTTCATTTCTCCTCATTTAACTTTTAGACTACAAGACAATTTATCGTTTATGGCTATATCCCAAAGTTCGTTGTACCAATCTTCCATCTTAAATTCTAGTTTTGACTTCCAATTTCTTGCTATAATTAATCTGGCAGCTGTCATAAGATTTGCTATTAGCTCCTTTGTTGTAACATCATAATCTTTACTAGTTAACAATGATAATAATGCTATCTCTGGATTACAGTCTATATCTAACTTAATCATGTTACTTAGCTCTAAAAAAAACCTTTTTCCAAAACTTTTGAACTATTTCCACATTCCCACCAAAGATGCATATATGTACCAGGCTTTTTTTTCACATTTCCAGCAAATCTTAAAATATTCAGTGTTCATTCTCTTCAACCTAATTGGCATCAAGTACCATCTAGAGACCAATTTAAAATAATTTTCTTTTATCCTAACTGATCATAAGAAGAGCCATGCTGGATCAGGCCAAAGGCCCATCTAGTCCAGCTTCCTGTATCTCACAGCAGCCCCACCAGATGTGTTTGGGAGCACATGAGACTAGATATCTGTCTCCTGATACTGATAATGATCTCAAGATTCTCATGTTCCAGATTTTCCCCCAGTCTTCTTTTTTTATCTCTACATTAAGGTCTTGTTTCCAGACCTCTCTCAGAGAATCCGACTCCTTCACTTCCAGTGAGTCCCCTATTATTTTGTATATTTTACGTACTAGTCCTTTCTCTATATTGTCCTGGTCAGATTCAAATGATAATAAAAACTGTTCAAACTTTGTACATTCTCTAAGTTGACTGTTTCTTCTGACCCAATTCTTTGTCCATTTTTCTAACTGGATATAGTTTATCCATATTAAATCACTAGATTGCAAAGTGGTTTTTATATCCTGATTTGTTCTAATTTTGGCCAACCAGTCTTTTAATCTGGCTATTTTCTTAGCTTTAAATCACCCTAAATAATGCGTAGGAAAATTTTCCGAGTCTGTTACTAAACATAATGGGGAACCCTTCAGTGATAAGATTTTTCTATATTTTCTCCATGTAGTCATTAAACCGTTCAGGAGGGGATTCTCAATCTCTACCTTATTTTTAAAGTCACTGAACAAGAATTTATTTATTTTCCCCTTTATGTCTAATGACTCCAGCTCCCACCATATTACCTTCTCTGGTTTGAATAAGATTTCTCCCAAACAACTGATTTGATTAGCTATGTAATAATTTCTTAGATTGGATATACCTAATCCTCCTTCTTTTTGGAATCTATACCACAAACTTTTGTTTATTCTTGATTTTTCCCACCATTACAGTACCTATTTATCATGTCTTGGAGAGTTTTAAGATCCTTTTCTACAAACTGAACAGGTAACATTCTAAAGATAAGATGTTATCTTTAGATCTTTTAAAAGCTTTTGATTGTGTTCAATGGTCCACATTAAAAATGGGGATTTGGGAATTTTTTTTAGGAGTAATAAATCAATTATACTCAGAGGGTACTTCCCCAATAATAGTTACTGATGGAATGACTGAACAAATTACCCTAGGCCGGGGAACTAGACAAGGATGTCCTCTTTCTCCAGTTCTCTTTTGTATCGTTATAGAACTCTTGGCAAATGCTATAAGGGACGACGAATCCATCAAAGGTATAGGGAAAGATGGGGTAACTAAAATCAGCTTATTCGCGGATGCTGCTTTATTGACTATTTTAGACCCAATAGAGAGTATCCAAAGAGTAAAAACTCATCTAGAAGAATTTGGGGAAATAACAGGATTATGTGTAAACTGGAAAAAATCAGAAAGTTTATTGTTTAATTACAGAAGAGAAGACCTTAAGATAATTGAAAAATTTGGACTTAAACCCAGAAAAAGTATTAAATACCTAGGATTAGAATTCTATAAAGAGTTTACTAAAACTAAAGAAAAAATATTTTAAAATTAAAAGAAGAGATGAAAAATAAATTACTAACTTACTCTAAACTGAATTTATTGTGGTTTGGTAGAATAGCATTGGTAAAAATGAAAATACTTCCCAAAATCAATTTTGTTTTTAAAATGCTACTGGTTCAGTTTCTAGAAAAGGAACTTAAAATATTTCAAGACATGATAAATAAATAAAGAATAAATAAAAGTTTGTGGTACACATCCCAAAAAGAAGGAGGTACAGGTATACCTAATATAAGAAATTATTATATAGCCAATCAAATTAGTTGTTTGGGGAAAATTTTATTCAAACCGGAGAAGTTAATATTGTGGGAGCAAGAGTCATCGCATATAAAGGGGAAAATATAGAAGGAAATTCAGAGAACTTCAGGTGAAGGCCAATGCTAATCCCCAGGCTGTGGCACTGAAGATGAAAGCAAATGCTATGCACTGGTTGAAACCTGCCACCACAAACACCCACCAGATAATGGACATGGTGGTGGTTGAGCAACTCATAGGGCCTTTTTACACAACCCCTAAGATCCGCTGGTCCCTTAAATTCGGACCAGAGATCTTAGGGGTTCGTCGCTCTTCCTTCCTCCCCACCACTCCGCACGTCCTGGCTGCTGGCTGCGTGAGGGGAGGGAGGGGAAAAAGCCTTTAAAAGGGACAAAAGAAAAAGCCTTACCTCCGGTGCCTGCTCCGAGCCCGGTCCAAGTGACGATTACTTCCTGGTTCCTCTTAAAGGGGCGGGAGGCAAAAGAAAAACAACAAAAAGAAGCGAGGAGAGCCGGCACTCTTCACATCAAAATGTTTCACCCTCTTCAAGCAGGTACAAGAAAAGTGCGCTGGGTCGTGCTTAGGTGGGCGGGGTCGCACTTAATTGTCTGCAAAGTCCGGAGCTGGTGGGGAAACATTTTTAAGCTCCGGAGCTTGCAGCCATTTGCGGCGGAGTTTAGGGGTCGTGTATAAACGCCCATAGTCACTTTGGGAGCTGGCCAGAGGAATTGGATGATGTGATAGCAACCTAAATTGTTTGAAAGTGCTGTTATTCTGTTAGAGGCCTATAACACTGCAGAGGAAAGTGTAGGACTATAATGGATAGAGGAAAGCCTCAGGAATCCGAACAAACAGGTCAGCCTTGGGATGAACTATAGAGAATGCTAAGGCGAACCCAGAAAAGGGAGAGAGCTCAGGTGGAAAATCCTTCAGGTCTACAGTCACTTGGGGACCCGATGGAAGCACCTCAACTCAAAGAGGAGCCCCCAGTAAGGGAAGAACAAATATATGCTTTGACTGCAGCCAGTAGGGTCACTTCCAAAAGAACTGCCCCATGGAAGAACACACATGGGCAAATGCATATATGGCATGTTACTAGGTGGTGGAGATGGAAACCATCCTGGTTGGTAGGTGCTGGATCAGGCAAATGCTTTAAGCATTTATAGACACAGGTGTAGTCATTCATTGGTACACGGCCTCTTCCTGGCCCGACACACA
Organism: Phrynocephalus versicolor; assembly: GCA_023846285.1. NCBI lineage: Eukaryota > Metazoa > Chordata > Lepidosauria > Squamata > Agamidae > Phrynocephalus > Phrynocephalus versicolor. Next base: position 9,833,533 of record JAHTLZ010000198.1, on the reverse strand, counting down.
GAGTGATGACTCTTGTGAGACCATAGAAGTCTTGGTGGAAATTGAGGACAAATGGAGAGTCATGAAAATTGGGGTGATTCCTGAGTTGGTGTGAGATGTTTCAGGAAGAGACTGGCCAGGGATCAAACAATTGACTCACGATGGTAGTAAAGGGGTGTCTCCTCACCTCAAAATGAGCAATTATGTAGAAGCACTGTCTGAGGTGTCCTGAGGACAGGTTAGGGCTTGGCAACAGGATGACCCCAGTCTACAGGCAATTCCAGAAGTGGCCTAGCCTGAAGGGGATGTGGGAGAAGAGAAGGAGGAAGGCCTTGAGTTGCATAAGGGACTTTTGATGAGAGCAATAGGAAAGGGAGGGGAGATCATGGTAACCCTGATGTTACCTCAAAGACTTTGGTGGGAAGTATTACAATTGGCACACAACAACCCATTAACAGGACACTTGTCTGTAGAGAAAACAATGGCTTGGGTCAAAACTAGATTTTTCTGCCCTAGAATGAGACAGGAGTTTGAAACATTCTGCCAGGCCTGCGTTGAATGTCAAAAGGTCCAAAGAAAACCAGGGCCCAGTGCACCTATGATCCCCATGCCACTGGTAGGGTTGGATATAGTGGACATACACATGTACCAGTCATAGTAGACTACACTTCCCAATACCTAGAGGCTATTCCCCTTCCCTCCACCCCTGCTAAAGTGTTAGCACGTGAGTTGTTAGTGGGTTCCCCCCCCCCGAGTAGTATTCCCCAAGGAGGTGCTTACGGATCAGTGGACAAATTTCATGACCAATACTTTTAAACAAATGTGGGCTATGTTGGGGGTTCACCAATTGAGGACTTCTATTTACCATCCTCAGACAAATGGGCTTGTGGAACATTTTAACAAGACCCTGAAGGAGATGCTTTCTAAGTTAGCACAGGACAAGCTGGGACAGTGGCACCTCCTCCTGGCTCCTTTGATGTTAAATATAAGCCCTACCCTGATAATAAGACCTAATGATGGGCGTGGTTGTGCCTGCGTGTGTGCACGCGCACACACACAGACACACACAGAGAGAGAGAGAGAGAGAGTGTGTGTGTATATTGCTCCTCCCTTTCTATCCATGGTCCTTCCCCCCTTCGCTTCAGCCATCAAAGTTAGCATACTTTGTAGCATGTTTGCTTGCACTTCCTGTTTCCCCAAAAATACAGGCTGTGCCAAAAATTAGCCCTAGTGTATCTTCTTGGGAAAAAATAAATATAAGAGAGTGTCTTATTTTCAGGGAAAGATGGTAGTAGAACATAGAATTATTACACCACCAGAAACTATAACCTTAGCCTCAAAGTAACCTTGGCCTAGGCATTTGAGACAAGTTATTGTTGAGGAGGTAGACAAAATGCTAGGGTTAGGAGATGTAGAGCACTCTCATAGCCCTTGGTACAGTTACCCTGTGGTTGTGCCCAAGCCAGATGGAAGCTCATGTTTTTGCACTGACGTCTGCAAAGTTAATTTTGTTTCATGGTTTGCTGCATACCCAATGCCTAGAATTGATAGTGGGAAAAATAGGGGAAGCTAAGATATTAAACTCTTTAGATTTGACCAAGGGGTATTGGCAAATTCCCTTAAGCAAAGAAGAAAGGGAGAAGATGGCTTTCTCCACTCCAAAGGGTTTATTTCATTTTAAGTATATGCCCTTTGGGCTTCATGGAGCTGCAACCACCTTCCAGAGGTCAATGGATGTCATGCTAGAACCTGTAAAGGACGTCACTGCTGCCTACATTGATATTATCTTTAGTGATAGCCGGGAATCTCATTTGAACCATACTGCCCAAGTGTTACGAGAATTGAGAAGGGCTGGGCTAACTTTGAACCCCAGCAACTGTAAGGTAGCTTGTAACCATGTTAGCTACCTGGGGGAGGGGCTGAGTGAACTGCTGCCTGAGAAAATCACTAAGGTTTCCGCCTGGATTAGACCCCAAACCTACAGTTCATTGGCCTAACTAGCTATTACCACCAGTCTATACCCCATTTTGCAGAAATAGCAGCCCCTCTGACAGACCGTGAAAAAAGGGCACCCTAAGATAGTGAAATGGGGTCATGATCAGGAAAAAGCCTTCAATACCCTGAAAGGTAAACTCTGTTCCTACCCAGTATGATATGCCCCTGATTTCAATCATCCCTTTATAGTGCAAACTGATGCATCAAAGAGGAGATTGGGAGCAGTGTTAGCCCAGGAGAACATCCCATTTCTTGTTGAAGTGGGAAGCTGACCCCTAGGGAACAAATGTATGCAACCATTGAAAGGAAACGTTGACCGTGAGGTAGGCCACCCATGCTCTATGTTATTATATCTTGGGCATTCATTTTACCCTGATAACCAATCATGCCCCCTTTTACCCTGATAACCAATCATGCCCCCCTTAAACATACCAATCCTAGACTAACCAGGTGATATTTAGCACTACAACCATTTTTCTTTCTCAGTGCAACATAAAAAGCGGGCTAAACATTCTAATGCTGATTATTTCTCCCACCAGGGCCTGTGGGCATGAGAGGCAGAAGAGAGGGCGGTATGCTTGCAGGGGGCTATGTGAAAGTACGGGTGTGCCATCCTCTTCAAAGCAGTCACCTGAAAAGAAAAAATGATGTACCCCAAGGGAAACAGGTTAGGGAATCATTAGAAGGATCTCAGGAGAAGGAAAATAAATCTCAGATTAAGATGAAAGAAGAGGGGGAAGGAAAAAAAGGAGAATGCAACAGCATTGGGAGGCTGGGCAGCGAGGATCGAAGAAACAAAACAGGAAGAGTTAGTAGAAATAGTGAAAGAGGACCCCTGGACTGGGGAATGGATTACTTTTAAACTCCAGTGGGAGGCGGCAGAGCGGGAGTGGTGAGAGAAAAAAGCAACAAATCAAACATATTGGGGCCAGACTGCAGAGAGGGAGAGGAGGAAGCAGGCTCGTGCTTTCTTCGAGTGGGAGGCCAGGTGGAGAGAGATTCAAAGGGCTTTGAGGGAAGAGTGGAAAAAATGTCGAATCTACCCCTGGAACCAAGAAGGGGAGGATGTTGCCTCCCTGGAAGCCTTAGAGGAGCATAGGACTGTTTGTGTGGAAACATCAGGCAGCAACCCACAGAAGTTTGGAGGTACAAATGGACTTTTCCTAGACCCGGGCTGAGCACTTAGTGTAAACTTACTGTTTTACATTGGATTGTAGTGCCCAATTGGACTCCTGGGCAGGTTGAAGAGTTTTGGTCTGAGCAAGAGCCCCTAATTCCTGAGAAAGAGGACTCATCAGTGAAGACCTTGACTCAACTTTTATTGTTAATAAAAGTTTCAAGCAAATTTCAGCCGCTGAGTTTTTTCTGCCTGTGTCACACAAGACCAAGGAAGGGGGAGATCCTCACACTGTTTCAACGAATCTTTTGTAATTCAAGGTTTTCTTAATGAAAAACATGGTTTCCCATAGGAATGCATTGAAAACTGATTAATCCATTCTGAAGGGAATAGATTACAATAGGCTTCGAGTGCATTCCTATAGGAAGCTTGCCCCAACAAAGCAAAGCAAGGGAAGAGCTCCCCCCCCCGGCTAGGTTGGTGGGAAAGCCCATCAATCAAATGGCAGCTGAGCTGTCAACATCACTTGGCTGTCGGCCGAGATTTTATTTATTTTATTTTTACCCCGCCTTTCTCCTTGGAAAAGGACCCAAGGCATCTTACAGTAATGAGGGATAATATACAGTTCAATACAATTAAGACATGTTCAAGTATTGAGAACAGGGGATTGAGGAATATCTTACAGCATTAAAAGACAACATTACATAAAAGCTACAAGAGAATGCAAGCAGTTAAAAGGGGATTTTGACAGCTCGGCAACCACAGGGCTTTTTCCTTCAGCAGGCAGACGTCAGCCAGGGTGGATCACATGTGATCCTCCCCTGGCTGAGAATGGGGCAGCCAATATCAGGTCTGCCCAATCTCAGCCAGGATCGAAGGGCAGGCTTTTGAGGAAAGTCAAAAGCCTCCCTGTTGAAGTCTTGCTTTCCCAATGTGTAGCACCCGATTTGCTTGAAAACACCCGTCCACCCCATGCAACACAATCCAAGAATCTCAACAAACGCCTACCCTTTGATCCTTGCTTGCCCAAATGGTAGCATCCCATCCACCTCTCTGAGAGGCAGGTCGAGTACTACCATGCAAAGGTGTTTTAAAATGATCCTGCCCTGAGTGCTGGGGTTGGAACAGCAAGGGTCCTGTTAAAACTCCTGCCCGCACCATACAAAGGCTTTCTCCTTCAGTGGGCGGGCATCAGCCAGGGGAGGATCGGGCAGGTGGAGAAAGCCCTGCAGCTGCCGAGCTGTCAAAATCACAGCCAGCAGCCAGGTGATTTTGGTCTGAGGGGCTTTTCCACCAACCCAGAAAAAGAGGGACGCTCTTCCCCTGCTTTGTTGGGTTGAGGTAGCCAACAATGCCTTGAATAACTATGAATTAAATTTTTTCTTTATTAAAAAAAAACCCTGCCTTTTTTAGTAATTGGGAATTTCCCTATACCAGCTGATTTCCTTTCACAATTCCAGTTTTTCATTGTTCAAGGCATTTGTAATGACTGTATCTTTAATCCCCTTAATTGCATAGCAAATTAACTTTAGGAGTTAAACCTGAGTAGCAAGTTCCCAGACATACACAACCCAATGCATTTAACAAGCATAATTAATTACTCAGGCACAGCTTCAAATATGCTGTACTTTGGTTACAGAAGACTTCACTAAAATACAAAGGATTTGGAGGGATTAGTAGAAGTAAAGAAGAAAAAGGTTAACATAGTAAAAACAAAATTGCAACCCCTGAGGACACATGGCTGAGATAAGATGACAGACATGACAACAGGAGAAGTTCAAGGAGCATTCTTCCTCTCTGGTGCCTCAAATATTCTCTCTAGACAAAACACAGTAAAACAATCAAAGATAGGGGAGCGGCCATCTTTGTCTGCCAAAGGGGAGGGGGGGTCATATATTCCTGCATTAAGCAGTGGGATGCACTTAATAGCTTTATAGGCCCCTTTCCCACTTCCTTATTCTATGACTTTCTAAGCTACCTAGCATGTTAATCTTACAAATACTACTTTCCTTACAGGAGATCATTTGCTTGTCAAATTGCCAATAATTCCAACAATGGAATTAATATAATAAATAGGATTCCATATGTAGTGTATTGGATAAAGTGATGGACTAGGACTCTGGAACCCTGCTTTCGAATCCCCACTTGGGTATGGAGACTCACTGAGGAAGTTACTGTCTTGTTTTTTTCCCAGTGATAATATTGTTCTCTCTTCTCAATTTGCATATTATATATTACGGTTCATGCATTAGTAGAAATCTAGGTGTAGAAATAAATTGGAAAGTTATTTTATTGCAATTTTAATTAAACCTATATAAAAATTAGTGCTAATTAAATAATTAGTGCCAATTAGTGCTAACTGAAATTAGTGCTAACAGCAAAAGTCAATTCTGAAAAGAAAAAGATGAAGCTGTTTCACACCCCATCCATGTATGTCTAAAGGTTGGACATACAGAATAAAAAATTTAGACATGACTTTTATACAAGGGTGCCGGTGCCAAAGCTTTTCCTCCCTGGCACACCACTACCCCTAGCCATTCAAGCTCTTTGGGCAGCGGGCTGGGTGGTACAGCAGCATGCCTTCGTGCCACCTGGTCTGCTGCGCTGTTCAGCGGGGATGGTAAGGTACCAGGGAGTGAAAGCTGTGCTGCACGGCCCAGCCCTTTCACCCCTGACACCCCATCATCACCACTGGGCAGTATGAAGGGCTGAGCCACATGGTGGCGCAGCAGCATGGGACACTGGGTGTGGTGAAGGTTCACTGATGCACTGCCTGGTGCACCGTGCTGCACAGCAGGGGTGGTATGGTGAGAGGAGTATAAAAAGGCTTGGCTGCACAATGCAGCTTTCACTCCCTGGCACTTCACCACTGCAACTGGGCAGCACAGTGGTCTCGGTGGTACTAAAATGTGCTGCTGGCCCGCCATCCTGCCACCCAGGGAGCTTGAATGGCTGGGGAGAGTGGGATGACAGGGAGCAAAAGCTGTACCACATGGCCCATCCCTTTTGCCCTTGGCACCCCACCATCTGCTGCTTGCCAACCATGGATAACTGAATCTGTGGGTGGCGAATCAGCGGATACCACGGTGCTACTGTATTAGGAATAGCATACGTATTGTGCCAACATTTAACAGATACTTAGATTTTTGGTTAAAACTTTTATCTGTTACAGTATATAATACCATTCAATGTTTTTATATTTCTGGTTGACTGTGCCTGCTATTATTATTAAATTATCACACAGCAGATTACACTGAATTTTGTATTACCAATCAATTGTCAAATGCTTCCCAATCCCAAGCATTCAGGACTACGTGATGAATTGGCGAATTATGCGAGCATATGCCAGTAAGGTGGCTTTCTGCAGCTGACTGATGGTGACTGTATCAACTCCAATTTCTTTTAAATACTTGCTTAGATCTTTAGGCACCACACCCAGCATGCCGATTACCACTGGGACCACCTGTACCTATTTAGGCCATAGTCTCTGAAGTTCAATTTTCAAATCATGATATCAGGTAATTTTTCAAGTTGTTTTTCGGTGACTCTACTATCATCTGGTACAGCAACATCAATGTTCCACACTTTTTTAACTTTAAGCCTTGTGATGAGAAATGCACCTGGTAGTTGTGAAGAAATAGCGGTGGCAGTAGATAACATCATAAGTATTACATTTAGTAATAATTTAAAAATATAAGTGTATGTTCAATCAATTTTTATAGGTGTCCATCATATGTATAAATTTTACCTGAGCAGTTTCCTTCTGTAGTCTTTATTTGTAACAATTCTGTTCCAAAATGGTGACTTTCAAATCTTCTACAGAGCATCCTGGAAGATTGAAACAACTGGAAATAGATTTCTGAGTATTTTGGTTTCTGATGTCAGATCTGTGAGCTTGACTTGTTTCCATAGAGACTGCACTGCTCGTCCTATGGTGCAAAAAGGCATTGTTGGCAAACAATGGCATAGATCACATTAGCTGAAGAACACTTGAAGGTGCCTTTGATATTGTGTGTGACATTGTTAGGTCCTTTAATTGTGTTGTCAGAAGAGATGTGAGAGCCAAGTTGGCATCTGGGTCTGTGGCAGGTTTTATTCCCCCTGATTGCGGTGTGGTTTGTGGTCTGTTGTGTATTTGTGCTTGGGTCTCCCAGCAAGGGCTTTGGAGAGGAAAGTCTGCTTATCAAGGAAAGCACACATTAAAATATCATATTATTTAAGGTGCTTTTGTCTTATTTTTGTTTCATTGGATTTTTCCTGATGTGTTTGCACAGACGAATAGGGCTACTTCTTCTAGGCATGCAATATATATTAGTAACATCTGTAAGCAATTATGATATACTAAATATATCCAATTGGTGGTTTTTTTTCTTCATCTTTTTGGATCTGTCATAGAGGATAAATAAGGAACACTGATAACAGTGGCCAGTAAAACAGAAGGTTGGGATGAGGAGAAGCATGGCAACCGCTGCTAGGGAAACTGGTTGCTAGGAAATATTGATGGTTAAAAAGACCATTACACTGGGAGGGGGGGGGGGGAGAGGAGGCAAAAGAAGTTGGTTTGGGGAAAGTAGAAGATTTATCTGTCATTTGAGGCTACAGCCCAGATGAAGAGCTGTTAGCTAAGAGGGGAGGGGAGGGAGGGAGGAGGCAACAGCTTCCTGATTTGCTTTTCATTACCTTTGAAGAGGTAGTGGTGTTCATCTGTGCAAGAATTCCAGGCAAAAATCAAATAAAGAAAAACAAGAGACAGAAGCATGTGGCTTGTGCTTGCTGGCACCTAACAGAGCACAACCAAGGAATACAGCTGAGGCAAACCCTGGGAGCCAGTGGCCAGAGTGAGCAAACAGGGATTGCTAAAAGGATTTTCATGGGAGAAGCCTTTAACAAACTTTCCAGGTTTTTGTATGCTGCTATATATTTGTCAAGTTTCCCAGCTACTCCCGAGTTAATAAAATTAAGGAAACATAGTTTTTGAGTGATTTCCAGCATTCCTACTGAGCAATTGAAATGTGTAGCTTCTTCTGTTTATGTACCAGTTTGGGAAGCTACATATTTTCAGCTTGTGTTCTTAAAGCAGGTATGCATGGAGAGGCTCCCTTTTAGAACTGGCGCTAAGGTTCACAGTAGGCTTAGGTTGGTGAGACAGTGCGCTAAAACAAACAGCCTTTGAGTGGCCTTTTATTTTAACTTGCTTCCCAAGAAAATAAAACAAGTCAGGGCAAAATAATGAACACTTTGGAATGCATTGTTTAAGTGTGAAACTCAGCACAGTTTTTAACACAGGTTTTTGAGCTGTGAGACCAGGCCCTGAAAAGTTGTTCCCAGGCAAAGCTAATGCTATATTATGTTACATCACAGGCAATATCTGATAGTCAAACTAGATGATAGTCCTAACTTATTTTAGAAGGTATGCTCTCTAATGAGATGGAAAATGTCTATTTGTTAAAGCACGTGATTTTCCCCAGCTACGTATTTTGCAACTACAGAGCTTTCTTTAGTGATTTCTTACTGAAAGGAGAATTCATGCTTAATTTGAAAGTCTGATTGCTGAGGTATATTTCTGAGGAAATTCCTTCATAGGAAGAAAAATGGGTTAAACCTAAAAAAATATGCATTCCTCTTAATATTTAGTTTAATCCTTGGACACAAAAAGCTAGAGATTTTTTAAGAAGGGAATTCCATGGAATCTATAGCTCAGGATATGGCAATAATATAATTCAGAACACTGACTGAAAGATCTTTCCTACAACTTCCATTCCTGCTTTTCCTAGTTAAATCATCCCTGTAACGATCCAGTGATTTGTGTTGAGAAGTCTGCCTAGCAATAGAATAAGGAAGACCTCACTGGTAAAGGAGAGGACCGTGGTAATCCTCCATGGTAAGGTAAAGGGTAAAGGTAAAGGTCCCCCCTGCACATGTGTGCTAGTCGTGTTCAACTGTAGGGGCAGTGCTCATCTCCGTTTTCAAGCCAAAGAGCCAGTGTTATGCAAGTCCATGTCCATGTGGCTGGCATGGCTGCATGGAACACTGTTTACCTTCCTGCTTTTTACGGTGGCACCTATTTATCTACTTGCATTTATATGCTTTTGAACTGCTAGTTTGGCAGGAGCTGGGTTCATCAGCAGAAGCTCGTTCTGCTGCTTGGCACCTGGGATTCAAACTGCTGGGATGCTGATTTTGCAGCTGACAGTTTTCAGAGCCTTAGTCGGCTGAGCCACCACACCCCTTGTATCTTTTCTATGTATCCTTCACTAAATTTATACCTAAATACCCAATTGGTTTATTTATCTTACACCTGGAATTGTAAGCAATCATTTCTTGTTCTTCCTTATTATGATTAAACAACATTATATGTGATTTTTGCTGATTTATACACAATCCAGTTATTAATCCAAATTTCTCAAAATGATATTTAATTCTATCCATGCTCTCTATTCAGATTTTAATTGTAATAAGGAATCATCTGCAAATAAATTAATCTTTACTTTATTACCCATACCTAATGCACTAATTAACTCATTGTTCCTTATTTTATCTGCGAACATTTCAATCATTAAACAAAATAGAAGTGAGGAGAGGGGGTAACCTTGTATAGTATCTTGGCCTAGAGAAATCCAATCTGTAATCCCATCATAAATTACTATATCAGATGTATTTTCAGAATATAGCTGATCTATCACCCTTCTAAATTTCATTCCAAACCCCCAGTTTTTAATCACAATTTTAGTGTTGACCATTCCACACAATCAAAAGCTTTAAACATATCTAGTGACAAAATACCAGACTTCTGTTTGTTCATTTCTATACCATATATAAGATTCCACACTCTCCTAGTTAAACACTTGTCTTCCCTTTAAGAACCCATTTTGATCTTCCTTAATATATTTCATACTAAACCCATTCATTCTATTTGCTAGTACAGTGGACCATCGTATAACAAATGGTTTGTGTAACATAAAATCTGTACAACATAAAAAATTCTGGAGATAGGGATAATTTGCTTAACAGAATTGCTTATGGGGGGAATCTGTACAACATAAAAATGATCGTAATTAGGGATTACTCTGTTTTCAATTCCTTCCTATTGGAAATTTGTGTAAAGGAAAATTTATTAGAGGAGAATTTCATTTGGAATGAATTAATTGCTTTATACAAGGTACCACTGTATTACAGTAAAAGTCTTAGCATCTTGATTTATTAACAAGATAGGTCTATATGACCTAGGGTCCATCAAATCCTTATTGGGTTCGGGATAAGAATTGTTAATGAGTGTTTCCAAGATAGTGGTATTTTATCTTCAAAAATTCCATTTAAAAGTATTTTTAATATTGGAACCAAAAGTGGTTTAAACAATTTATAAAATCAATCTAATCCATCTAAACCTGGGGTTTTACCATTTTTAGCTTGTCAATAATTGCTACAATCTCTTCATCCTGAATTAGTTTTTCTAATTCCCTTTTGTCTGTCTCTCATAGCTTTCCCTTAACAGTTACCTTGACATAATCTTCTATGTCTTCTTTCCAGATATTAACTCCTTTATTTAATTCTTTATAAAATGCTGTAGTAATTGCAATTTTTCTTTCATCAAGCTACACTTCTTCTCTGATTTATCTTTAATCATATCCATCATGTTTTTTGTTCTTCTAGCTTGAGATAACTGTGCTAAAAGCCTGAACCACCAAGTTGCCGACTTTGGGGTTAGAGAGGAGAGAGATAGTGATTTTGAAACACACCTATTTGTATTGTTCAGTGAGGTTCTACATAGTAATGAGGGAAAGATTGTATTCCACAGGAGAAATAGATAAAACTAAGTCTGAATGAAAGATTGTTTTGTACTTTGAAAGGGTTAAGGAAATGCTAACAATTGTGTCTTTATCAGCTAAAGTAAGATCAAAGGTATTCTGAGTAACTCTAAAGGAGAGTATCCAAATTAACCAGAGTGCACTTAGACCTTGTATCGGAAAACACAGTGCCTGAAGTTATCCCCCCCCCCCGTTAAACCAACAAACATGTTATTTATACTGATTGGTTTGAAAATAATTTTGTATAACCCTGGAGGTTGTTGCAAGGCAGAGTTATTAGTTGGTGGCAGTGCAAGTTATTTAACTTTTCAACACAGTTGTTATCTTGTGGAAGTTTAATCAAATCCGTGGAAGTGAAACACACTTTTTAGACACATACCCCATAGACTTTTAGTGAAATAACCAAGGCTTGTAAGAGGGGTGCTCACCACAGTTCCATTAATGAAAATTCTCAAGAGTAGCATTTGGTATGCAGCTGCTTACAGACCACATCTTTGTAATAGTGTGTACTAATTTGTACCTCACTAGACCTGCTGTCCAATGGAGAGTGTGTACGGTCTGCCTTCATCAAGCACCAGATACCAATTCCTGTTGCAGGTGTTCAGACTATGACTACCCAAAACTAGGTAGAATGTGACTTGCTGGAGGACCTAGAGCTGTGATGAGAGTGTTACAACAGCAACCACAATCCAGTAGTCAACAGTAAATACATCTATTTAAAGAGATCGAGACTGCTGAACTCTGCACTATTACAGGAATAAGTAGGTCACTCATTTAAAAGCCAGGAAAACATGTATCATTTTAACACTGCGTACACTACAAATGAGTCATATAAAACTCAGGTTTGGCTTCAAAGGCATTAGCAAGAGCTGTTGCTTGATGGCCAGATAACAAGGTCTCACATTCTCTTTCCTCTGGAATGCCAAGTCTGCAGCAGCCAAAAGTACCATCAGAAAGGGTACATTCTTTTCCTCTCACTCATTGCTTGTCTCTTATTTTACGGTGTTGTCGGATCCTTAAAAACCCATCTAAGACTCTCAAAGTGTGTTGCTTATATATCGCCCCATAGTGCTTAAAGCTCTCTCTGGGCAGTTTACAGTTTTCAGTTATGCAGGCTACATATCCCGCTGCACCCCACCCCACCCGCCAGGATGCTGGTGGCTACCTAATTTATGGACCTCAGAAGGATGGATCACTGAGTCAGCCCTGAACCAGCTACCTGAGCCTGGGATCGACCTCAGGTTGTGAGCAGAGTCTTCACTGCAGTTTAACCACTGCACCGCAAGTGATGCACTGCTCAAGTAATGTCCAGTCTGGGAACAAGTTTGCAGTGTTATTAGATGGGTATGTCAGCAAAAGGTTAAAACAAAGAAATATTTTGCGGAGGGACTCTCAAGCATCTTGGCTAGCTTGAAAAGAGCTTTCATTACAGATAGTACAGTTTAGGGATGGGCAATTCATTTTGGAACCTACCAGTTTCGAAACAACCTGTGCAAGCCCAGGTAGTTTTCGGAAGCCTCCAATACACAAGCAGGCAATCACCTTGTTCTGCACCTGCACAGAGATGAGCTCCAACAAGGAAGCAGGCTCTGACATCATCTTTGCTTCTCCATTGTGCTGGCCAATCAGGAGATGTGCAGGGACAGGTATCATCCCGCCTCCCTGTCTGCTACCAGTTTTGGCATTTTTTAAAAAAAAATTATTAGGAGAGGAGTGGTCCTAATGTCTGTATCAATGGCATCCCCACTTCACTTCATTATAGGCATCCTTCAGTCTTGAGAGACTATGGTATTGTGCTATGCATAGAAGACCTAAAGCAACATCTAGTGTGGCTAAAAAGACCAGGTAACTGTCTCTTCTTGTGTTGTTTCCACACTGCATGCAAAGCTGATGTGGCCTCTTCAGAGCACAAGGCCTGGGTAGATTACTATGGAGGTTAAGACTGTTACCCAAGCAGCAAAGACCCCCACTCCATGGAGCTGGAATAGTCTAATGGAATGGCAGAGCTGATACAATTAGTTCCAGCTGCATTGCAGGAATTGCCACAGCATGATAGTACACAGCCATGAACTGCCTCTGGGACTCCAGCTCCAGATTTTGCCTCAAGGTTAACTCCTGAAGCCCACTTCACTTACAACATTGAAAAGCTACAAGAGCATTAGAAAGCATCTAAAGAGTTTTAGATTTTTTTTATAAAAATGTTTTACTTTCCTTTGGTGAATTGCCTTGAATTCCTTACATTTGGTATATGAATGAATGAACAAACTAACAAAAGAACAAGCAGGCAGGCAAGCAGGCAAACAGCCTAGCATTCCCCCTCTCCCCTAAGTCAACTTGAGCTTTTGAACACTGGTCTCAACAGCTTAAAGACCTTTAAGGATTTCTTCAACATTTGAAAAGGCCCTCTAATGCTACCCCCTACTGCCCTATACCTCCTTCCCTTTCTTTAGTGGGAAAAAGAAACAAATTCCTGGGTGGCTCAGCAATGATCTGGGTAGGAGGCAGACTGCTCTGGTAGATAAAATGGAGCCTCTCCATCTTCAGGTAAGTGACATTGGCAGTGTTTTCTGGCAGTCAAGTTGCTCAAAATCAAGAAAGGTCCCTTTCCTGAAGGCCTTCAGGATGAACACTAACTCTCTTGCATTCATCCAAGCCCGAACTGCCTGCCGTTCTATCCTACAGTGGGATTTTCTTGGAGAAAGAAGATGGAATCACAGGCATGGAGAGCCAGGAATGTGAGCAGAAGCAATAGCACCTTGGCTCCTAGACCCACTTCCTCCCATTTTCTTCTAGCTGAGTCTGTTTGTTCTCTTTGGGCTGTGAACACTCTGGACAGCCCGAGTGACATCTGGAAATGTTGTCCCTGCATGTACCAGACCACCCTTTTATCTCCCACGCTGGACCCCTCCAAAAGAACTTCTCATTGTAGAGCATTGTGTCAAACTGGGAGCCATGCTCTGATTTGATGATTAAAAAAATAAAAGCAAATGTTACTTTAGCCAACACAGCAGCTTTCTGCTATGGGGGAAAATGGATCACTTTCAAAGGTTCCAACCTGAGGCATGTTTGGAAGCCTGTTCCTCCCAAAGTCCTCCTGGCCAAATTCGAGAGTGGATGAATAAATTCTACGGCTTTTGTTGTGCCTGCCATTTTTTATGCACACTTTAATAGCCACTGGAGATTTTGTTTTCTGCAAAATGTGGCCGTTTCTTTCCACCCTTTCCATGTTTATGAAAATTTAGACCAGCTTCAATCCCATCTCTGTCCTGAAAAAGTACCATTGCAGTTCTCCTGTATCCAGTCTATGGGTGTTTATACAGGACCCCTAAACTCCGGGGCAAATGGCTCCCAGCTCTGGAGCTTAAAAATGTTTTCCCACCAGCTCTGGAGTTTAGAGGAAATTAAGTGCGACCCCGCCCACCTAAGCGCGACCCAGCGCACTTTTCTTGTACCTGCTCTTGTGAGGAGAAAATTCCTTGATGCGGATGTGCCGGGCTCTCCTCGCTTCTTTTTGTTGTTGTTGTTTTTGCCTCCCGCCCCTTTAAGAGAAGGAATCAGGAAGTGACGGGGCTCCCCGGCAGCTTCCACCGGCACCAGGAGGTAAGCCTTTATTCTTTTGTCCCTTTTTTTCCTCCCTCCCCTCACAGACAGGAGCAAGGAAGTGCGGAGAGGGGTGGGGACGCTGGAACAGCAACGAACCCCCAAGATCTCTGGTCCGAATTTAAGGGGCCAGCGGATCTTAGGGGTTGTGTGAAAAGGCCCTATGTCTCACCGAAAACACTGGTATCACAAATTATTAATGCAAATATTTAACAAAGCTATATTTCATGAACTGAATTTCTTACTTTTATAGTCCCAACATGGTTTCTCATCTATCAAGCTAACATGAGCAGATTTTCTTAGCTTTAATTGACAACATGATTTGAAACCCATTTTGGGAGGCTCTAGAATACTCCCTGGCCTGCAGTAGAATTTTATAGGAACATGTTCTGGTATAAATGTAAATCTCCCAATCGATTTACTTGCTATTGAATAATCTTGCACAAAACTGGAAGAAATGACTACAGGAGTCTCATCCAAACCACATCAATAAGAGGTTGTCAATTTACTCAAATAATTGTCAGATTATTGGAAATTTTAAAATATCACTATCTGAATATCTCAGTTGGTGAGTAGGTGTGACTTTTATTTCCTTTAAAACTGATTATCCTGTGTCATGTTGGGACCTGGATTCACACAGAGTGCCTAACTGGAGACCTGCCTAGGACAAAAGTAAATGTATAATTTTGTGCTGACTTATGGCAACCGTTCTCAGCATTTTCTAGGTAGAGATTCCTGGGTGACTCAGCAATGATCTGGAGTAGGGGAGAATTATACATTTAAAATGCAAATGCATCTGGCATGCAAGTCAATGAAGAGGGATACTTCTTCAATAAAATAAACATTGAATAGGACAATTTAAGGAGATGGTCAACTTAATATGTGTTTTGTTTATGAAAATTTAGACCAGCTTCAATCCCATCTCTGTCTTGAAAAAGTACCATTGCAGAGTAACAATGTAAAGCACTCTCAGGTTCATCAAGGGATTTCTTTGCCGCTTTTTGTAAGCTGTTCTCACTCCTACTCTTGGAAGGGGGAAAAAGGTACAGTGGAAGGTGTTGTGTATTGATCTGTAATTGCTTGTTGAAGTAACTGCCTTCCTGTTCCAAAGGGAACAGGCCTATTGGTTGATTCTAGTTGCTGCATTTGGATCTTCAATCCTATTGGTTCCCGCCAAAAGGCAGCCTTGTGATTGGTTGTAATTGTTCCCTCCAAAATGTATCTTTTCCTAGCCAGTCCTGGCCCCTATAAATGTAACTCCCTCTCCCCAGTCCTCAGTCTTGTCTCTCCCTGATTAAAGAGCTGTTCACTAGAAGCTGTCTCCAGCCTGCTTTGTCTCAGAGCTGAAATCACTGCTGAATCACTAACCCCACACTACAATAGTAGAAGTTCCATCTCTATACAGATGCTGTGATTCTGAGGCACTCATATCTATATGGCTTCTAGGAGTGTTACAGAACTAATCTGGACCATACAGTAAAGACTGTCTGCTTATTTTCTTCATTCTAAGACAAGCATCCACAGCACAGCAAGCAGAGGAAATAATATATTCGTCTTAATGCAGTATCGGACCCATAGAAAATCACACATTTAGTTTTAAAGAGAACTTCTAGTTCAGAGAGGCAGTGAGGATCACTCATAGAGAATCATGGAGAAATCCTGGCTTTTTTTGAAAAAGGGAGGAGAGAATGCAACATTTCTATATGAAAGCCTGTGGAGCACAAAACTTCTATATACAAATGAAATGGTTCAATATGAGTTTAGGGGTTAAAGAGACTAACTAACCTTTCTATTACCCTGATATATGCATCATTTGAAAGCGAAATCAAAGTAAGCTTCATGTCCACCTCTAAGAATGGTAGAGAGGTTGATATTGTGGAGCCATTTTATCCAATTTGGTACTGACTTGTGGAAAACAATGGCCAGGGCCCTACTAGTATTTGTATAAAGGCTGCAAAACTAGCCACAGCACTAGGGATGGGAATAAAAAGATTTTGTTTTGTTTCATGCCCACACCCAGTTCGTTTCATCATGTATTTTTAAAAAATAATGACATGAACCACTTATGAAATGGTTCATAAGTCTAAAATATGGCTCCCCTGGGTCCTACAGGCACCAGATTTGGTGGCAGGGGAACCATTTTTTATACTTACTAACCGTTTTGTAAGTAACGAAACAAAATAGCATTTTATCTTGTTTCATTATGAAACGCCGTTTCCTGTTTCTTAAGCTTATGAAATGATGGGGTCCATCTAACCTGGTGCAGGGTCCCACAAGGTTATTCCGAGTCGCCATGCATCTTTGCGCAAACCATCCGACGCGATCTGGCGGACATTGAATTCCCAGGAGGCTCTACCTTAATAACTTATGTAGATGACCTACTATTGGCTTCTAACTCAGCAGAAGCATGCCTTCAAGATTCTTTGGTCCTTTTCTGCATTCTAGCAGAAAAAGGATACAAAGCTAATCGATCCAAGTTGCAACTTTGTCGAAATCAGGTCACATATCTGGGAACTTCAATCTCTGCTGGGTCTCGCTCACTTCTACCTTCTAGGGTAGAGGCGATTCTCAAATGCCCCAAACCCACAACTCATAAGCAAATGCGTACATTCTTAGGAATGGCTAATTTTTGCAGACAGTGGATTGCAAATTTTTCTGCCCTAACACATCCCCTTCAACTGCTTATCCGCCAAGATATGCCAGAGCCCATACTATGGACACAGGAAGCAGAAGAAGCATTCTCCTCCATTAAGAGAGCCCTGACTTCCACACCTGCCTTAGGGCTCCCTGACTACACCAAACCTTTTACATTGTTTTGTCATGAACGCGACAATTTTGCCCAAGGCGTTCTGACACAGACACATGGATCCAGCCCAAGGCCAGTTGCTTATTTTTCAGCCGCCTTGGACCCAGTAGCTACTGGCTTCCCGCCATGTCTGAAGGCTGTTGCTGCAGCAGCCAGACTGGTAGAATCATCTGCAAGCATAGTTTTGGGACATTCCCTTATTGTGGCTGCACCCCATGCTGTAGCCACACTCCTAACAAGAAGCTCTTCTCAATATCTCTCCAGAGCTCGAATAACAAAATATGAAGCCTTATTAATGTCCTCTAACATTACACTCAAACGCTGTCTGCTGCTAAACCCAGCCTCTCTTCTTCCTACTCCTGCAGATGGTGAGTCACATGACTGTGAACTTGTGTGTGCGTCTCTATCTAAACAACGTGCTGATCTCTGTGATGTTCCTCTAACTAACCCAGATCTTGTTTTGTTTTGTGATGGTTCCTGTTACAGAACAGGGACTGGTGAATTAGTCTGTGGATACGCTGTCTGCTCCCAATATGATGTTCTAGACTCTGGCTCTCTACCTGGAGTCCGCTCTGCCCAGGTAGCTGAGCTTGTCGCTTTGACAGCAGCCTGCCATTTAGCTGCTGGCAAAACGGCTACCATTTACACTGATTCACGCTATGCATTTGGCATTGCTCATGATTTTGGACAATTATGGAAACAACGGGGATTCCTGACTTCACATGGAACCCCCATTAAAAATGCTAAATTTGTAGCTGCACTCTTAGATGCTGTCTCTTTACCCTCACAACTAGCCATTGTGAAATGTATGGCTCATCAGAGCACTCACATGGATGAAATTGCTGTTGGAAATGCTCTAGCAGACAATGCCGCAAAAAGATCTGCCCTTGAGGCACCGGGCAAAGCTGTTCAATTGTTAGCATTGTCCAAAACTAAATTGAAACCTATTGATGTTACAAATCTCCTTGAGCATTATCAACAAGCTTCTCATTCTGAAAAACAAGTCTGGATAGAAGCTGGTTGTTTACAAGACTCCAGTGGAGTATGGCGATGTCTGACTGTATTTCTAAGACATGGTTTGCCCCAGGCTTGGGGCCAGCCGCTCGCCAGATTATTTCAACTTGTTCTATCTGTTTACAACACAATGCTGGAAGACCAGCCCAGGTCATGCAGGCTGCTTTTCCAGCCCCTTGGGGACCTTTTGTACACATCCAAATGGATTTTATCCAGATGCCCAAATGTGCTACATATGAATATGTTTTGGTTATAGTTGACCTCTTTTCCGGATGGATAGAGGCATACCCTTGTGCTCGTGCAGACGCAGTCACGGTAGCAAAAAAGCTGCTCAAGGACTTGATCCCGCGGTTTGGCCTGCCCCTTATTTTGGGGTCAGATATGGGGAGCCATTTCTGTAATCAGGTCATTGCGGAAGTGTGTAAGGCCCTCCAAATCCGACAGAGACTTCATTGTGCCTACCACCCCCAGAGTTCAGGAAAATGTGAGAGATGCAACTATACTTTGAAAAACAAGATTTCAAAAATTTGTGCTGAAACTGGCCTCCAATGGCCAGATGCTCTTAACATTGCTCATGTCCATCCGCTCAACCCCCCAACAGAAACACAATCTCTCACCCCATGAGATCATCACAGGAAGGCCTATGAGGATGCCATCCTCACCCCCTGTCATGATTTCCCCCTCTGATATTCATGTGTTAGATGACACCATGCTGGAATACTGCAAGGCCCTTATTGCCTGTATCTCAGATTTTCATTCTCAGGTTGCTGGAGCCCTCCCTCAGTGCCCAGACAAGCCATGTCATCCCTTCCAAGTTGGTGACTGGGTGTGCATAAAGTCTTTCCAACACAAGAACTGCCTCCAACCCCGGTGGAAAGGCCCGTTTCAGATCCTGCTGACAACCAACACAGCCGTTCGCTGCGCTGGCTGTTCTTCTTGGGTTCACGCCTCACACTGCAAAAAAGTTGCTGTGCCTGCAGAAACACCTTCGGGCCCTCCAACTGCCTCAAAGGCTGTGCCTGTTCCTGAAGTAAAGATCACAACAACTACTGTTCCAGCTGATCCAACCAACCCTGCCATCCCGATCAGCAATCCTGCTTCTCCTGTGAACACCAACACATCATCTCAGTTCAACAAAGATCCTACTACTGCTTCTGCTCCGCTTCCCAGATACAACCTACGACCCCGCCGCAAGGAACATTGAGACTGACAGCTGATTCGTTGTGGGACCCCCCTCGCATCGACAGTTCCAGCCTTGCCGTTCCCGTTTTGGGTCGCGTGGCCGTACCAGCTTCATCATCAAGTGAAGTGGTATTGTATGCCCTATCATCACCTGCAACCATCTAGTTCCGTCTCAGCTGAAGCAAATCAACGGACTGGTTGCACAAGCCATGGAAGCAACAAGGCGCCTTAAAGAGACATTCCTAGCCCACAAATGTATTGCTCCAATTGTGATTGTCATAACAATGTCATTCATCCTGAACTTTTATGATGTTTTTAACAGGCACCAGACCTTACCATCATCACAGACTGATAGTATGCCCTTGGCAGGCCCTCCAAATACATCTGCCTTTCACCTTCGCAGCCGGCGCAGCTCAGGACTTTCACAGGATGACATGTTTAGAGACAATTACTATTTGAAATACTTTGAGGCTTATCGTATGGTCCATAATTCCAGTAACCTTACTGACTCTTGGTTATGTGCATCCCTTGCAGAGGCTGTGGCTCATGCCATCCCTATGTATGGAGCACCTATGCATACGGATTGGTATGAGGGCATTGATGAAGCATTGTATGAAATACTTTCACGTATCAACAAAACCTCTGTCAATCACAGAAAAGATTTTAGAGGGTACCCTGCCTCACTTGACCCACGTATTTACTCATTTTGTTTAACAATCAGAGAAACAGAAAGCACTTGCTTTTTCCAAACCCAATGACCCCTATAATTCAGCACATCATCAATGGTGTCAATCCACATATTCATTTGGCTCACCAGTGTTTTCTCCCCTTTGCAACAGATTCCAAGGTTGGAAGCCAGACTTCTTTTCTACCTGGCCTTTATTACAATCTGACAAGAGTATTGTCCCAGAAATTCCACCTTATAAATACCCATTTTTAATCAATTCAGTCGCTCCCAGCACCTATTGTTTCCGTACCCAATATATGGGCACTGCACCCCAGAACTTTGACTACCTATCACCCATCCAGGTTGGTGATAGCTCCTGTAAGAGAACTGTTGTCCTCCAAATTCAATTTGTCAAATCTTCATTTTTGACTGATGCCTATAGCCCTCCTATTCGGCCATATGGTTTATATTGCCCATGTCCCCCTGATTCTCTCATGCCAACTCATTATACAGTCAAAAAGGGTTCACGAGAAACTAAAATAAGTTACCCCACCTATTTGAACACACGTGCATTAGATTTGTGCCCACAGTTCAATCCCTATACAGAGTACCCTTGTTACTATACTGGTTCCCTACTATATCTATCATCTAAAAGAACAGGACACCCCACTATCAACCAACTGACACCCTCTAAAGTGACTTTGAATGCACTGGGTATTATGAGTTTCAATGTATGCTGTATTGAAAATGGGGGAAATTGTGATTATACCAATTGTAATTTCACAGGATCTTTTGGATCTAAGAAAATAAGACCTCCTTACTTTTCACAGGAAAACACAAATACAAGGTTTGGACAAATCCTGTTCAATTTGCAAAATTGGCATAATGGGATAATAGCCCACGATGGTCATTACTTCATCTGTGGCAACAAAGCATATAAATTCTTGCCCCCACGATGGGAAGGCACATGCTATATTGGAGTCATTGTGCCAGGGATACTTCCAATAGACACCCCCACCAATTGGCATCACAGATCCAGGAGATCCACGGTTCTTGAAAGTGGTTGGGACAAATTCTGGGGAGTTGTATTTCCTCCTGCTGGTATCCACATGCTATGGGACCAGTGTAGAAAATTTGCTACTATACTTGACACTTTCATTAATAGTACCACTGATTCTTTTAACATTATCTCAAAAGAATTAGGTGCCATGAGAGATGTAGTCTTGCAAAATAGAATTGCTTTGGACACAATTTTAGCTAGGACTGGAGGCGTATGCGCCCTCGTCGTGAGCAGCTATTTACAGAGTTACCTACAGACATTAGTGAATGGATATTCAGAATTTTTGTAATCACCACTGGCATAGCCCTACTTATAGGCCTCCTTTGGCTGTGCATTAAGCTCATTATAACTAAAGTATGCAATACTTCCACTCCAGTGAATCAGCTATGGATGGATGCTTCCTTCCACATGGAAAATACAGTGGAGGAAGGTGTTCATCCTACTGAACCGGACATGGAAAGAGATACATCACAATATACAGCATCAATTACCAGCCAGAATAGTGAGGTCCCCTCACTCATTCGCAACATAGTTGCTGGTGACAATTCTACTGAACAAGAGACAGAAAACATTGACATTTACGAATCAATGACTAGAAACCAGACCATGGCAAACAGAACATGTTAAAGTGCCTTCTAGAAAACTCTTTAAGCAATGCAGTTAAAGTAAGTGGCCGCTGGAAGATCTTAAATCATCCAGCAGACATAAGGCTTAAGCTAATGGATATTATACTCCTTAACCTTTCAGAGTTTTTCAGAGTTAGTTCAAGAATAGTTTTTATTTAGCTCTTTTCAACTTTCGCAAAAAAAAAAACGAGGGACTGATAAGAATTAATAAGAATTAATAAATATGAGAATAAAGCCGAAAACTATTATAAACTATAGCCAAGTGTTAAAACCCGACTGTGGGTGTTAGGTCATGCTGGCATAAACACAAAATAGATAAAGAATGTAGATGCCAGCCTGTAGAGTGTAACAAATACTTGTGGTTAACTGAGATAGAGCCAACGGGGAAGCGAAGACAACACAAATACGTGGGCACCATCTTATGGCACCAAAAGCGCCATTTTGTTAACAGCAACACAGGGCAGATAGCCAAGCAATGGGAAAGCAATCTCGAACTAAAAGAATAAACAAAAGCCATTTCTAAGAATTATGATAGCTTGCCAGGTATGATTACGTATGATATGCGCCCGATATACGTAAGCTGCGGTTACAGAAAGGTATAAAAAGGAGACCACTCTGGGAGAACGGAGCAGCAGTATCTCGGGTCTATGGCCCAGATCATGCTGTGATGGAACTCTCACTAATACCTTGGTTGTGTGTTGTCTGTCTTGTGTGTATGTGATACTTGTCTACTGTAACTCTGTATTGGCTATAACTCTGTGCTCTTATATCTGTTCTTATTTCTGTCTAATAAATTGGATAAACTAATCCCTTACATGGCACTTTCCTAAGAACCACCAAAATCTATCAGTAAGCTTACGAAACAATGAAACGGTGTTTCATTTTTCTTTTTGTACCCGTCCCTAATTGCAATTTGCAACTAAATGATGCTGTATATTTTCTAAACTTGACAGTTTTAGGTCTCTTCCTGGCCCAGAGGGAAGCTACCCATCCATTTACAAAGATATTAGTAGGATATGGGAGATGTCCAATATGTTTCCAAACATTTATTGTAACAAGAGCTTGGAGGTAGCATATGGAAAAGTAAAATGTGCATAGTTACTTTTCACATTTGCTTTTTTTAGTTAACAAGGAATTGACTTCTCTAAAACCACACACCATAATATTTGGTCATTGCTATGTGTTTCTACTCACCTAACTGGGAGTGCTAGGTATAGATTTTGGTTTTAGTTTTCTGGGCAGAAAGGACCCTTGGTTGGTACAACAACAAACTGCCCACACTTCCTGTCATGTCTGGAGTATCCCTTTAATGACTGATGAGATGCTGTAGGTCAGTGATGGCAAACCTTTTAGAGACCGAGTGCCCAAACTGCAGTTCAAAACCCACTAATTTCTTTGCAAAGTGCCAATACAGTAATTGAAGCTGTATACTGCTAACTATGAAGGGGTGATGTTGAGTGCCCACAGAAAGGGCTCCGAGTGCCACCTTTGGCACCCGTGCCATAGGTTCGCCATCACTGCTGTAGGTACTGCAGAATGGTACCCTCTTGTGCTTGTAGATCTTGGAGAAAAGTTGTCATAATATAAATAGAGAGGGTCTTCCAATATCCCAGCTAAAAACAGAAGAAACCCCTCTCTGGGCTTCTTTTCTTAAGAATGGCAAAAAGTAATGAGCAGGGAATTTTAATGTTCTGGAGAAAATAAGAATGACTTGTTATTTCATCAGGCTAATGAATAATATAATGACAAGTAACAAAAACAAACAAAAAAGTGCAGCTTTCTACATTATGGTCTTTCTGGGTCAGCTCCAGAGATCACTGTCTTCTAACCTCACTGTGAACTTTAGTGCTTGGCAATTACGAAATCTCAAAGAACTGTAAGAATTATCCATTCCATAACAGAGATCCCAGATGCAACCATAAAGAGAAAAGGCAGAAGGTGCTGTATGTAACATGAATAATTACATGAGTCCAAGCATTTATTAAACATGTGTGTTACCTGAAACTGAAGAGTTGACCTGCCCACAGTATACCTATCATTTCTAAGAAAGGTATTGATTTAGGCTTCCTCATTGAAATATTAATAGTGAGATTATATCTTGCTGAGTAGAGAATCAATGAAGGGGCAGGGTTATAATCGATACTTCAAAAATTTTGATTCCATGTTAAGAACGCTGAATAGCTTTGGCTTTTTAAAATACTATAACAAGTCTATAAGACATCCTTCAACTAGACAAAAATGTGGTGTGTGTTTGGAATATCGGGATCCAAGAAGATGAACTGCTAGATAGCTCAGTGGCTTAAGTCTCTGGCTGCAGAGCCAGAGGTTGGTAGTTCAATTCCCCACTGGGGCTCATTGATGGCGGGGTAGACTCAGTGATCTATAGAGTCCATTCCAGCTCTGTAATTCTAACATGATGAGGAATCAAAGATAATTACAAATGCCCAGTAAATATTTGGGGGGGGGGGGTGTCTTGGGCCACGCACTGGCTCTGCGACAAATCCACCTTATAAGATCCAGAAAATATCACACCTCAATAATGTTGTGGCAGGATGAGAGAGGAGAATCCTGTACACATACATATGTATGCATTTAGCTATTTGGAAGTCTGGGTAAAAGTGTGGCAACAAATAGGTATGTCGTTGTAGCAATAAATGAAAATAAAATAGATATGTGGTAGCAATGAATGGAGGGGGGAATACAGTTTGCCATTGCCCACTGTGGATGGATTAAAATTAATGTGTTTGAAAAGTTAGGAAAAGGCAACATCTGACCTGCAATTCTCTGAGCTCATTCACCCCTAGCAGTTTTAGTCCTCTGACAGGAAGCTATCAAATGGTATTTTAATTGCTGATATAAATGGTTTTTATTTCTCTAAGTCAGTGAAAAATCCGTACAGAAGCTTCATAAATAAATGACAAATGAATAGACTAGGCCAAAAGTGCGTTGGAAGCTGTTCCTCCCCTTCTGTGCAGACAAGTCCTATGCTTTGCTTTCACTGCCCGCATGCAAGAAAGATGACTCACACTTATCCAGTACCTTCATTTTCAAGGCAGAAGATGGAGAAAACACTGAGGATAGCCTTCCAGTGTTCTGTGCTAAGACAAAATGGCTCTCCTCCAATCTTCCCAATTCTCTCTTCCTGATTATTCACAGCTGCTAACTTGAGGAACAAACTTGGTTCAGTGCTTTGTTTTGCATATGAAGGAGTCCTAAGGCGGCCACCTCAAGCTGAAGCACAACACTTGTGTCCACTGGGAAGCAACCATTTAAACAGCGGCCAAGTTCCACAGCTGGCTCAATTTAAGTGAAACAGGATCTACCCTGACCTTGTATCCTTCACTTGGAGTAAGTTTTTTCCCAAGTCAGAAACCTGTATTATATTTCCATGTCGGGCTTAGCTGGTCTAACTGAGATTCACTGAGGTCTAATCGGATTTTTGCTGGAATATGTAAATGGGCTTGGAACACTGACTGAACTCCAAGAGGGCAAAGCAAGGACTAGCCGTCAAACAGGTTTATGAAAATGTTGTTGGAGAAATTAGGACTGCAATATTTGGCCAATCTATTGATTTATTTTAAAGCTTCCTGTGATTTTATAAATGGCCCACCTCGGCAGGGAGCCAACCACGTGGAGGAGGGGATTTGGGATGAGGAGTCTTCCCATACAGCCAATGAGTGGTCAGCAGTTCCCACCCTAAATAAAACATATTAACTAGAGATGGGCATAATATTGCTGTTTGGTGGCTCATAATACTGTAGTGTATTCTTCAGAGGCACCTCCTCCCATGGGTGTCCACTCAGAGGCAGAGGTAAGGTAGAGAGGCCCGGAAGGAGGTAGGAGAGGGAAGCTGGGGTACCCACTGAGCAACTGTGCAACTGAAGAATAAACCATTATGAACCACCCAACCACCAAGCTGTTTCTAACATTAACACATTTTTAAACAAAAAATGTTTTGCTTATATACCACCCCTTACCACTTCAAGTATTCTCTGGGCGGTTTGCAGTTTAATTACAGTATGCAGGCTACACATTGCGCCCCCCCCCCACCAGCAAGCTGGGTACTCATTTTACCGATCTCGGAAGGATGGAAGGCTGAGTGAACCTTGAGCCTGGTACCTAGACTGAACCCCACGTCGTGAGCAAAGTTTTACCTGCAGTACAGGCATGTACTGTAATGTCTATGAACACTTACCAACCATGCTAATGCATTGCTAATAATTAGCTGAAATAAAATAATAACAATAATAACTTTTGAATTGCAGAGATGGAAGCGTCCCTATGGATAATCAAGTCCAGCCCCTCTCAAGGAGGCACAGCAGGGAATCAAACTCCCAACCTCTGGGTTCACAGCCATGGAGCTATCCATCTGTGAGAGAGAGATGGTGGAAGTGGGCACGTCCGCTGATAAGAATAAGGAAGGAGATAGTAAAAAGGAAGAAGGACCTGGAAAGTTATTCTTTGAGACAAGAGGCAAAGAGGAGATGGATAGCCAGAGACAGATGGGACAAGATGTGGAGGAAGGTGCTGAAGGAAAGAAGGTAGTAGAAGAGGATAATGAAAGTAGGCTGAGAAGAGATATTGAAAGAGGTGTGGGAGGGCCCACTATTGGCAGTTTCTTTGCCATAATTCAGGAAGTGATGTATTGGAGAACACATGTGAAACGACAGAAGGAGGAGAAACAAGAGGAAGGAATACAAGTGGAAGGATGGAGGGTGATGGGAAAGCATGTAGCCACCAAATGGAACCTTCAGGGATATTAGTAGAAAGAGGGATCCAGGTAGAAGAATGGAAAGCAAGGAGAAGAGATGAGTCAATACAAGTAGAGATTCTAACCAAGAAAGTCATGTAGGATATAGGAATACAAGCTAGAGATCGGAGGGATAGATATGTAGTTGGGAGATTTTGGCATGTGGGGATACAAGTGAAAATGGATGAGGAGAGAGTTAAGAGAGACATCAGAGTGCAGGTGGCAAGCGGATACAATAGGAAGCTTTTCAAGGAGATCGAGATGCAAATGGAGAAGTCAGTGATTGATAGGTCAGAGGCGTGAGAGGGGAAAGTGACAGTTAAGGATCACGCGATGCAGACTGGGAGATACGTTGTGATTGTAACGGAAAAGGCTAAGACAGCACAAGGGACAGAGAGAAAGGTGGGCGTGGGGCTGCCTCTGCCAACTCCCTCGAGCTATGTGGGGTTACCCTTGCCCACTCCGTCTGGATTCCCTGTAATCAACCCAGGATCTTCTGCAGGGAAGAGTGAGTCCCGGATCAGCGGAGCTGTGTCTAACCCACCAGGATGGATCCCTGGGTGGGGATGGAATTTACAGGCGATGAGAGAGTTCCAAAGCTGTGGACCCCAGTGTGCCGGCTTGGTCCGTGTGTGAGTTAGAGATGACAAACTCACTATGAAACTATAAGCTGACTCTCTTCTCTACCCTTTCCAAGTTAATTTTTTAAAAAAGAGCTGTGCAGCTTGGGGGTGCTCCTGGATTCATCTATGAGCCTATATGCCCAGATCTCAGATGTGGCCAGGAGTGCATTTGCACAATTAAAGCTAGTGCACCAGTTATGCCCATTTCTTGAGAAACTTGCTCTGACCACAGTGACACATGCCCTAGTGACGTCCCAGCTAGACTGTTGTAATACACTGTATGTGGGGCTATCAATGGGAAGTCTCAGGAAACTTCAATGGGTCCAAAATGCAGCAGCCAGATTACTAACTGGGACAGGTTACAGAGATCATATTACTATTACAGCAGCTCCACTGACCAACAGTCAGTAATCGGGAACAATTCAAAGTGCTGGTTTTAACCTACAAAGCACTTAATGTGTCTAAACTACCTCAAAGACTGAATCTTACAGTATAAGACAGCCCAAGTGCTACGGTCAGCAGGAGAGACCTTTCTCTACATCCCAAGCAAGGGCCTTCTCTGTTGCTGCTCCCATACTTTGAAACTCCCTCCCACTTGCCGCTAGGATGACTCATCTTTGCTGTCTTTCCAAGTACAAGCAAAGACTTTTCTCTTCAGGAAAGCTTTCCCTGAATGACTGGCTACTATTATGTGACTTTTAAATGGGTTACCATGCATTATTGCTCAGACTGAATTAAGTGAACCTGTGTTTTCCATTGTTAGTTTTCCATTTCTGGAAATGGAATTGGTTCTTTTAATTGTTTGTGTACTGTTTTTAGCTTTAATACTGCATTTTGATTATCTAATAAGATGCCTCTTCAAATATGACTTAAATGTTCTGGGTTGAATATTGCCCTTCAATACTATAAGCCACCTGGGGACTTTTCCAAGGAGAAAGGTAGGGGAACATATTCTAAATAAAATAAAATAAAATAAACAATAGGGTTGGCCAAGACTGAATTTGGGAATGTTGGTATATATATTAATGTAACACAGAATGTATATGTGATGTGTTATATGTATGTTTAAATGTGTTTGCTGTAAAAGAGCAGAATGTTTTACAGTAGTAATAATAAATAATAATAATAAACTTTATTTTTATGCCGCCTTTCTCCCCGAGGGGACCCAGTACCTTGGTTTATGAGCATAATCTGTTCCGGAAACATGCTCATAAACCAAAACACTCGTAAATCAAAGCAAATTTCCCCATAGGAAACGAATCATGTAAGTTTCCATTGCAGGATTTTCAATGGGGAGTCACTTTGATTTACAAGTTGATTTATGGTGGCCAGGAGCCAGCGGTCAAAGCAGCGGAGCCGGGAGCCGGCAGCCAACAGCTGCCATTGTCAGAGCCATCAGTACCAGCAGCCGTTGCAGCCAGGAGCTGCAGCCAGCGGCGTAGAAGCCAGAGGAGGGGGGCGTGTACTAACATGTAATACAAAAGAGCTCAGACAAGAATAAAGATATTAACTGAAATGATTTAATAGGGCCATCCAAGGCTCACAAATGTAATAGTGTAACCACGAGAAAGTTAGTTATTAATTACCAGGAAAAAAAATACGGTATGTCTATCAAAAGTCCAGAACACGTATGACAAATACCAAATATTTAAACACTATGAGTTATATTGTGTTTTACGGGTTTTTATACACAATAAAATCTATTTACTCTTTTAACCAAAATCAGAAGTGGTTATCTTACTCTCTGTTGCTGGCACAAAACACAAAAAGGGAAAACATAAAATTTTATTCTTTACAAAAGTGTTTTTTTTTTTTAAATCTGAGTCATATGGGCAGGTATCTTTCCCCAAAGCACCCCAAAACAAACCACAAAATGACCCATTTTGGGGTGGGTGGGTTGGTGTTTTGTTTCGTTATTCTCTTTGTGTCTAACTTTAGCTGGGGCACTAGATATTTGAAAATCCAAATTTGATTCTTGTTTTTAATTTTAAGGATAGTTACAATAAGTTGCTGCAAATCAAATCAATAGCAAAGAAGGAAGAGTAGTACTAAAATGTAGGGCATATTAAAAAGTGCTTTTACATCATCCTCCATCTCACCCCCATTTCCTATATGAAATATGTTTAGCTCAGGGAGGGACTAGTGTTTGATCTTTATAGCTACTGTGTTAGCCATAATTTTGTATTGAGTGCTTCTTGAACATCTGGTGTCCTACTTGCACATGTCTGGTTCTGCATGATGTAACTGGGAACCATGTGCAAATCTAGATTAACCCAGCCCAGTCTACTAGAAACCATCAGGAGGCAATGCTGACTGATGGACTGAACTCTTCTGAACCTACATCTGTTCCTTCAGACTCCTCTAGAAAGTGTTCAAAAGCCCTGCCTGCATTCTAGGGTCTGGCACTATGACTTGTATGGGTTTTCCAGATGCTCTAGTTGTCTGCTCAGACAGACCAGCTGGTACCCAAACAGCCAGATGATATTATCTCAGCAAATGGTTCAAGCTGAGGCAAAGTTCCAGTGTACTAGCCAAAAAATAATCCACCCAGACTACTTGAAATGGCCTTTCAACCCTCATCTTTCTATAGATGCCATGAGTAATGTTTGCTCATGGGGTTCCACCAGAGTGTATCATAGGATCATGGAATTGCTTATTCACATCATATAATCAAGCGAGTTCGGATGTGCTTAGGGCATCTATATTGCCTTCAAATCACCTCCAAAACGGCCTGCCCTCAACTCAGCTCTTGTAATCAAAAGGTTCTGGCTTTTCTTATGGAATTATCTCCTCTGTGCAAGTTTCAAGATATTGTTTCCACTTTTTCATTTCATTCCTGATCAGATAGTGTTATTCCTTTCAGCATTTCTAATCTAGGTTTAAATTTCCCTTTGATTTCTTGGATATTCTGGAAGAGATCTCTTTTTTCCTTTTTTTGTCCTTGGTGTGATATTGCAATTGTCTCTTTGAGCATACATGATTGTCTTCTCTAATCAGACTGAAACAAAAGGTCGGATTCTCCATCAGTGCTATTGCCCATACTCCAAATATCTCAGAAAAGAACATCCTTGAGGATTTTCCCACACTCCAGCAATTTTAGTTCTCGCAGCCCCTTCAAAGACTGCCACCAACTCTTTATCAGATAAACTTTCATTCTCCCAACTGAACAATGAGAACAATAACAAGGTTTCATTAGGAACTATTTTGTGCTGTGTTGACTTGTTCATGCAGACTATTACTTCATGTCATAATGATATGACTTTCAGGCAGGAGATCCATGTATCTCCAATAATGCTTTTGCACCATACTATTTCCAATGTGTAAGATAGCTCCTTATTAACATTATGTAGTTTTAGATACACAATTGCCAACTATGAACTGTTTTTATACAATTTTTATACAGTTATACAATTTCCTTAGTCCTGGTATATAATATAAGGCTGCATTGCCTATTTTTTGCCCAACATTCTTCTATATTAATATTTAGGTTGGTTTCCCAATTATCTTAATTCCCTTAAAATTACTATATTTTAACATATAATATAATATAATATATTACTATATTATATTATAATAATATAACAATATTATTTTTCTTATTGAAACTAATCCTTTCAGTCTTTTATGTATATTAAAATATCTTTTTAATATATATGAAAAATATCGTCAAGTGTTGTAAGTACCTTAATAGGACCAATTGAGGTGCATTTTAATTTAAATTACCCGTATATACTTGAGTATGTCGACCCGAGTATAAGCTGGGGTCCCTAATTTAAACCCCCAAAACTGGGAAAATTTATTGACTCAAGTATAAGCCTAGGGTGGGAAATGCAGCAGGGCCTGGTAACTCCTCCTTTGTGAGCTTGGGGTGTGTGTGACGTTTAAAATGACTTTTAGCCACCGAGGCGAGTGCTTGAGTTGGTGGCTAAAAGTCATTTTAAACATTGTTTTAAAATGACCTTTTAAAAAGTCATTTTAAACATGGGGGGGGGTCAGGAGAAGTGGCGCACAATGTTTAAAATGACTTTTAGCCACTGACCCAAACTTGCCTCAGTGGCTAAAAGTATTGACCCGCATATATAAGCCGAGCGAGAATTAGGGCTGAAAAACTAGGCTTATACTCGAGTATATACAGTAATTAAAGGCAATTAGTTAGATCCGGGATCACCTTCCCTCCTCTTTGCTGGGACTCGGCTCCTTCCTCTTCCCAGATGAAGAGCAGGAAAGGGGACCTGACATAATCAGGGTACCTCAGAGTATGGGTGGGGGTTGGGCAGGTCACTGAGTTGGGGAAGCTATCCCAACCCAGCAAAGGAGAAAAGCTTCCCCCATTTGCTGTGTTGGGGGGAAACTGCCTCAATCAACTGGCAGGGAAGGCTGAGGAGCTGTCAAAACCAGCTGATTTTGGAGGCACGTCGACAGCCAGCTGATTTTGACAGCCTTGGCAGTCTTGGCTGCCGGTTGATTTAGGGGGTTTCCCCGTCAACCCAGTAAAGCAGGGGAAGCTCTTCCCCTGCTTTGCTGGGTTGGGGCAGAGTACCCATAGGAATGCACTGAAAACCAATTAATCCATTACATTTGTTTGCCTTTTTTCCAACCTCTGGAACAGATTTATTGATTTTTCAATGCATTCCTATTGGGAATCACATTTTGCATTATAAAAATTCCATTGAAATTGATTAGTTTCCTAATTCAAAGCATTACTGTATGAATAAATTGGTATCTCCAGCTCCACCAGGCTGGGGTGGGGGATAAGGGCTTGATCACTGAAACATTTCATATTCATGTCTTTTTGGAACTGATACATTTTTAAAATCAGCCTCATTGTACATATATCAGTGAGTTCTCCCCATCCCACTGGCCATTGGCTTGAGGAGGCAGAGAAGGACAACCCCAGCCCCTGATGCAACTGACTTTCTGTGGTGAAGGAGGTCCCTGGCATGGTGCTGCAGCAGGTGAGCCTCTGACCAGTGGGGAAAGTGGGGAGGGGAAGAGCATCCCCTGTGGTGCTGCACTCTGAATTTGGCACAAGGCACAATGCAGCACTTTGTACCCACTGGCTACATTGCTAGGGCCAGAGTACCTCAGGAAACAAGGCTGAAATGAGCAGAGTCATCATGTATTGACACAGTTCTACCACAGAGAGTTTTAAAGAAATAAAATTCTGAATAATTCTGACCAATGTGCCTTCTAACTTTCATACCTGTTGTGTGGGATTCCTTTCTGTGCGCATGTGAGAGTAAGGCATGTATGAGGAAAACTTCCCTCCCCCACAGGCTCCCTTCACGACCATAGTTAAAATAGTCATGATGGGTGTGTGTGTGAGGCTTCTTGTGTCTACCCTACCTGACCACCCTCTATTTAGAAAAAATTCTGAAGATTTGCCAAACAAGGGTTTTATTGTAACAGGATCAACAAAAAGGAAAATATCAACCAGGTTAGGTCATTCTTTCCACCATTTAGTGGGGGTTAAAAAGGATTTTGTGTATGAATAGGAACATTCTCTAGAAACAAACTTCATTCATGCTTGGGGTTAAGTCTCAACCACGAGTCCTCCAGAGGCGTCCTTGAGGATGCTGGCATCACTGGTTTGCATTTCTTGTCACCCTCCATCTCCCACTTCCAGTCCCGGGTGAGCGGGGCACTATTCGCAGCTCCCTCTGTGTCAGTTCTCAATATTTGGTCCATAGTTCTCTGCCTCTCAGATCCCTTTCTCTTTCCACCTGGTCTCCTTCTTCTCTCAACTTTCTCCTCCACGCCCTTGCCTCATTCTCTCCTCCCCACCCCCAAATATGAACAGCCTTCTCTGCCTGTCTTCCTTCTCCTTCAGTTGGCTTCCTCCTTAGGGATCATCATCCGCTTCCACGTATTCATGTCTGGGTCCCCCTGCCATATATCCATTTCCGACTGGGCAGCAAGATATCTTGACTTCCCCCTCGGCTGCCTCTGACACCTTTTTATTCTCCCCAATCTCTCTTGTCTCTCCTCCAGTCCACTTTTCTTTTTTTCTTTTTTAATTTTTTTATTTATTTATATAAAATAAAAAATACAAAATACAAAATACAAATTACAAATTAAAAAGAAAACAAAGCATCAACAATAGTGCAAACCTTCAATGGTGGGACCATTCTTATTTTCATTCATTTTCCTTCCCTCCAGAACAGAATTGATTGTTGCACGCAAGCTTTACCCTTATCTCTTACAAGCACATATTCAATAAATCTACTGCAAATCTCATTAAAATATCTCATTTTAACTCTCCTATTTTAATCTTTAAAGTACATATCAATTTATCATTTAAAGCAATATTCCATAATTCATTATACCATTCATCTAAATATAGTTCATGTTTGGATTTCCAATTTCTAGCTATTATTAAACTAGCAGCTGTCAATAAATTTGTAATCAACTCTCTAGTTCTAAAATCATAACTATTACAGTCACCCCCCCCTGCCATTTCGCGGTTCAGGTACTGCGGTCCCGCTATATCGCGGGATCGCAGTACCTGCACCTCAGAGCTGCGGGGGGGGGGGCGGGAAGCGATTGGGTCACTCCCCGCCCCCCGGACCCCTCCGAAAGGTCTCAGAGCCGCACCGGGGGGAGGGAGCGATCGGGTCGCTCCCCACCCCACCCCCTGGGCCCCTCCAAAAAGCCTCGGAGCCGCACGGGGGGCAGCGGGGAGCGATCGGGTCGCTCCCTCCCGGGGCCCCTCTGAAAGGCCTTGGAGCCACGGAGGGCCACGGGGAGCAATCAGGTCGCTCCCCGCCGCCCCCTGGTCCCTCCGAGAAATCTCGGGTGGCGCGGGCGGCGGCGGGGGGAGGTCAGATCCTGCAACACCGCCTGTGTACGCGACGCCAAGACTTCTCAGACAGGCGTGCGATCCCCCTGAGCCCCCCACCCGCTTCCACATATCACAGATTTTCATGCATCGCGGGGGGGGGTCCCTAACACCTGCGATCGGTGGGGGATTACTGTATAAACAAATATTGACAACACAGCAATTTCGGAATTGGTCTCTATATTCCTTTCTAATGTATCACTTAAGGCTTTAAAAATACATTTCCAAAATTTTTGTATTGTTTTACATACCCATCACAAATGAAAAAAGTACCAACCTCCTTATCACATTTTCAACAAAGCTTAGAGAAATCAGCATTTATTTTATTCAATTTCACTGGTGTCAAATAATATCTTAATTTTTTAAAAAATTCCTTTATTCTGACATACATCTAAGTATTCTCCTTCTCCATAATTTAGCCCAATCTTCCTCTTTTATTTCTTTTTTAAAGTGCTGTTCCCAAATTAACTTCAATTCAGTTCCTTCCCTATTTTCATTTTCTAAATCCAAAATAATTTTATATAATTTACTGACATTACCTTTTACTGAGTTCTCCTTCTGAATATCTTCATATACAGTAAAAATTGTTCATATTTTGTATAATCTCTACATTTATTATATTTCTTTATCCAAGCATTAGTCCATTTCCTTAATTATATAAAATTAAACCAGGATATGTACCTTCCCTGTAATCTTACCTATCAAATTTTTCAATCTAATCCCTTCTTTCACCCTAAATAAATTTTTAAAACATTCAAATTTGTAGGGAAGTTTTCTATTTCAGTTGCTGATCTTAATGAGGAATCCAAGAGACATAATTTTATGTATTTACCATGCATTTAACATGGATCTAAGGGATTATCAACCTCATTTAATTTCAATTTCTTAATAGTGCCAAATAAATATTTCTCAATATTGTCCTTTATTTCGGATGATTCCATTTTCCACAATATTAATCTTTCTAGATTATATACAATATCCCCAATAAACCTTATCCGATTTTCTAAATCAGATTTTCTAAACCATTCAGAGGGGATTTTAAAAGGGTTTTGTATATGAACAGGAACAAACAAACATTGTTCAGGCTTGGGGTTCAGTCTCAACCACGAGTCCTCCAGGGGCACCCCTGATGATGCTGGTATCAATGGTCTGCATTCTTTGTCCCCCTCTATCTCCCACTTCCAGTCCCAGGTGATCTGGGCACTGTTTCCAGCTCCTTTCTGTCCTTCTGTTTCCATTCTCAATACCTGGTCCATTGTTCTCTGCCTCTCACCTCCCTTCCTCTTTTTTACCCAGGCTCTTTATTCTCTCAACTTTCTCCTCCACTCCCTTGCCTCATTCTCTCCCCAATACAAACAGCCTTCTCTGTCTCTGGCCGTCACTTCACGAGCCGCTCGCTTCGCGGTAAGCCGTCATTTGCGTGCGAACCGACCGCTTCAGTCCGCACGCTCCTCCCTTTTGGCTGCGACGTCACCCCGACCACACCCCCTTTAGCGTGCTCCAACCGGGGCAAGTGATGCCCCTGGCGGAGGACGGGAATCTCTTCGCTTCGCATCTCGCTTCGCACCCAGCGCCGCGTGCGGCCTTGGGTTCCCCCCCCCTTTTTTTTTTAGTGTTATTTTCAATCCGAAATATCGATGCATCGATACTTCGTTCTGTCGGAGCTTTGCTGTTGCCGTCTTTGGCGGAAATAATCAGGTGTTGTTGTTGAAACAGCAAGTTTTCCATTGTATCCCGGTTCCATCTAGATCCTTTTTCTGTTCAAAAACCAAACGCCAGGTGTCTCTGTTTTCCCCGGCCAGCCAAATCTGTAAATGTGATTACTGCTCCTATATCCATGAGGTGGCGTTCTGAAAAACCCTTCAGGGCTGTTTATACTCCTTTTTTTACTCGTTGGCACTTTTGGCTTAGCTTCCGGAAAGTAGCGGTAGGAATGAAACCGCCGATAAATTACTTACCATTTTTCCCCTCCACCGCTGCACCGCAAACAGCTACTCATACTTTTCGGAATTCCCAAGTTTACTCGCTCCGAAGTCCCCCCCCCACACTCACAAAACGGGTGCAGCCGAGATCTGGGTATTTCCCCACCTCACTCACCCAGATTAACCCCCCCGGAACGCCAGAAAAAGGTACAGCGGAAACAATGAATTGCAGATGACAGTTCCACGCC
>JAHTLZ010000198.1:9782061-9797291 GCA_023846285.1 Phrynocephalus versicolor | reverse complement strand
CTCTGGGCATGTGTAGAGTTCAGATTGCTGTTCTTTAGGAAAAAAAACACCTCGCACGGCTTGGTTCTTTGAGCCGATTAATGGATATTCCCCCACCTCTCTCACCCAGAATAACCCCCCCCCGGACACGAATAAAAGTGTAAAGTGGAAAAATTAAATAGCGGGTTGCTTATTTCTGCCGCTGCAGTGGGTGAATCCACCATTGAATCGGCTGTGAAACCCGCCATCCCCCCTGTAGTTGAAAAAACGCATATTAATAATATCAACTCTTATACTCAGCGCTGCCTAATTTTTCTTTTTACACCACTCTTATTGAAGACACGGATTCCATGTCTGTGCAGATTATCTAACTCTGCACTCTTGTTCTGTGGACAAGTTGAGACCGCTGGATCGAAAACCCTATATGTCAATGCTTTCATTTCAGCAGAATCGGACTGTTCCAAATTTCAAGGGAAAAATGCAATGAAGGAAAATTAATGTCCACAACCAGAAACACTTTTATTTAGGTTCTTATCAGTTAACCTTATGTCTGAAACCAACTTAATGCAATGAAAAAAAATTACATTACTAATAATGCAATTAGAAATTTACAAAACATCACTTCACAAAAGCAGACTGCGATGGTACAATCCAAGTTTCTTCGTAATGGTCAGCCCTGTGTCATGAACTTTTAACCTTTAGCTGGCCATCAGTTTCCAAACAATAGTTCCTCACTTTCTGCAGCCAGGTGCGGGCCAACTTGGAGCCTAGCAATAATAATCTCCACCCTTTTGCCTCCTGGAACAATGGCCCACTCATTGCACTAGCAAGAATATGTTTCAATTTTTTGTGTCCTTCACCCGTAGTTGCTGGGTAGAACTGTTAACTATGCAGGAACTTTGCAAGAGATCAGCAAATTGCACTGGTAACTGTTCAACGTAGATAAAAATTATCAAAATCAAGTGCATTTATAAGTTTATTATGATTCCTTGCTATAGGACAAATGCATCGTTTAAACACACAAAACCAGGTCTATATTTGCAGTAATTTAACTTAGCATTTATAAAGGCAAGATAAACAGACTCTTAGGCACCTGGTAATTGAACTCTACGTTGACCCCTCCTCCTATTGGTTAAAATTAGTTTCATTTTCCAGGAACATGCTCAGGACCCCTTGGCCTAACCTTATAAAAACCCTGCAAGTTTCTCCAGGCACCCGTGGAGAGATAGGAGTTTCATAGAAAAGAGTTGTCCAATCCTAAATTTATTGAGCAGCTCATCAAAGATACAGGCCTTTCATTTTGAGATGGAAGGAGGTAGGGGCCGATACTGGACAGAGGCTGAGGTGTCCAGTCTGCTGGATTTCTTTATTGAAAATGAACTGGGACCAGTTCTTTTTCATCTACATCCCAGGAGGAACCAGCAAGCATTCAGGCAGGCATCAAGAGAGTTGGCAAGGCTTAACTATGCCAGAAATCCGACCCAGATAAGATCAAAATTTAAAACGATAAGGCAGAACTTTAATCGGGCTCTTTTTTACTTTGGAGAAGATGCTGAAGAGGGACAGCAATCCGCTTTTTGGAATCAACTTCTGGTTCTCTGGATTCAGGCAGGAAGGCCTGATCCTCGTCATCTGTTTCCTGCGGGTAAGTCACATCAACATTAACTAGAATTTTTTACTATTTTAGAGTTGCTTCCAATGTAAACATTCAATAACTACAATTGCATTAAATGGTTAGAGTTTGTTTACTGAAGTTAGGAAACAAACTTGTTATTTAATTATACTGTACTGCCTCAGTTCAAGGGGGGTTATTCTGGGTGAGTGAAGTGAGGGAATATCCAGTAAGTGGCTCAAAGTTAATTTACTTGTACTTTTGGACTTGTTTTTTAAAATGTTCACTTGCTGTTACAGCTGAACCAATGGGTGCCACTGTAAAGAGTTATTAATTACAATTGTAACAATTCATTTTATAAATATAGGGTTGCATGCAATGTATACATTGCATAAGACAGAACTGAAAGTAATGTTCCTTTTACTCTGTGTTAAAATAGCTGAAAATGTAATACTAAACCTGACTGTTACTGGCAACTATTGCATACTTTTAAAGCTTATTTTGATGTTACAGTACCAAAACTTGGCAGTACAACAGAGTTAAGCAGTTACAATCATAAATAAGATCATTTACTCGGAATAAAAAAGTGTTATGATATTTAAAACCTTCGCAATAAAATTATTTCCCCGACAGCCAATGTTCTATAGTACCATAATAAGGCCTTCTTAAGCAGTACAAATCACATTTTAGAAAAACAGTTATTGCATGGTTATCTTTGACTTTAGTGATGCATGCTGGCTGTGCTCTAACACTGTTCTTCAGATGTGTTACATCTAATCGGTCTGCAATATAAAACTATTTTTCCATTTATGCATCCATAGGAGCTGGTCCAGGAAGGAGGCTTGGCAACAGGGGCGGTGATCTCAGGCCTCAAAGGCAGGAAGACAGAAGGGAAGCAGTGGAGCAACAGGCCGATGACTCTGATGACGACCAGGGCCAGGCCATGGCTGAAGATATCCAACCACCAGTGGAGCAAGAGGGTCCACGTCATGACAATCAAGCTGCAGGGCGAGCAGAACAGCCTGTGCAGAATGTTCCAGGCGACGTGCAGGAAGAACAGGAGGAGCATGAAGGTGTGTGAAAGTCATTTGTGGTGCTATATGAGGTGAGGGCACATACCAGAATGTAAATAAACATTAAATACATATAATTTTCTTATTTTCAGAGCAACAAGAGGGTCAACTCCTGGACATTATGCAGCAACCTGTTACCCGTGCAGAACATCAGAACTGGGTGGCGGCTCTTCAAGATGCGGTTGAGAGAATAGCCGCTCTAGAAGCAATTGTGCTGCCAGGAAACAGAGGTGGAGCTCCAGCAAGGAGAAGACGCCGAAGGAGATAAACACTAGCTTGTTTTTATGTTCATAGGTTCCTGGAAGCATGTGTTTCTGGTCAAATTTTATGCAAAGCACAGTTACAATGGGTATTATTTGTTATTTCACAGTGAATTAACACCCAAACAAAAAAGGTCTTATTTATAATAAAGGTCCTAAGAATATATTAGGACTACTTGATTTAAAGTTTACATATTTCATTGTATGTGCACTTTCAAAACTTGTGCCACTTAGTTATTTATTTTACTGATGCACTTTATATGTTCTTCTTGTTATTTTAAAGAATAACAACAATTACCTCAATCTTATGTGTGCCTTAATGGTTTTGTATTACAAGCCAAGAATTTCAATAATATTACTTTTTTATACAGGTTTTGTGGTCAAAGGCATAAATTACATATGATACTGGCTTTTGTATTTTGTATTAAAAAAGTTTTACTTTTGTGTATTGCATCTATAACTAAAGTGCACAATCCCAAACTTTATCTATTGAGTAGATCAAAATAAACAGTTTTATTAAGAAATCATTTCTGTTTCCTTTGTTTGTATTGTACGGGGGGGTTATTCTGGGTGAGTGAAGTGAGGGAATATCCAGTAATTTATAATAACCTAGAAATTTTTACCTTAGCGTACCTAGTACTGTAAGGTAAAAATCCATAATGTATAATACTGACATTTAAAAGAACCACACAACAGTTTCTATTTGCATGATAAGGGGTGTACTGCTGATTTGGGTTTATGTGTCACTGAACTTGCTATCAATGTACAGCACTTCAGCACTCATCCATTAAAATGCTGGGTTTGGGTATTCTAGCCCCACTCCCAACAATGGGCTTTAATTTTATTAACTGGAATTCTAAAAAGTAGTTTTCTAGGGTGAAAAAATTTTTTTCTTTAGACGTCTCCTTTTTGTTGGAGTTCGCGTTCTGGACTCTGTGTTCTCAGTACTACTTTCCTGCTTTACAATCAGGTATGGCGACACTGGGAAGTCAGGTTCCACAACCCCCTGTTTTTGAGTACTAGTTCTTGGGGTACTTTTGTGGCCCAGCAGTGTTTTTTTCCCTGGTTTACATTCAAGAACAGATGCTTCCTTTTTTGTTTTTTTTGGTTTAAAATGGGCACCTGCGGACCTGGATGGCAGGAGTGATACTGAACCTTCATAATCAGAATCCAACTCAGAAGCAGTACCTGAACCTGTGGTCCCTGTTGAATCTTCATCAAAATCACTGTTTCCCACATTAACATTGTTGGAGGAAACAGTGGACAGTACGGTCTTAGAGTGGTGGTCACTGTTTTCACCTGTTTTGGGGGCATCTCCTTCCATTTCAACATTGTTATGTGTCCCTGAATTTGTTAAAAATTGGGTTAGCCTAGCAAGAGAATTTGAAGCCACCCTTAGATTATCAATAACCTCTTTCTGGAACATCATATCCTGGTGGTTCCAGGCATTTAGTGTTGCCTCTTTCCTGTCATCCGATGCCCTAACCCAGTCCACAAACCCAGTTAGTGTGTTGTCCAGCCGCGCTGCTGCTGTAGATGTCTGTTTCCTTTTCCTGAGTAATGCAAGTCTGGTAGCTGGATCAAGAGTAGCCTCATAGTTTGTTGTTTCCACTGGGTCTGAAGTTAATGAGGAGAAAAAACAAGACTTTTACTGAACTGTCTAAAAGAAGGGAAGTTTCGAAATCACTTCGTGAACTGTATCCAGGATTATCCATTCACATATTAAAGCACTCCCAGTTATCCATCACTTATAGTATTTAAAAAGATTGATGTTAAATAGTCCATTATTTTACTGCATGAAATGAGATACTCATGTTTCCTGTATTAACAGTTGTTTGCATTACAATTTAAAGTAGTGGAGGTTTAACAAGTTTGAAGGTTATTAATTATCCGAAATTTTACTTCCGGAAAGCTAATCACCAGCACAAGATGGTTTAATAAAGGTGGTTATTTCGTGGTAGGTATAATATTCCTATTAGCAAATTCACATACCTCTGTTACCACGCCGTTCAGGTAATATTGTTTGTGGACTCTGGGATGAAGAACAGCCAGATGTGGATGGGTCACAACCATCTGTAAACTGAGAGTCTGAAAATGAAGGAAGTTTTTTAAACGGCAGTGGTTTACATTCTGGTTGTTTACCGTACAGTACTTTGTACTGTAAGGTAAACATTTATAGGTTATTCTAAATTATCAGAGAACTGGTCGTTGGCAGAAAATGGCCTTCCTGCATAACTTTTAAAGTCTACCTTACCCATTGCTGATGCTTCCGACGCCACGTAGCTGTGGTTCATGCCTTCACTTTCTTCGAATAGGGACTGCGAGCTGGCATTATCGCTAACTCCATGCATTGCCTCCGTGGTTGCTGGATGTGAAAAGAGAAATTTCAGTTCTGCTATTTCCCACGTGTCGCAAGGCAGGAAAAGGCAAAGGACAGGAAGCAGCCTTTAGTTTCCGGAGCACATCAAGGTTAAAGTTCCATGATTGGTTATTGGCACGGCATGTCCCTCCCCACCATTTTTTTTTGACGAATCAAGAAATGGTTTAAGTTTTG
Source organism: Phrynocephalus versicolor (assembly GCA_023846285.1). Taxonomy (NCBI): domain Eukaryota; kingdom Metazoa; phylum Chordata; class Lepidosauria; order Squamata; family Agamidae; genus Phrynocephalus; species Phrynocephalus versicolor. The sequence continues at coordinate 9,791,813 of JAHTLZ010000198.1, read as the reverse complement.
CTAAAATTGTTCTGCTACCCCCCCCAGAAAGTGCTCTCACCCTCCCCCCCCCTGCGTTCAGGCATGGGGCGGGAAATGATAACGTCGCCGAGCCACGTCGCCCTTGACCCGCCGTCTCCAGCAAAGGGTCGCGGGGGGGATGAGAGAGCAAAGGGGTGGCCCTCTCCCACCCACCGCGTCCCATCCCAAGCATCTCCTGCCACAAATTTATATATAAATATAATTTTCAAATAAGAAATTAAAAAACGATTTGAGGATTTTTCTGTTTATATTCCAACTGCTAATCGATGCATCGAATATCTCGTTGAAGCGGAGATACATTATATCCTTTTTGGAAGACATAACGGATACTTTGAATTACATATATAATCTCTGTAATAAACGAGAGCTACCGATACATCGATGCAGTGCTGCACTTTTCTTTAATTTAAAAACGCAATTGCTGTAAAAGAGGAAAATTAAACGTTTCCGGCCGTACTTCAAAGAGGTTTAAATCTCATCCCCTTCCTTCGTTATTTCGGTTTATCGAAAGACACAACGTGTTATAAAAACAAAGGTTTACAGTCGTGAATAGCAGTTGAGTTAATGTTGGTAACATCAAGCATTTCCATTCAATATTATAAACGCACCGTATTATACAAAAAAAATTTTAAAGTAAACATTCATTGCTTACCAGTGCTACCGCTGGTCTCGCTCTCTGTTGTGCGCAAGGGGTGAATTGATGTGTCTGTTCGGAAAATATTTGCCATTTCTTCGTACCAAATGAATTTTGCACGCCCGGCTCCAGAAGTACTGTTTTGAATTACAGCCTGTTTGTACAATTTTCTAAGCGATTTGCATTTAGTACGACATTCTGTAGCTGACCTAAAAAAACCAACTTTCCGAAGTTCTTTTGAAATAACCTCATAAATCTCAATATTCCTTTTGAGGGAAGACAAGGCATATTTTATCTCGGCCTCTCCCCAAACCTTAATTAAGGCAGAAGTCTCCTCATTTCCCCAAATAACCCCTCTCTTAATTTTTGAATGAACAGAACTGGCTGTGCAATTCTCTGAATTGTCCTCCGAATCCATCCCTATACCTCCCGCTTGGAATTTTTTTTGCAGGACCAGTGTTCTGTTAGAAAGGACACCAGCAACTAAAATCACTTGCCTGAAAGCTAACTTCCTTCCCTTGCACCTCTTGGTTCCCTTTATTAGCATTTCAACAGAAAGGTGATGTCAATTTAGGTGGAGGATGGGCGATTGATTACAAAGGGGCCCCCTGTCTTGTATCTCAGCTGGCTAGGATGTGGTGCAGAAATGTTTTTTTAGCTATCGTTTTGTCTTCACCCAGTACTGCAGACTGTTTTGAAGCAAGCATGTTATTTTCAGGAATATATGCCATAGCATAACAATTCATTTTCCTATTATCTCCATTTTGGTATCATAGAGGTCTGCTAATGAGAACAAACCAATGGTATTACTGTTCCTAAGCTGCCAGAAATGTTTCATCAGGGAACATTCTAACCACCACCCTGAAGTAAAGGTTGTATTGCCTAGATAGTTTGATATTTGCAGGTATATGTGCCGTAGCGTAATTCAGTATTTTACAAGTATGATCCGGATTGCATCATAATGCTACTCTAATTACAGGAATCTGTTTTTTAAAATGCAATGCTTTTTATTCACACTGTTTTCTGCAGTGAGTATCCCATTGCCTTCATTTATCATCCTGTATCCAATAATCATCATTTTAGAAAACAAGCTTTTAAAAGTCAAGGATTGTACTGGTGGTAATCCAAAGGAAATAGTACTCTTGAGCAAACAGTGTAATTAAGAATGAGCTTTAAAACAAAAAAATTGATAGTAATGCATTAGTTACTTATTTCTCCTTTAAAAGTTAACAGCAAAGGATACATAATATGTTCATAGTTTCCCTATGTGGCAAAAGGCAACACCTAGAGTTTATTTTTGAATTTCCTGCAGAGCAATTAGGCCATAAAAAGGCTAGCAGAGGGAAATGTAATTAGATACTTCCTGCTTAAATCAACTCTGGCAGCAGAACTCTGCATATCAAGAGAAAGTTGTTAGAAACACAACTGCGGAATGTTGTTCTCTTGAAAGGGTGGCCTCTGTGAAAGGCATGTGTTCTAAAGTAATTTATCTGACAGTCAACAGGGCAGAGAAACCCAGAGTCAAGGCATTATTTTTTTTTGGATGGGATGCATTCAGAAAATGCTAAGAATTCAGTGGAGTGCCTTGGTTTTTTGCTAGATATATTAGGGATAATCGTATGATCTTGAAGGAAATACCTATGTCATGCATTTTTTTGGCATAGCCGGTGTTGTACTCTGATAAGCCTACTTGAGTTTTCTCTTAAGTTACATGAAAGTAATGCAAAATACATAATAGCGTTTATTAACTGTAGGAATTAAAAAAAAAGGAACTTTACTGTAAACCCACCCATTTCAAATCCAAATGAAGAAAATAGTAAACTAGAGCAGATGAAGTTGTCATTTAGCGCCCATGTCACTTCACATGGGTAAACAGGTACTCCGCAATAGCATTACGAATGGCCTCAGCCTCTGCACGTGCAGTTCCAGACCTGTGGAAGTCATGTATTTCACACTCATCCAGTGGTTCAGGTGGTGGTATTGGAGGTTGTTCTTCATCAAGTATGTCATGGTTTTCACGTTCACATATATTGTGTAGAATCACAGCAGAGGCAATAATTGAATTCACGTTCTCTATGTGAGCCTCAATCCTAACAGACAAACGTCTAAATCTAGCCTTCAACCGCCCAAATGCTCTCTCCACGACGCATCTTGAGCGACTAAAAACCTTATTGAAGTGGCGCTCCCTGTCATTTCTAGGAACTGCAAAGGGCTTCATTAGCCACTTACACAATGGATAGGCACCATCCCCTAATATAATGGGCAGAATTGACACCCCTGCATAGTGGAACATAGGACTGCCAGGTATTAGGGTGCCTTCCTCCATCCGACTAAAAAGCATAGATGATCTGAACACATGGGCATCATGATTAACACCTGAATGACCAGTCAACATTGAGAAAAAAATTCCCTCTCCATCGCAAGCAGCCTGAAGCAGTACAGAATGGAACGATTTCCTGTTAAAGTAAGCCGGTCCCTGTAATTTCGGCGGGCTTATCGGAATGTGGGTTCCATCGATACAACCTATAGCATGTGGGAACCCGAAGATTTTCATAGATGATGTCATCTGTATAAACGGAGAAAAAAAAATAAAGCATCATTATTTTCCTAAACCGTAAGGGCGGTGGTACAGATTTCAGGTAAAGAATGGGATGACCAAAATCAGCTTACCTTATTGAACTCTGGCAGGCGGACCTCTTCCTTAAGAAGAACGTGTTCCATTGCAAGGCAAACCTCGATGGCAATGCTCGCAACAGTAGAACTTCCTTTCTGGAATACTAGAGCGATGGTTCTGTAGCAAGAACGGCTTGCCAAGAAGTACACCCCGATTGCCACTCTCTCTTCCACTGGGACAGCTGAGCGCATAACTGTGTCCCTGCGCATCAGAAATGGATGCAGCTTATCGGCCACCCCAAAAAGTGTTCTTCTAGTCATACGAAAGTTTTCCAACCATTGCCGATCGTCCCAAAGCTGAAGAACCGTGTCGTGAAACCACTGAGAACGTCCAGGGTAACACCAGAAAAGCTTCTCTCGAGGCGAGCTTTTTATCCAACCCGAAGTAACCCATATCAAAGCGTTGCATGCCCTCAATACCTCGCCAAACAGCACTCGGCGTCGGAAAACTCGTCTTCCCTTTCTGAGAAATAACAAAGCTACAGTGCTCAACAAAGTATTGACATTATGCAACACTGCAAGAATGTATGGGCTATACTTATGGAGTTTCTGCAGGCGGGCTGAAGAACGCGATGGAGGCATGATACCGGCAGAATGGCAGAAAGAAGGCGGAAGAGGCTTGGTGTATACTCTAGGGATTTAGAAGGGGGTGACTCCAATGTCCTGGAGGACCTTTGAAAGAAGAAGTACAATCGTTGTGCGATGGCCCACCTAGTGACCATGATGGGGAACAGCAGTTTTAGGAGGTCGCCAATGGAAATTTTAATATAATTAAAAGCTAAAAAACAAAGGGTCACACATTTACCGCGCTTCGACGTAACTGACAGCCAAGCATCGATGCATCGATACACCGGTCCCCTTTTTTTTAAAAAAATCAAAGAACGCGGGAAACGGGGAAAGAACATCACTGTTTCGATGCGAATACAGCTCGTGAGGTCAATCTCGATTCGAACAGAAAAGCGTGCCGCGTGAGTACAGGGGAAAAGGGGTGGGGGCGAATGGAGACCACGTGATCGGCATCGAATTCAAAGCGAAGGCAACCACGCTGCGAAGCGAGGAGCTTCGTGAAGTGACGGCCTCTGTTCCTTCTCCTTCAGTTGGCTTCCTCCTTAGGGACCATCATCCACTCCTACATATGAGTGTCAGTATCCTGCCATATAGCCATTTCCAGCCAGGCAGCAGGAAATCTTTGCTTCCCCCTCACTGCCCACTCAGATGCCTCTGACACCGTCTTATTCTCCCCGTTCTCTCTTGTCTCTCCAATTCCCTTTTCTATCTTTCCCATTCTCCCTTCTTTGCCAATCTCTTTTCTCCCCTCCTCCTCGATCACCTTCACCCCCCTCTGACCCTGGTGTTTCTAGGGTGAGTTTCATCCCATCCTCTAAGTTCTCTCCTTCCAGATCTCTCCTCAACAGTTCCCGGCTGTTATAATTGTCCAGGCAAGGGGATGATGGCACTCTGGCGCACTGATCCTCCCATCCACCTGCTTCTCCACAGTGGGCAGAGGTTGGAAAGCACTGCGCAGAGGGGTCGAGGTTTGTACACACCTCTTAGATGAAACATTGGTTCTCAGTCTTTATTCCAAATGTCTGGAACAAAAGTGGCATTTTTCACACCAGAAATCTGTGTTATCCTATCCCATTATTTGTAAGAAAATCCTCAAACCTTCTAGATATATCCCCACTGCTTTGCAGTTGAATTTTTATGAGAGTCTTTTCAAAGCTCTGTATAAAAGCAAGACTGGTTGGGATGCCTGGACGGAGCCCTTCAGAGGCGTCTTTTGGACCTTGAGCACAACTGTTTCCAGGGAATTATGACAAGAATTCAATTCATTACACAGTGTCTCACTCAGACTCTCTAGTATTCATTTCACATTTACCAAATGGGCGTGTGAACATTTGATAACTCAGGTTGCTGGAAGAGTTTATAACAGTATAAAAAACGCAAACTTTTTTCAACAGATATAAAACAGGAGTAATGCAGACAGTGGGAGATACAAGCATGAGGCACAGTATGCAACGTTCCATCTATAGTCTTTAAGAAGCATGGAACAATGTTTTAAGGCCAAGTTCCTTTTTGGAAGCAGGGGCTACAACAGCAGTTCACAATTTTTTTGAGTCACAACCTCCTTTTATAATAGCCAAGTAATCTGTGACACCCCTCTCATGTTTGCATTAAAAAAGGATTTTTAATAAAGTAAAGTAATCCCTTCAGATAAAGTAGCAGCTTCTTTCTACCCCAAAGGGCCTGTTTCTCATACATACATACATATACACACTAACTTTAATATCCAGCTCTGAAAGCTCAAGGAATTATTTAACAAGGACTACAAAACATATACAGTACAACAATCCATGATCACCCAGAAAACACTTCATTGTGACGGGTGGGAAACACTGTGCTAGAGGAACTCTGTGGAATAGTATGATGACAATAAGGATAAGGGTTTTACTGAAGTATATAAACAAGTGAACTCGGTGAAGACAATTCCTATTTCAAAAGAGCAAAAGTCCTATAAACCCTCAAAATCTCTTACTAATTACAAACCAAGGCATCCCACGCTTGCATATGTTCATAGGAGAAGGGGAATAGTATTTCACTACCTTTAACAGTGTGTCACTGCGGTTGTAGTAACTGAATTTTTGTGCTTTTAATGGACATAATTTTGGCTTCCAGAACTGGAATAATAATTTAATTTTGTACCATTCTGTGCATAAATCATATTTTGAACAATAAACTGGAAACACATGTGCTAAATAGTTGATGTTCAAAAGGAAACAAGTTTTGCTCAATACCTCTCAAGCCTGCCTATGACATTCCCATAACATTAATTCATCCAGCACTTGGAAGCAAATAACCACTTCTGACTAAAGGGGTCTTCTTTTAATATTCAAGCAATAAAACTATAAACATTGAATTGAACTGATAGCTGCTTGGCCTAATTTTTCATTCCCAGTTTTGAGCCAGGAAAAGGATGCCATTGTGTTGATGTGAATAATGGCAAGAAGAAGCTGCTGATATTGGTTTGTTATTTTGTTGCTGAACAAAATCAGATATGGGATAGGATACAACTACCACTTCCTCTTTCCCTCTCCTCACTGTGGCTATAATGGAAAATGTTTTGCCACATGATAGCTTACTTACATGAACTTGGCTTGATGTGAAGATCATGAGCTCATGTACTGGAAGATGAGAGCTAGAGAGTGACATGAAAGCAATTAACAAAATGCTGCTTCTACGTTTTCTGCAAATCTAAAAGCACAGACAGCAATCCCAGAATAAAAATTTAATTGCACCTGTAAAAAAATAGGGCAAATCATTTGTATATAATGTTGGGCTTCCCAAGGGTTTATTACAACAAAATGTTTTTTCTCTTATGATATCTACCACAGAGCTTGGCATGTTATTAGAACCCAGCTTTTGGCTGACTATCAGGAAAAGCTTCCTAACTGTTAGAGCAGTATGACAATGGAATGAATTACCTTAAGTGGTGGTGAATGATCCAACATAGGAGGCATTCAAGACAAATTTTGACAGCCATCTGGCAGATATTAAATTAAAATTAAAAAAGAAATTAAAGATATCCTTTAATTTGTATTCTAAGTGGGGAGTTCGACTTGATGGGCTTGTAGACCCTTTCCAACTTCACTAATATATGATTCTACAATTGTATGTTAGTACAAAGGTTAAGATTTTAGTAGAAGTTTTAGTTAAAGAATTCTAAAATCTACTTTGGTTTAGATTAACTTTAGAGGGTGCAAAGGAACTGTCCTTGCTCTCCTGAGCTGTCCTTGCTCAGGAGAATGCCTGTGAAGGTGCTCTGAGGCCTTCCACTAATTCAGTGGTTCTCAGCATGGGGGCCTGGACCGCTTTGGGAGTTGAATGACCATTTCACAGGGGTCGCCATGAGCCTGTGAAGAAAAGGGCACAAACGGCTTGGGTCTGGAGGAGGAGGGGGAGGAAGGGGGAAGAGTGAGTTACAGCTTGATAGGTTGGAGGGGATGTCAGTCAATGGCACCAGAGGCTGTGATTGGCTGAGGGTGTCTGTAGAGGGAAGTTTTCTATTGCACCTGCAGCAGTGGCCTGCCAAAGGGGCTTGTGGCCTCTTCCAAGCAGGGCAAGGGGTCACCACAACATGAGGAACTGAATTAAAGGGTCATGGCATTAGGAAGGTTGGGAACCACTGTGCTAACTTAATTCTGGTTGTGTACTTTAAAAGTTACATCAACCCTGCAATGCTGGATATGTTGACAAAATATCCTAAGTTCCAAAATTACTTCTCTAGCCTAGACTCTGGGCTTTAGCCACATTCACTCTTAGGCAAAAATCACACTGTAATAAAGTATCATTTTTATTTTAAAAAATACAGTATGACCCCTTTATCTGCTGGATCATTGTCTGCTGATTCACTTATCCGTGGATTAAGGGGGAAAATATTTTAAAAATAATTCAGTAGCCGTAAATCAGGCTACTGTCACAAACAGTAGTTGTAAAGCAGGCTACTGTCGCAAACAGTAGCCGCAAAGCCAGTAGTGAAGACAGTGGCTGGGCGGCAAGGGGGTCTCGGCATTGGTAAGCTTTCTTCTGTTTTTTTACCTCCTTGCCACCACTGCCATCACCCTTGTAGGCCAGCTGCTGAGCCCCGTGGTGAAGATGGTGGCGGTGAAGAGGGTGGCTGGGCGGCAATGACGGGGACGGCTTGGCATCAATAAGTTTTCTTTTGTTTTCTTCCCTCCTTGCTGCCACCACTGCATCCCTGCAGGCTGGCCTCCAAGCCCATTTGTGAAGAGTGCATTGGGCTCTTGGCGATGAGGATGGAAGAAAACAAAAGAAATCTTGCCAATGTCGAGCCCTCCTCACCACTGCCACTGCAGTACCAAGCATTTCAGGGGTGTTGGGGGCAAAAGCTTTCGCCCTGGCACTCCACCACTCCTGTCACCGCAATTATCCTTGGATAAGAATGTTTGCTCTTATCCATGGATTTCGCTATCTGAGGGGGTTCCCCAGTCCAATCCCCAATCGATACAGTGGTCATACTGTAGAAAAGTAAAAAGTAAAAGTAAAAATCATTAAAAATCTCAGTTAAAAAAAGCAAATGCAAAGAATGAATATAGCATTATTCAGTAGCATGGTTCAGAAAGGGCAGTCCAATAAAATAAGAAATCTAAGTAATGCTAGCACAGAAGACTACAAAACCCATCTTGGAGTATTAAAAGCTAAAATTCCTAAATTGAAGCCATATGCTAAAATCTAAGACTCTAAGACTCTCTCTCACTAACATGAAGCAGCATTTTATTAGTAGCATCTCTTCCCATTTTCCACAGTCACTTTGGTGGTCAACCAATCACAGGGTAATGATCAGCATATTCATTAGTTCATTTCCAGTCTTTCTCCCTAATTCAGTTCCCATGAAGCTTGACTTCAGGAATTTATCTGTTATGACTTCTGTAGTCTCTTCTCTCTTTGTCAGGTGATAACGCTGAACCTGTGAGACCTAGGAAAGAACTAGGGGAAAATAACTATACAACCCATTTTCACACAAACCCTTTCTCAGTTTCTTCACATACCTACTTCCATTTTTCCATTTCCCTGACATGCCTCCCCTCGAGGACTAAAACCTATAGATCTACAATCTAGCATTTTAAGTAAAAAAGCAAACTACAATAACTAGCATTTGAAATGATTAAATACAATACATAAATTATTGGGAAAGTGCAATAAAGCAAAAGCTTGGAGGTTAAAATACTAAAACAGCAGTAATAACATGAATTAATTTGGTTTTGGGGGAATTAGTGCATCTTCTATAACTGAAGAAGAGAAGATGTTAGTAAAAATACTATAAAAATTAGTTTGGAATGTATGTTTCAAGTTACAAAACTTCCCTCCAGCATGGCTTCTTCCATCTCCAACTCAGGTATTGGTTGCACTCCAAAGTACATTCTGGACAGGCTGTCAGCAATCATATTCAGCCGGCCTGGAATGTGCAGTACCTCAAAAACAAAGTCCTGCAAGGCTAAACTCCATCTTAGAAGTCATTGGTTGGTTGTTTTCAGGTGGCAAAACCACTTGAGTGCTTGATTGTCTGTCTCTAAAACAAAACTGAGACGCCATAAATAGGATCTCAACTTGTTAAATGCCCATGCAACTGCAAGACCCTCCTTCTCAAGAACAAAATAAGATAGTTCACATGGCAGAAACTTCTTGCTGAAAAAAGAAACAGGATGTAACATTCCATCATCACCTGGAAGTTGAATCATGGCAACTGGACTTCTTTTCTTAAGAGATTGAAACATTTTGCTGCTCATTCAAAACAGCTTCATCAGTCTGAGGAAAGCCAGTTGCAAGTCTTCCATTTTATAGTTCAGTTTGACCTAGAATCATAGAATCATAGAATCATAGAATTATAGAGTTGGAAGAGACCTCA
>JAHTLZ010000198.1:9768625-9781561 GCA_023846285.1 Phrynocephalus versicolor | reverse complement strand
ATCTCTACATTAAGGTCTTGTTTCCAGACCTCTCTCAGAGAATCTGACTCCTTCACTTCCAGTGAGTCCCCTATTATTTTGTATATTTTACGTACTAGTCCTTTCTCTATATTGTCCTGGTCGGATTCAAGCAATAATAAAAACTGTTCAAACTTTGTACATTCTCTAAGTTGACTGTTTCTTCTGACCCAATTCTTTGTCCATTTTTCTAACTGGATATAGTTTATCCATATTAAATCACTAGATTGCAAAGTGGTTTTTATATCCTGATTTGTTCTAATTTTGGCCAACCAGTCTTTTAATCTGGCTATTTTCTTAGCTTTAAATCACCCTAAATAATGCTTCAAATTCATAGGAAAATTTTCCGAGTCTGTTACTAAACATATTGGGGAACCCTTCGGTGATAAGATTTTTCTATATTTTCTCCATGTAGTCATTAAACCATTCAGAAGGGGATTCTCAATCTCTACCTTATTTTTAAAGTCACTGAACAAGAATTTATTTATTTCCCCCTTTATGTCTAATGACTCCAGCTCCCACCATATTACCTTCTCTGGTTTGAATAAGATTTCTCCCAACAACTGATTTGATTAGCTATATAATAATTTCTTAGATTGGGTATACCTAATCCTCCTTCTTTTTTGGGATCTATACCACAAACTTTTGTTTATTCTTGATTTTTTCCCACCATTACAGTACCTATTTATCATGTCTTGGAGAGTTTTAAGATCCTTTTCTACAAACTGAACAGGTAACATTCTAAAGATAAAATTAATTTTAGGCAGTATCTTCATTTTTATCATTGCTATTCTACCAAACCAAGATAAGTTCAATTTAGTATAGCTTTGTATTCTATTTTTCATCTCTTCTTTTAATTTTGAAATATTTTTTCCTTAGTCTTGGTAAACTCCTTATAGAGTTCTAATCCTAAATATTTAATACTTTTGCCACATTTCAGCCCAAAGTTTTCCATTATCTTAAGATCTTCTCTTCCATAATTAAACAATAGACTTTCTGATTTTTGCCAGTTAACACATAATCCAGTTATTTCCCCAAATTCTTCTAAATGAATTTTTACTCTTTGAATTTTCTCTATTGGGTCTAAGATTGTCAGTAGGGCATCATCCGCGAATAGACTTATTTTGGTTACCCCATCTTTCCCAATACCTTTAATGGATTCGTCATCCCTTATTGCATTTGCCAAAAGTTCTATAACAATGCAAAAGAGAACTGGAGAAAGAGGACATCCTTGTCTAGTTCCCCAGCCTAGGATAATTTGTTCGGTGATTCCATCATTAACTATTATTGAGGAAGTACCTTCTGAGTACAATTGATTTATTACTCCTAAAAAATGTTTTCCAAATCCCCATTTTTCTAACATGATTTTTAATGAAGCCCATTGAACACAATCAAAAGCTTTAAAAAGATCTAAAGATAACATGCCTGCTTTAGTATTACTTTTTCCCATTTCATGAAGAACATTCAGATTTCTTCTTATGTTTGCCATTTGTCTTCCCTTGATAAAACCACATTGATCATCTTTAATATATTTAGCTACAAAATTATTCATTCTTTTGGCCAGAATTGCAGTAAAAATCTTAGCATCCTGATTTAATAGGGAAATTGGTCTATATGATCCAATGTCCATTAAGTTTTTATTAGGTTTAGGTATTAAGATGGTTAAGGAGTGGGTCCAGGATTTCGGAACTTGTTCTCCTTCCATTATTTTATTATATTTATTTATTTTATTTATTATTATTTATTTATTGTTGAATTTATATCCCGCCCATCTTCCCAACGGAAGCTTTTTTAGTTTGGGTACTAATATTGTTTTGAGAAGTTTATAAAATTCAGGTCCCAGACCATCCACTCCAGGAGTTTTATTATTCTTTAATTTATCTATTACCTCACCTATCTCTTGATCTGTAATGGGTTTCTCCATTTCCAGCATATCTTCCTTTTCCAAAACCCTCTTCAAATTTTTGGTGATATATTTTTCTCTATCTTCCTTGCTCTTATTTTTTGCTGTATATAGAGATTGATGAAACTCTTGAATAGCTTTTAATTTGTCTTTCATTTGTGTACAGTCTCTACCTGCAGAATCTTTAATATTCCCTATTGTATTTTTATCCCTTCTTTTCTGGGCTAATCTGGCTAAAAGTTTTGAATTTTTATTACTATATTCAAAACAATTTCTTTTTAAATACAGTAAATTTCTTTGTACTTGTAGTTCTAATTCCTCTAATTCTTTTTTTTTTTTTTGCTTCAATCTGCCTCAATGTCTTCTTATCATTGTTAGAAAAAATTTGGGATTCTAAATCTGCTATTATATTTTCTAGATTTCTTTTGTTAAACTCTTTCTTTTTTTTTATTCTAGAGTTTTCTCTTATAATAAAACTTCTGGCTTCTCTGTCCCATATAATTCCCATTTTTCCTCCAGCCTTTTCATTAATGTCCCAAGTTTCCAACCAGTCTTTTTTAACTCTTTCCAGCACTTCTGGGTAATGAAAATTTTTTGCATTCATTCTCCATCTTCTGGCTTCTCTATAGTTTTTATTTATTGCTATATCAATTGACATTATAGCGTGATCAGATGTTTTTATAATTTCAATATCAGTATTATTTACTTTAGGTATTAGACTTTGTGAAGCAAATACAAAGTCTATCCTAGAATAGCTCTTGTGAACTGGTGAGTAGAAAGTATATTTTCTTTCATCTCCTTTAAGTTCTCTCCAGACATCCTTCAATCCTGTATTATTTATAAATTTTGTTAATGTTGTGTGTCTAACCCTCCAGTCTTCCTTCTTATAAGCTGATTTGTCTTTAATTTTATCTAACACCATGTTGAAGTCTCTAGCCATTATTAAATACCCCTTTTTAACAGTTTCAATCTGATCCCAGAGGACATTATAAAAGCAGCTTAGGTTAGCATTTGGTGCATATACATTTACCAGAGTATATTGCTCTTTACCATTACAACTTGCAGTATTATATATCTGCCTTCTGAATCTTTCACCACATTTTCAACAATGCATTCACAATTCTTTGAAATTAAGATGTGCTTTAGATGTGCCAAAACTTTTCTCATAAATATCAATGTTTGGAATTTTTAATTCGTTAACACCATCTTTTATTTGATGAGTTTCTTGCAAGAAAGCAGTATCAATTTTATGTCTTTTAATCATTGCTTCAATTCTCTTCCTCTTCAAAATTGATCCCAGACCTTTCACATTCAATGTTGCTAATTTTATAGACTTTCCCATAACTTAAATTTTTCTTTTAATATTCTGGAATGGTCCCATTGTGCAAAAAGAAAACTTAACACCTACAATTAATAAAAAAACAACTAAAACAATCCAAACCCTCCACCCTAAACTTATATTCTTTTCTCCCACCCCACTAGCTACCATACAATTTTGCATGTGCCCTCAAGGGGTGGGAGGGAGGAAATCCATCCACAGACAGTGACCGGCCAAGATCCTGCAAGCTTTTTAGTCTTCTTAATACTGTATATCAATTTTTCCAGAAAACTATTCCATCCCCCTCCAGACCACCCTCTCCCCCATTCCCCCTTGAGGGGGGAAAGTGGGGGAGGGGGAATAGGATAAAGGGGGGAAGGGGGGGAAGGGAAAAGGCAGGGAGGGGAAGGGGAAGCAAAGGAGGAGAGAGAGGGGGAGATGGAGAGAGAGAGAGAGAGATGGACTGGTGGGCTTCAGCTGTTCTTCATTCTGATGTTGTAGCAGATGTCCCAGGAGCCAGACTAGAAGAAGTCGAATCAGCTTGAATGTTCCATGCTTTCAGAAGATGCTGGCCTTCCTCCAGGGAGTAAATTGTGTGCTGAATAGAACCTTTCCAGACTTGTAGAAAAAGGGGATGACCCCAAGAGTGGCGAAAGTTATGCTTCAGTAGTGTTGTTGTTACTGGTTTCATCGATTTTCGCCATTCAGTGGTTTCTTTGGAAAGGTCTTGATACACTTGCACAATTTTGTCTCCCCTCTTCAAAAAATCCAGATTTGCCCTTATAGAAGACATGAGACGTTCTTTGTTTACATAGGAGGCAAATCTGACTATTATTGGTCTTGGACTTCCTTCTCTTGAGTTGCCCAGATAATGAATCCTCTCTATGTCTTCTTCTACAAGTTGTCTAGGTAAAAATGAGTTAAGCCATGTCATCACTTCCTGTTTTAATTCTCCTCTCTTCTGAACTACAAAATTAATCAGTTTTACTTCTGTCTTCGAGAGTAGTCTTCCATATAGGTTAACTTCTTTTTGGCTGTCAGTAATTGTTGTTTTGGGGAGTTGATTTCACTTTCATTTTTAGTAACACGTAGATCCAGACTCTTAATCTCCCCTGCCATATTTTCCAATTTCTGGCTGTTGCTGTCCACAGCGGCTTGTGTTTGTTTGATCTGATGGGATAAATCTTGTTTTGTATCATCAACTTTACATGAGACTTCATCAATCCTTCGCGTCACATCTTTCAAGCCCAGGCTCATTAGACCTGCCAGTTCTGTTTTAATTTTATGCATTTCCCTCATTAAATCTAGATCTGCAGGGGGAGTAGTTTCTACCTCCTTCCCACCCGTTGACATATCTGCCTCAGCTTTTTCCATGACTGCAGGGTCAATACGTTGCAGTGCTGCACATCGGAATGAGGCATCGGAGGGTTTTCTGGCCCAAGTTTTTAGAAAACAAGACTTTTTCTTTTTGGCAGGCATAAAAAATGGAGAAAACACACAGAAGAAGTCTCCCACCAGAGCCTGTAAATTTAGTCTCTCTCTCCGTGCACGCTATTCAGACAGCAAAGACCAAAAGTAACTAAGTCTTAATAAATCAGGCTTATCTAACTCTCGAGGAAGATACAGTATATTGCTTTCCCTGTCGACCCCTGAGGGTTTAAGGGTACATTACTCACGGCTCCGAGGGCTTTAGACAGTAAAATTTAAAGCTTTTCTCATATCGGTACAGAGCTCCATGATCAAGCGGCCGGCATGGTTTCGTGGGCGGGACTTCCCGTCTTTAAGACGTCATATAAGCTGTTTTTTCTCTAGCCTCACCATGCCAAGATCCCTCAACCTTTCCTCATAAAGGTTGCTTTCCATATCTCTTACCATGCTAGTCACCTTCATCTGGTCACCTTCCAGTTTCTCAACATCCTTTAACAGTGGTGTCCAGAAATTGACTTAATACTCTAGGTGAGGTCTGATCAAAGCAGAATAGACTGGTGCTATTTGGATGTCATGTTTCTGTTGATAGACCGTATTACTGCATTTACTCTCTTTTTTTGCTGCTGACGCATCAACATGTTAAGACACATTTATCTTGTAATCTAAAACCCTTAGATTTATTAAGTTAGCTAGTTATAATTTTAACTTATATATTACCCCCGTACAACTTGTAATACTCTCTGGGCAGTTTACCTCATAATTGTACAAGGAACACCTTGCCCCCTCCATCGTTGACAAATAAATAAATGAAAATAAGACTCTTAGATCCTTTTCATGTTATTCCTTCCAAGCCAGCTATCTCCCAACCTACATTAATGTACCTTGTTTTTCCTGCCTAAGTGCAGCACTTCCTTTATTTCCCATTCAAACATTTTTTTGTGTTGTCTAATCTGTTCAAGCCATCTTGAATTCCAACTTTATCTTCTGATGTTTTGGCAATCTCTCCAAGCCTGCCATCATCAGGAAATACTGTGCATCTCCACCAACTACAATATTTGTCCAATCTTTTATAAAAATATTGAACACCATTGGGCCTAAAAGAGAACCCTTTGGCACTCAACTTATCAATATTTTCCAGGATGAAAAAGAACAATTGGTGACTTATTCTTTAGATCTGGCTTGCCAACCAACTATCAGTTCAGCTACCTGTAGCATAATCTACCCTGCTTTTTACAAACTTGACTACAAGATTGTCATGAGGGACTTTGTCAAAACCCTTGCTAAACCAAGATACACTACACCCACAATGTTTCCCTTTCTTATAAAGCTTGTGGGTTGGTTTTTTTAAAAAGCAGGGTAATATTAGTTTGACATGATTTGGCTTTGAAATGTACAATTGTGAATCTTAGAAATCAGTGTCATTTTCCAAGCTTTTCTAGAGCTTCCCCTGGTGTTGATGACAATTTTTTCAGTCAGTAATTGCTGAATCTTCTTTCCTTCCCCCTTGTCAAGGTACAGATGACATTTCCTCACTACATTCCTCCAAGGAACTCACCAGCTTTCCCTAGATTCTCACAGCTTATAGACAAAAGCTCTGAGATTACATCTGCAAGTACCTTTAATTTCCTAAAGGTTATCTGGAGATTTAAATTCATTTAAGGTAACTAGTTGCTCCCATACTCTCTTTCCTTATCTTTGGCCTCAGCCCTGTCATTTCCTCCTTTATTCTGCTGGCACCAGGTGAGACATAGCTAGGGTTTGGAGAGCCTGGGGGCAAAGTCAGTTTTTGCGCCCCCTCCTGCCCCCAACTGCATCTCACCCACAGAGCAAGGGGTGCCCGATCCTGGGGGAACAGCAGGGGAGGGGGAGAAGGGTCCCTCTTTCTTACGCCCTCTTCGGGGGTCTCCTATACAAACCGCACAGCGCACGGATAGAACCAAGCAGGCAATTTTTTTAAGCATCACCTTGGTAGCACACTTCCCCCTCCTCCTTTCCCCTGGCTAAAGCTTGGCGATCCTTGGCCCGGGAAAAGGAGGAGAGGGAAGCAAGTGATGGAGTTTTTTTCCTAAGCAGGACCTCCATCACACACCTCCCTCTCCTCCTTTCCCCAGGCTAATGATCACTAAGCCTTAGCGGGGGTGGGGGGAAGGAGGAGTGGGGAGCAATTGACGAAGGTGCTGCTTGGGGGGAAAAGTCACCTGCTTCCCTCTCCTCCTTTTCCCTGACTAAGGATCGCCAAGCCTTAGCGGGTGAAAGGAAGATTGCTGGCAGGATGGCACATGGCTACCTCCTCCTGCTCCCCCTCTAGGTACCTGCAGATTGCTGTGTGCCCCAAGGCAAGTGCACTCTTCCACCCCTCGCTAGTTACGCCAGTGCTTGGGCACCATTGCCCTTTTTTGAGAGAGAGAGAGAGAGAGAGAGAGAGAGAAACCCAATGAGAAGTTTACCCATTTGTCCTTCTCATATTATCTCTTACTATTTTCCCCATCTTTTGTATGCAGCACACCTTGTTTTTCATTGTTCTTCCTTTGAATGTAGCTAGAACATCTTTTTGCTTTGTTTTTCAGCCTTCTTGCAAGCCTGAGATAATTCTGAGCTTTAGCTGTCCTAACAGTCTCTCTACAAATATTAGCTATCTCTTATTTATTTATTTTATTTATTTTTATACTTGTTGACCACCTCAAGAACTCTGGGCGGTGTACAACAAATCGTTAAAAAATGACATGCCAAAAGAAACAAAGTCAAACAAATAAAATC
Source organism: Phrynocephalus versicolor (assembly GCA_023846285.1). Taxonomy (NCBI): domain Eukaryota; kingdom Metazoa; phylum Chordata; class Lepidosauria; order Squamata; family Agamidae; genus Phrynocephalus; species Phrynocephalus versicolor. Next base: position 9,774,137 of record JAHTLZ010000198.1, on the reverse strand, counting down.
AGATAAATAACAAAAACTGAACAACAACATCCATACGACAAAACAGACTCCATCAAGAAATGGCTAGGACAGATAAACCACAACTAAGAACACACCATTGTGCACTCAGCGATCACCCAAAACTTTCCCTGAAGAGCCAGGTCTTTAACGACCACCTGAAGGCCGGCAGAGAGTCCACCAGCCTGATCTCCATTGGCAATTTATTCCATAATGCCGAGGTGACCACTGAGAAGTCCCAGTTCCGGGTAGAACCCCTTCGGGCCTTACTCAGAGTGGGCACCTGGAATGAAAGGAAGAGTGAGGCTCAGGTCAGTCTGGACAAAGCTGACCTCTGGGAGATCCGCTCCACCAGATAAACAGGTCCCAGGCCATGGAAGGTTTTGTAACTCTTAGTATTCTTCCCTGATGATCTCTCCTCCCCTGCCATTTCCTATGCATGTCCCTTTTAAATTGTACCTTATCTGGTACCTCTCTATGCAGCCACAGTAGCTTTTTAGCTATCTTCCACATTTTTTTGTCATAGGAATTGTTTGTGTTTGCCCTATCAGTATATCTCGCTTAAGAAACACCCATCTACCATGGACTCCTCTCTGAGTACCATATTTCTGATTATGAGACCTTTCTCAATATTTATTTGAGCTTACTTAATTCAGCTGTCCTAAAATCTGGAGTGTGTGTTATGCTAGTCTCAATTTTCCCTTTTGTCAGTATACCAAGTTTCAAGAGCGCATCATCACTTTCAACCTCAAATCCTTTGAGTTTCTACTTCATTGGCTAATTCTTCTTTGCATAAACTACTCACACGTTTGCAGTCTCCATTCATATTTATTGTTAAAATAGTCCGAGCTTTCGATGGCAATATCCTGCACCATCGTCATCAGGGAAGGCAAGATATCAACTAAAACAAAACTAACCTTAAACACACCACGGTTTGATCATAATCAGCTTAGTAACCATTCAAACCAAGCTCAGGCAAGTTAACAAATTCTTCTTTGTTACATACAATATCTAGGACAGTAGATCTCCTTGTTGCAGCCCCTGCCTCCTAGAAGATGAAGTAGTCAGCAAGGCAACTGAGGAAATCATAGGTCCTAACATTCTTAGGTTAGAATTTCAAGAGATATTGGGATAGCTGAGGTCTCTCCTCTTTGAATGTTTGGCAATCTGATCAAGGCAGGCATGATCTAAATCGCCAGTCTGCCTATTATAGACCACCACCATCCCTGCTCCCAGGTGATATCACTATTATTTCTCTTTCTCTTTTTATTTTTATCCCAAATGCTATCCATCAACTAGAGAGTCCTTGTAAGAATCCTATTGAGCTATCCAATACATCAGTTTTGCAATTAGAACATAATATAATATTGTGGGCACCCCACCCCGACTTCAAAATTGCTGCATCTAAGGAATCAGCTCGCAAGTGAAGACCAATAAGCCAAGAAAAGCAAGCTATTTTGCAAATTAATGACTGGCAGAAGCCTCATCCCAAAATACATATACTGTAGTTTGTTTTTTCTTAAAGGAATCACTTCTAATTGCAAAGCTGGCATCTCATCTGGCCTACGGGGAAAATGGTACATACAACTCCAAATAAATTGTGTCTCAATTATTCTTTTCACCTAATAAAATATAAGAAAACTCTTGGAGATGTCTGGGTGACATGTGTTTAAAACATCTTCTGCTTTTAACCTCTGAGATCTGTTTCTTCATATGTAGGTCATTGCAAATGTGGTTTAACTGAGGCTAAGCAACTTACAAGAGTATTCAATGTGGGTTTCCATGTACATAATTTTTGAAAGTCTGCAGTCCTAGGAGGTAATGGAAATGAAATCATAATACACATCTGCCAGTTATCCTTTTTTCCAGAAAAGAAGAAATAAAATACACAGACATTTTTGATTTGCAGAAACTGCGATGACAACCCCCCATACACACTTATGTTATTCACAACATATTGACATGATTGGCGGTGTTTATACAGACATATGCAGTTGAGGTATTTGTTCCATTTTTCAATCAACACTAATTCAACTTTCATTGTAAGTCAAACTTTTAAAATGGTATGGGCTTGTAAATAATATTCCCTAGTCCTTTTCCTTAGTCAGACCCATAATTATTGTTCCTAGGCCCTTCGGTGATTTCATATGACCATAACATTCTAATATATAAAACACATATGTGTTTAGGGAAGTGAAATAGTGAACAAACCTTTGCCTCATTATGCCCATATCATGAGACTTCTGAGCTCTTGCAGCTGCAATCTTATACAATTTTTAACGCAGTGGGACCTAACCTCTGTGGGAGGATCAATAGGATTGCGCCATATGTCTACTTTACCATGAAACCTGAAAGTACACTATTGTAAGGGTCTCTACAGCAGTGTACGGCATTGCCAGGCTTATGTTAGCAAAGCCTTATGCTAATAGTACAACCTATTTGGGATTCTTTGCATCCTGTAAAGTATGAAAACCTGAGAGGATGGACACAGAGAAAACAAAAACAGGAAAAAAAAACATATCCTGCATTAGGGTGAGCAGTTTTTATTTTGCTTAGCTTTTGATTTTGGTTAAGATGGAAGAAATGTCTCTTCCATCAACAACCACCCTCATATGAATTGGAATGGTGCAAGAGGCCTTGTTTTGTGACCCTGCATTCTACAAACGCACATGGGTTGGATGGCAAGCTTTCTTCTGTGATCAAGTCTGTGTCTCTGTTATAGCATGATATTCATCAAATGTTACTTGCTGTTATTGGTGATGACTGAATATTGGCTTTAGATCAGTTTGGAATGATGTGGTTTCCTGAGAACTTTTGAAACCCTCTGGCCTTTCTTAATTAAAATGCTCTTTCTTTCTTTCTTTCTTTCTTTCTTTCTTTCTTTCTTTCTTTCCCGCCAGACAGCTGACTTTGACAGGTCTGATCTGTCACAATCAATTTGGTGTGTGTGTGTGTGTGTGTGTGTGTGTGTGTGTGCACGCGCGCGGAGAGCAGGCTTCAGATGCCCTTGATTGAGGGGAAAACCCAGGCACCTTTTAAGGGAAGCACTTAGTTTCGGGTTGCCCAGAGGTAAGCGCTTCCCTTCCAAGCCCCCTGGGCTGGCCAATGTTTCATCATTTCCAGGAAATGATGCAACTTTGGGCAGCCCGGGCACCTTGCAAGGGAAGCGCTTCCCTCTGGATAAGCACGTCCCTTGCAAAGTGCCCAGGCTGGGTAAAGATTACAGGGACAATGGATCTTCGGTCAGCTTAGGCACCTTGCAAGGCAAGCAGCGGAGGCAGATCGCCACTGCTGCTTCCCTCGCAAGCCTCCCAGGCTGGCCGAAGATCAATGGGTCCGTGGAGCAGCTTATTGTTTGCTATGTGCAGCAAAAGGGTAATTGCTTGCTAATCATGATACTTGTAGGAAATCTATCTTCAATATTCATTCTAATAAAGATGAATGTCACAGGACGAATATTTCCATATGTGACTGATTTCACACACACATACGTACGTACTGTACACACATATGCAAGATCTCAGTGCAGTTTTAGCTCTTTCCGAGGTGTAAAACATAGCAAATATTGTAAATTTAAAAACACAGGAAAATTGAACATAGACTGTAATTAGGAACAGCTGTGGTATTCTTCAGTTAAGATCAAGGGTGGGTGGGTAATGCATGACTTTGTCATCACTGAAATATAAAACAAACCTAGAAGTTTGTCACTGCTGACAAGTGATTTGGAACTAAACTTGCCAATTGTGGATGGTCCACAGGGAGCTCAAGCCTATTTGAGGGGTCTACATTCATTACTTGGGTAGAGACACTGTCATTGTCCCCATTCAGTTCTGCAGTAGTCTTATACTGATGGATGCATCTCATTCAAATTACCGGTAATTTGCTGGTGTTTAGGAGACAAAAATAGTCATGCATTAAATACTCTTAATTCTGCCTCTGTAGCATCAACAGGCTTTAAGCAACTCCACTCCATCCAAAGATTTTATGTTCAGTCCAGTCTCTCGCATCATCATGTACAGTAGCCCTTAGGCTAGATGGTTTGTGGTATACAAATCAATCAATCAGTCAGTCAGTCAGTCAATAAAATAACTAAATATATGTAGCCTGCAAGGTTGGATACTTTCTGCAAGATGCCTTTGGGCAAAAAAGGACAATTTCTGTTGATATATAAAAAAAAATTAAGGAAGGATGTCTTCAGTCACAAAATTACAGTCTTCTATACAAAAATGCTGTTTGACCATAATAAGTGCAGACCACATTCAATACTCTTACTTATGTAATAGCCACAAGAAACAAACTTTGAGAGAGAGACAGAATGTGTTCTAATAAGTTTGAAGAGATCTCTTGTTATCTGTCAGACCAACTCCTTCCACAGAATTCCGCCCACCATCACCTGCTCGTCTCAGCCCGTAAATCATCAACAAGGAACCGGGCCTTTTTGGTAGTAGGGCCTCGGTTGTGGAACCAACTCCCACCTGAGATTCGACTAGCTCCCACACTATCTGTCTTTTAAAAACATCTGAAGACATGGCTTTATAGCTCTGCTATCCCAGATCAATAACTATTCTTTTCATGACTTGCTCTTTCATTCCTATGCCGTTTGCTGATCTTTGTTTTTTGAATATGTGTTTACTATTTTAACGTAGATTTAGTCATGTGTATTCTTTTTTAAAACTTGTTATTTGTACTCCAGGGCTGTCCAACTTTGAATAGTCCGACGCGTACCTGCCGCTTCTGTAGGCCCCCCGCAGTCGACAGCAGCAGAGGGTCGGGGTGCGGGTGGTGGCAGGGGTGGGGATGGCAGTGGGGGGTGGGGCCTGGGGTGATGGTGGCTGCGGGGGTGGAGGCGATGGCAGCAGGCAGGGGCAGGGTTGATTGTGGCAGCAGAATGGGAGGCAATGGCAATGGGGGTGGCAGGGTTGGTGGGCAGGGCCTGGGGTGATGGCAGTGGCAGCGGGGTGTGTGGGGGCAATGGCAGCGGGCAGGGGTGCAGGTGATTGTGGTGGGGGCGGGGGAGGTGGTGGGGTCAGCGGGCAGGGTGGGGTGATTGCAGCAGCGGCAATGGCAGCGGGCGGGGTGATAGCGGCAGGGGTGGCAGAGTCAGCAGGTGGGGCCTGGGGTGATGGCGGCAGAGGCGGGGGCAATGGCAGCGTGCAGGGGTGGGGGTGATGGCGGTGCAGGGCCTGAGTGGGGGCAGGAGCGATGGCAGCGGGGGCAAGGGTGATGGTGGCAGGTTGGGGCGGGGGTGATGGCGATGGTAGCGGGAGTGATGCAGGTGGTGGGGTGGGGCATGGGGGCAACTCCAGCGGTAGGTGGCAGCTACAGAGGCGGGCCCAGGGCGGGTTGAAGGTGAAGGAAGAAAAACTTTAATAGGAATGTAGCAAAATTGAAGAATTGGATGCTAAGCATGATTCATTTAACATGTACAAGAAAATATTTTATGTATGCCAATAAATGGATTGATTGATTGATTGATTGATTGATTGATTGATTGATTGATTGATTGATTGATTGA
>JAHTLZ010000198.1:9711163-9756877 GCA_023846285.1 Phrynocephalus versicolor | reverse complement strand
TCTCTCTCTCTCTCTCTCTCTCTCTCTCTCTCTCTCTCTCTCTCTCTTATTTCCAGGTAGATGTTCTAAAAATTGCAGCCTTAGAGTATTAAACAAAGCATCTGTTTTCATTCATCAGAACATTTTGCTTGCTGAATGAATGATAGTTCTGGTTGTATATCAGAGTAGAACTATGGTTCCCAGACTTGAGCCTTTAGATGTTTTTGGCCTAAAACACCCAGAAGCCTTCACCGTTAGTTCTGTTGGTCAGGATTTCTGGGGGTTGTAGTCCCAAGGACATCTGGAGACCCAAGTTTGGAAACCTCTTGAGTAGAGGAATCGTTTTATTAAATAATTAATTGCTTTGCCTTTTCTCATTTTTGCAGCAGCAAGCTTTAGAATTGGCACTAGATCGTGCTGAGGTGAGTAGCAAGTTATCTAATTTGCATGTACGTTCTGAGATTGAAATGTTGAGGATGTTGTCATATTCTAATTTGTCTGGTGGTACATGAATAAAAAATTTATTACCATATGCATAGATTGCACTGAGGCATATCATCAAGTGGTACAAGCTGTTCCTTATGTGAACAACATTAGACTCGTTTTCTTTATTTTTCTTCTCTTCCATCAAGACTAAGAAGAAAAATTTGAGAACTTCTATTTCTCTTTTCAATAGCTGAATCTTACTCTTACCTAAAACTCTTAACATTCTGTTGACCAAAAAAGTATGTTAAAATATCCCAAGAAATTCATAAAATAGGAACACTTGGCAGTTGGAATCGCATCATTTGCAAAGCAAAAGAAATGGCTTCAATGAGAGCTTTTTCAATAAAACATTGCAGTTGCATACAAGTTATCAGAATCAGCAATATTGCTCTTTACAGTGCTGTTATTAAGATCATTGCAGCCAATGAAATAAGTTACTTTATAACTATATAAATTGCTTCTTGCCTACTAGTAAGAAATCTGTTTTGTCAGTCAGAATTTTCAAAAGAAATATTTGTGGTGCACTGTTAATAAATATTACACTCTTATGTGTCGGATTACAATCCACAAAACTCACATTGAAACTAATCCTACTATATAATATGCCTCAGTACAGTACTTGTTTATTTATTATATATGCATGGAAGGTACAGTATATCACAGAAGTGAGTACAGCCCCTCATATTCCGTAAATGTTTAAATCTTTTCATGTGACAACACTGAAGAAATGATACTTGGCTACAATGTAAAGCAGTGCGTATATCACTCTCACATTTGGTCTTATCGCTCTCACTCTCTCATACTAGTCACTTGAAGTTCCTCATGGCACCTCATGGTAATGAACTATCTGAGGATCTGGAAAAAAACTGGATGGTTGCTCTACAAACAGATAGCCTTATAAACAAATTGCCAAGACCCTGAAACTGAGCTGCAGCACGGTGGCCAACACTATACATTGGTTTAACAGGACAGGTTCCACTCAGAACAGGCCTCAGCATGGTCAACCAAAGAAGTAGAGTGCCCGTGCTCAGTGTCGTATCCAGAGGTTGGCTTTGGGAAGTAGATGTATGAATGGTGCCAGCATTGCTGCAGGGGTTGAAGGGGTGGAGGGTCAACCCGTCAGTGCTCAGACCATACTTTGCACACTGCATCCAATTGGTCTGCAGGGCTGTCGTCCCAGAAGGAAGCCTCTTCTAAAGATGATGCACAAGAAAGCCCACATATGGTTTGCTGCAGGGAAGCAGACTAAGGAGATGGGTTTCTGGAACCATGTCCTGTGGTCCGATGAGACCAAGATAAACTTATCCAGTTCAGATGGTGTCGTGTGTGGCGGCAACCAGGTGAGGAGTACAAAGACAAGTGTGCATTCCGATATTCAAGCATGGTGGTGGAAGTGTTACAGTCTGGTGTTGCATGAGTGCTGCCGGCACTGGGGAACACCAGTTCATTGAGGGATCCATGAATGCCAACATGTACTGGGACCTACTGAAGCAGAGCATGATCCCGCCTCTTCAGAGACTGGGCTGCAGGACAGTATTCCAACATGATAATAACTCCCAGCACACCTCCAAAACGACTACTGCCTTGCTAAAGAAGCTGAGGGTAAAGGTAATGGGTTGGCCAAGCACGTCTCCAGACCTAAACCCTATTGAGCATCTGAGGGGCATCCTGAAATGGAAGGTGGAGGTGCACAGGGTCTGTAACATTCACCAGCTCTGTGATGTCATCATGGCGGGCTCCAGTGGCAACCTGTGAAGCTCTGATGAGCTCTATGCCCAGGAGGGTTAAGGCAGTGCTGGAAAATAATGGTGGCCACACAAAATACTGACACTGTCCAATTTGGACCTTGTATCTTGGGCGTATATTCGCTTTTGTTGCCAGCGGTTTGGACATTAATGACTGTGTGTCGTGTTAATTTCAGGGGACAGCACATTTTCACTGTTATACAAGCTGTATATTCACTGCTTTACATTGAATAAGTGTCGTTTCTTCAGTGTTGTTACATGAAAATATATACTAAAATATTTATGAAATGTGAGGAGCTATACTCACTGCTGTGATATACTGTACTGTATATAGTTGTGTGGGAACTAACCTTGCAGTTCCTATACCCAGCAGGCTCAAATAATGACCACTAGAAAGTGCATTGTCAGGACCTTGACAAAGGAAGACCCTCTGCAGGATCTCAAGATGAGACTGGTCAAGACCCTTAGGAACACCTTTTGGTTGTACTTAATTGATCACTGTGAACTTGAGATTGTTTCAAAAAGCTGTCCCTTGCTGAAAGAATAAGATATGGCTCTGCATATAGCATCCGAGGCTTTTGGGAAACCAAATAAGAAAGCTGGCGTATCTCTTATTTCCCTCTCTCAACAGGAGTGGGTGACTTAGGCAAAACCTGTCTCCTGTTTATCATGCTGCCCTTTCATTGATCCCAAGACAAATCAGAAGCACTTCACACCCCCACCAGGAAGCCCACTGCTAAACAAGCCATACTTATTGGGTGTTGGGAAGGGTTGCATAGATGTGACTTTCACACATCCCAGGCCACTATACATCTAATGAGACTGTTCAGACAAGGGTAGGGTGAAACCAAGGTAAACTATAAATTGGAAACCTCCCACCAACTTTGCTCAGACTGAAGAAGCTACTTGGATGAGTAGTGATCCAAGTAGCTTCTTCACAGTTGACCGCAGTGGCTCTCGAGAAGTTAGTGCGGATGTTTCTAGCAGCTTTAGCAAACAGTGCAGTTTTATAAGTAAGGTGTGCCTGTAGGGTATCCAAGATGTTTCCCAGGATTTTTCCCTAGGGTTTTGGTATTGCTGACAGTTAAGTAAACAGCATCCCCTCTCTCACCTCCTCTGCAAATGCAAAGTCGTCGATGCCTAGGAACGTTCCTATATCTGCCATCTAAGACAGGCCTGCCCAACAGGTAGACCGGGGGCTACCAGTAGCCCGTGAAGGGTTCAAAAGTAGCCCGCCAGCCATCAATTAAAATGTAAGGGGATAAGTTCTCCACCTCTACCACCCTCACCCCAAGGACCACCACTGTCCCAGCAAAGTTCTGGGTCTGCCAGCCCACTGTCTCAGTCAAGCGGGGCAGTTCAAGGGCCATGGCACAGTCCCCTGCTCTCCCTACTGGCCAGATGATCAGCGTGCTACTGTCTCATGGCCAGTTGAGTTGTTGGTGCAGACCAGAGGAAGTGGAGTGGAGTGGATAATGAGGGGCGGGGTCTAGGGTGTGCCCACCTCCTTTGCGTGGTGACATCCCCCTCTTCTCCCCCCTGGAGAATTCCTTCCTCCCACCCTTCCACCTTCCTCCTCCTCCTCCTCCCACGGCTGCCTCACAGAGACTGTGACCAGCCACTCCTCCTGCTCCCCTTCTGAGCAATTTCCTCCTCCTTGCGCTGCCATGGTGATGTGATTGCCCCGCTGCTGGCTTGGCCCATCCCAGCTTCACAGAGAACATGGCAGAGGTGAGTGAGAGCTATGGGTGGCAGCAGCAGTGGCAGCGAAGGGGCTGGAAGGGAGGTGGGGAAAAACAGGAGGAGAAGTAGAGTCAAGTCAGGCCCCGGGTGGGTTGGGAGGGAAAGTGCACCTTTTAAAAAAAGTCTTCCAGCAGCCCAGGCAAGTGGAAGTGGCAATCTGTGCTAGTATGCACGCGCCTCCCTTGCACCCGTCCATACCAGCTCGAGTGGGTGTAAGGGAAGCATGCGCATGGTCAGCCTTACCATAGGAATGCACTGAAATATATTCCCTCCAGAAAGGATTAATTGATTTTCAATATGTTCCTATGGGAAACCGCTGCTCTACTTACAATTTTTTTTTACTTATGAGCATATGCTCAGAACAGATAAAATTCATAAGTAGAGGTTTTAGTGTAGTAGCCCTCAGGCACTTTCGTCTGGACAAAGTAGACCTCGGCTTGTTCAAAGTTGGACAGCCCTGATCTAAGACAAGCGTTTGTCATAGTTTGGAAACGGAGTTCTGTGAATGCGGTTCTCAAGGGGGGCAAAGGTAAGTGTTTGTAAATATTGCACTCTTGAATTGTTTGTTTTCAGTGGGTGATACCAATGAGAGACCTTTGCAAGTGTTTATTAATGCTAAATCCTGATCATTATCCAGCTTGTAGATGCAGCCCCTCAGCATACTTTTAACTCCAGAAAAAAAACCAAAGATATCTGTGGAGACTGGGATTTGGATTTGAGTAAGGTTTGTACAGTGGAGCCTTGTATAACAAGCAGCTTGTATAACATAAAATTTGTATAACATAAAATATTCTGGACATAGGGGAAATTTGCTTAACAGAATCACCTATGGGCCAAATCCATACAACATAAAAATGGGATCCCTCTGTTTTCAATGCATTCCTATGGGAAATTTGTATAAAGGAAAATTTGCTTAACATAATTTCATTTGGAACGAATTAATTCCTTTCTACAAGGTACCACTGTACTGAATTGGCCCAGCCACCCCTCTTCCGCTGCTCTGTGATAACAGCGTTTAGGAAGACGGTCATAAGGCATGTCCAACAGCTGCTGGCTGTTTAAGGCTATATTGACATAAACCTTACTCAGCTATACTCATTGAGAAGAATCCGTTTCATTTCTGATAGGACTCTGATTAAAGAGAGAGCTCTTCAGCAAGGTGATCTGGGGTGAGCTGATTCCCTCTTGAGGAATAGTGGTAGGAAGATTATTCCCATTATTCATGCTTTACATAGAACTGCATGCCTTGTGACCCCAGTACTGTAGTCCTCTCTGCAGAGGGAGACCACACTCTGTCCTTCCCACATGGTTTTGCTCCTTAAGATTTATAAGGCAAAGATGCACATCATTATCTTGTTTTATGCAGCATCTTTGAGGGCACCATCTCTAGCTGTCATTTTCATGGCTTTAGAGAGATGAGAAAACATTTGTAATTTTATCTCTGATACTAAGCCAGATTGATTGTTTTAAAAATCCTTAAATCAGTCATTTTTGCTAGCTTTATAAGGCACTCAGACTTAGTATGGTACATCTCGTAAAACTGCTTTCACATTTTTGCATCTAAGGTTATTTTCTTCTGTCTGTGTTTTTTTCATTTCTTCCAGTATATTATTGAAAGTGCACGTCAGAGGCCTCCTAAAAGAAAATATTTATCTGGTGGAAGGTGAGAAGTGTTTAGAAATTATAAAACGACCATGGCATGCCAAGGTTCAACAAATATAATATGGTATAAGCTCTTGTGGCCTACGGCCTGCATTGATACTCAGGAAGGTTTGATGTTGTTGTTTTTCAATTTTAGAAAGTCTCTGTTTCAAAAATTATATGAACTCTATCTAGAAGAATGTGACAAGGAACCTGAAATAAAGGTAAGTGGAACTTGTTTGCCAGACACTCAGTCTGTGTCGTCCAATGGAATTCAGTAGTAAATATTCAGTTTGGTGGCAAAGTGAGATTAAGTAGTGACTTGACTATATCATATTTATGAGTTGCCTTAACAAAATTATTTATTTATTTTTTTGCATTAAAAAGCTGTTTAAAATATTTCAGTAACGTTTTATGGAAGAATGTAAATGGGGTTTCTACAGGATATCCTGCCAAGGATTGGAAAGTTCTCAAGAACCCCCTGGAAACCATCAGCCCCCTGTGATGGACTATTGTAATTGTTGTCGTCCCTACCACCCACCCACAACCACCACCCCACCCACCCCTCCAGAAGGTGCCCCCTGCTACTTAATTTGAACTAGGTACCACTTGGGACAAACCCGTTGTTGTCATGGGGTAGATGGAATCCTGAACCTTTCCTGATAAGGTGGCCTTGACATAGACACAAATATAAGACTCAGCTACAGGTGATACCGTTATAGGCCACTAATAAAAATAAAAAAAAAACATTGCGAGCTTTCAAGTGCAACACACTTTTCTTCAACACAAGTCCCAAAAGTTCAGACTTTGCCAGGAGGTAATTCTTAAAGTTCTTGGCTAGATGATGTACACCAGGCAAGGAGTCTTCTTAGAGGCAGGAAGTTGGAGGGCAGTTGTAAAAGCTGCTTAAGCATCAGGTTTCTCACCCCTGTTCTTCAAACAAAGGTATTCTTCAGACACCCCTATTCTTCTACATCAGTCCAATTTTGAATAGCCCGACGCCTTCCTGCTGCTTCTGTAGCCCCCCCCCCGTGGTCGAGAGCAGCAGAGGGTCAGTGGGGGGGCGGGGCATGGGGGCAAAGTCAGCAGGTGGGGGCGGGGTAATGGCGATGGTGGCGGGGTTATGCGGGGGTGGGGGTGGCGTGGCGGCTCCACCCGTCACTGGCAGTGGTGGTGGCGGCGGCGATCGTCACATCCCCCTCTCCTCTTCCATCCTTGGGATCCCCCCACCCCCAGCAGAGTTTGCTCCAGCTGCGGCTCCTGCAGCCCAGCGAGGCGGCAGGCAAGCAGGCGGGCTGGCTCGCTCCTTCGCCTGGCGACTACTTCCCAACGCCAACCTGCCAAGAGCAAGCCCCGGACAGGCAGGTGGGGAGGGAGGGAGGGAGGGGGAGGCTCCACTTGGGGCAGGAAGGGGCTCCTGATTGAAGTTGATGCCACACGAGCCAACGGAGAGTGAGTGAGCGCCCGCCGGTCCCAGCCATGCAAAACAGAGAGCAAGAGCGTACAAGCACACGTACACAAACACACCCATACTAGACTACTCAGGGCAACGGTGGGGACCCGCATCAGGGGGGCATCCCACAACGGCATGCTGAGCCTAGAAGAGGCAGGGAGAAGCAGGAAGAGGAGGGGGAAGCTGCCTCAGGAGTAACAGCAGCAGCGCACGCACACACACTGCTTCCCTGCCTCCCAGGGCTCGGTTGCGCCTCCTCCCTCCTGCTTGCTCCCTCCCAGTGGCCGCCTGGTAGCAGCAACCAGCAGACCCACGGGGGGACTGGCGGGGCTGTGAGCAATTGGGGAGGGGGGCAGGGACCGGGCAAAGGAGGAGAGGAAGCAAGCCACGAATTCCGCAATTGCTCGCTCCCGGCCACACCGGAATTCTTACAAAAGAAACCTCAGTGAGCCCCCCCCCCCCACAAGTGTGTGATTGCATTTCTCCCACCTGCCCTTTTTGGCTGCCCTCTGGTGAGGCTTCTCTTTTCCCCCGGCAAGGGGGAACAGGAGTGATTGCCAAAGGGCAGAGGTGGTCCTCCGGAGCCTGGCTGCCCTCATGCCGGAACGGCCCTCCCGAGAAGGGCGGCAACCGGAGAGCCGCTGCTCAATCAGGGGCGTTCTTGGGGGATCTGCGGAAGCAGGAAAGGAGCCTGCGGGGCTCCAGACTCAGCATTGCTCATGCGTGCAACCCCAGCCCCCCTCCCCGTTCCTTCTGCCGCACGCTCCCACCACAGCGCACCCGAGATCGGAGAGAGCCCACACTGTGCTTGGCAGGTCGCTGGAGGCTTTTCCCTGCTGTGGCCCCACAACGTGGCCTAAAGGGCGGGCTACAGGGCACAGAGGGCAGAGGCGGGGGTGACTGCGGTGGCGGCGGTGCGGGCGGGGTCAGTGGACGGGGCCTGGGGTAGGGGCGGGGCCGAGGGTGATGGCGGTGGGGGGTGATGGCAATCGGGGTGGGGGTGATGCAGGTGGTGGGCGGTGTCAGGTGGCGGCCATGGAGGTGGGCCCAGGGCGGGTTGCTGGGCCCACCGCCACCATTGGAACCGCTGCCGCCGCAACTTGAAAGGGTGAGTGAGTGGGGGGGATTCCCGCCCCCCTGCACAGGGGACCTGGCGGGCGACCCCTGAAGGCGCTGCGGTCGACTGGTCGCCCGCGGTCGACGTCTTGGACAGCCCTGTTCTACATCAATGGTTCTCAACCTGTGGGTCCCCAGATGTTCTTGGAGTGCAACTCCCAGAAATCCTGGCCAGCTCAGCTAGTGATGAAAACTTCTGGGAGTTGCAGTCCAGGAACATCTGGGGGCCCACAGGTTGAGAACCACTGGTCTACATCAACCCTCCCCCCACCCCACCCACCAGCCAGCAGGGACTTGTATGTCTCAGTAGAGCCAAATGGAGATGAGGGGTGAGTGAGGGGATGTGTATGACCCATGTTCCTTTGTTTGAAGAACGGGGGTGTGAAACCCAATGCCTAAGCAGCCTTTACAACTGCCCTCAGATTTCCTGCCTCTAAGAAGACTCCTTGCCTGGCGTACATCATCTAGCCAAGAACTTTAAGAATTACCTCCTGGCAAAGCACATCTTTTGCCATGTTTGAACTTTTGGGACGTGCTTTGAAGAAGAGTGTGTTGCACTTGAACAGCTTGCAATGTTTTTTATTTTTGTTAGTGGCCTATAAAGGTATTGCCTGTAGCCTAGTTTTTCATTTGTGTTTTGTGATGGCCATGCAGCTCACCCCCTCTTTTGCTTTGGCATAGACAAGAAGCTGAAGTATAATCTGTGGGACCGACTTGTTAAGCTCAGGGAGGGCAACTGTTGAGCAGTGGTGTATGTATGCGGTGGACCACCAACATCCCTATTTTGTCCTGGGAAAGAGAACTGAATCCGCTCCTTCCAGGTCTAGCTTGCTGCTGCAAAGAGAAAGCAAAGTGTTCTGCTTATATATCGCCACATACCACTTCAAGTAGTCTCTGGGCGGTTTACAGTTTAATTACAAGTCTGCAGGGTTACACATTGCCCGCAGCAACCCAGGTGTACAAAGCTGAGCGATAACACATCTTCCAGCTCCATTCAACCAGGCCTGTATAATGCAGGGCAGATCAGTGTGCTTCTCCGGGATTAGGTTCTGGATGCCTGGTGCTTTCCCTTTCATCTATCTGGCATTTAGCAGAAGTGCTTTCAACCCAGGGGCCTGTAACTGAGGCTTTCCAGGCTTAGGACTTTTCCTGGCATACAGTTCTGTTCATTCACATACGGGTTTTTTTATTGTGTCGGGAAAATAGCAAAGTTAGATTCCTTTGCTGGATTCAGAAACGTTCCGAAGAAGAGCCCACACACATGCATTAATTTTTTAGCCGTCCAGAGACCTCTTGATAGTGGGGCGGCTAAAAAATCTTGTTAATAAAATAAATAAATAAATAAATAAATATTGTGGGCTCTCTGCAGCTAGGTGGATTTGGTCAAAAGACTGCTGAAGAATCTATGTGTGTTGCCTTGGGTTCAGCAGAAGTAAGTTGTGATAGGTGTGCAGTTAAAGTAAAACTGAAATGTCAGCTTCTGTTTATAAGTGCCTAGATACAGGACTTTGAATGTTTTTCACAATCTTAAATATTTTTGTGATTATTGGTGTCAGAAATTAAACACATTATTTTAAAGTAAACTTTTATGGGGACCGTTTGAGTAAAATATTTTGGTTAATGCTAATATTTTGGTTCCCAGAAGGCTGATGTCTCTGGATGGTTTCCTGATGGTTTGTGGGATTTTCTTGTCATTTGAGCAGTGATTCTGTTGAGGCCTTTGGCCTCTGGAATGGAAAATGACATGGACAAAATTGCCTTTGTTAGAATCAAACAAGCCTCATGATTGCTGGAATGCCAATTAGTGTGATGTGTACAGAAGGGAACAATAGCTAGTAATCAAATACACAACATAAGTAAATGAAATTTTATTAAAATGAACCAAAAGAGAGAGAAAAACTACAATAAATTATATTAAATCAGTAAATAAAATTCAAATACCAGTATACAGACATTAAAAACAGGTGGTGGTGATAGGTGTTGAATAGGTACACTTGACAGCTACTAAGATGGCATAACTTGAAAAGCCTACCTGAATAGGAAGTTTTTCAAATATTTTTTAGAAGTTACCAGGGAAGAGGCCAGGCAAGTCTTGGATGGTAGCAACCACAGAGAAGGCCCCAAATTTTGTTATTTTCTTCTGGGCTTCTCTGAACACTGGCAACCTATCTGGGATGTGCAAGTACGTGGGCAGTTCCACTTGGAAAGAAGCATTCAGCCAAATACTGAGGTCTCAAACCTTGGTCAAAACCAGCACCTTGAATCTGATGCGGAAACAAACTGGCAAAACAAAACAAACAAAGTGACTAGTAACCGGGCATTGCTTGAGAAATGTATAGTTTATACAATCTCGTAACTGATCTAGCCACCATGTTCTGAATCTACTGAAGATTTTGGATCAGTCTCAAGGGCAGCTGCATGTATAGAGCCCGTTTCATTCATCTGCCCCTGGGATTACCAAAGCATGGGCCATTGTGATGAGAGATCTGTTGGCCAAGGTAAGGATCTAGTTATGCAGTCCGTTTAAGGTGGAAGTAGGCTGACCAGACCACCGATGCTATCTAGAATCCTTTGAACAGCACTGGGTTTGGAAGGATAGCCAGACAGCAAACCTCATCCTTAGCAGAGAGAGAAAGAGAAAGCCGCCTCCCCCCAGGGTCACGGAGTCACATAATCCATGGATCACAGGAGAGCGCCCCCCCAGAGGATCTTCATCTTGTCCAGATTCAATCTCACCCTGTTTGATCCTATCTGTTCCAGTACTGCAGAGTGCAGACAGAACGGAATCCACAGCAGAAGAATGGAAGACAAGATAAATCTGGGTGTCCTCTGCATGTTGTTAGCACAATACAGTAATCCCCCTCCTATCGCGAGGGTTAGGGACCTGACCTGACGCGCGATAATTGAGAATCCGCGACATGGGGATGCTTAGTCAGGTCGGGCCTGGGGGGGCCTCTTTGGGGCCTCCTACGCTTACCTGAGGCCTGGCGCTGCCCTGAACGGGCCTCTGAGAGGGTTCCCGGGCCTGTCAGAGGCCCCAGAAGTGGTTTCTGCCCATCCGGAAGTCACTTCTGGGTTTTTGGAAGTCACTTGTGGTTTGTCGGAAACCACTTCTGGGGCCTCTGAGAGGCCCGGGAAGCGCGTCGGAGGCCCATTTGGGGCAGCCTGTCAGGCTTGGGTTAAGTGCAGGAGGCCTCAGACAGGGGCCTTGCCTTTCATATACTGCAGTCCCGAAATGGCGGGGGACCATTGTACTCCAAATATCCAGATTATCTTCCCCGGAGGTCTCAGGTAGAGGCTAAATAGACCCAAAGACTTGTGGTGTATTCTGCTCAAAAGCTTTCACTGTCATTTTCAATGCTTGCCACATTCTCCTCACACTCTGCTTCTTGTGCAGATTGATTCCACTTCCAGAAAGCTTTTTCTAGCCATTGTGATCTCTGCAAACAGAAATTCACCGTTTTGAGAACTGTGAAAACAAGCAACTGTGATAATAACTTCTAGATAGAAAGATAGCCCAATGTTTAATAAACACCTCAAAGATCATGATATTGTAAATTTCTAAATTTACTGTAATACATTTACCAAAATTTTAAGCATTTCATTAATATAAAGCAACATGCTACATCATTAAAAATTAATCCTTATTTCATGGTGAATAGCATTTGGACTATAACGTATCTTAAATAGAAATTCTACATTTTTAAAAAGTGCATTGCTACCGCCCTATTTGGGGAGAAATCTACAAATAAATCAATTATGTTTCTGTCACACTGTTCAGTTAAAACAGAATTTATGAAGAAAAGTTAGCTTTTGGTAAGTTAGCTTTTAATAATGCCCGAAAGTCATTATCTGATCCTACGAGTCTGCATTATTTTCATTTGTGCTGTCCATTTTAAAGCAGAAGCTGAGACGAAATGTGAACTTGTTGGAGAAGTTGGTCATGCAAGAGACATTATCATGCCTTGTAGTGAACCTGTATCCAGGCAACGAAGGATATTCACTGATGCTCAGGGGGAAAAACGGCTCAGGTAACATTAATGCTGATGTTGCTTAAATGTACCATTTGTGCTATTGCTGTCTTTACGTGAAGACAGAATGAGAAAAAGCTTGAATATAGAAGCATAAGATCTTTGGCCTTCTGTATACTTGACATGGCTGTACGGAGAATTCTTCCAGCAAGTTTTGAATAGTCAAGCCAGCCTCTCTGGATAATGCACTTTAAAAATATCTCTCTGTAGCTTTTCATGCATTCTATCATAATAAAATCATATTCTAAACAGCAAATACATTTTTCTTCTTTTAAATGCTTTGATTTTTATGTAGATTCAGAAACTCTGCGGCTACCCTATGAAGAAGGAGAACTGCTTGAATTTTTGGATGCTGAAGAGCTCCCTCCTATTTTAGTTGACCTGCTGGAAAAATCTCAGGTTTGAAACACTTCTCAGATATGTTCTCAGTACAGTAATGCCTTGAATTGTGAATGCCTTGAACAAAGAAAAACTTGGAATTATGAAAGGAAATTTGCAGGTATGCAAATTATGAAGTTTCCAATTGCAACACTGCCACCTAGTGGCATCCTCAGTACAGTACTGCAAGTGCAAAATAGGAAGCATTTTATAGTTGGACCCAGAGAACAGGAAGTGTTCTGAAAATATTTAGCACCATTTTGGGGGCTTTTTGTAGCTTTTAGGTGGATTTCTCAAGCGGTTGAAAGGTAGGGAGCTGAGATTCTGTCATTTGCACACCTGTTACTATGCTTTTTTCATTCTGGGGAGGGTGATTTCCCACTTGGAACAAATTATTCTGTTTCCAATGCATTCCTATGGGAAATTGGGTTTTGAGATACAAAAAAGGGGTTAAGAAAATCCCATTGGAATGGATTAATTTTGTAATTCAAGACATTACATTATTTCTTTTGTGTCGTAAGGGTAGCCATTCTAAATAGCAGCCCAAATCCTGCCGGGATTTTACTCCTCTAAAATAAATGAAGTACTGACTGCAAATTGTTACTAATTAACAAGAATCCGTTCATGTGACCAGACTGTTGCTAATTAACTACAGTTTGCCACCATGAGTGACTTCACCACATACTCTGAAGTCAAATTGCATTGTTGCCCTCATATGTTGTGTCACTCCACAGTTCATGGAATTATTGCAATTCAGTTATGACAGTACTGAATCATTTTAAGGCAACCTTTAAAATATCTGCATATTTTAATTGATGTGTCTCAAATGACCTACAGTGATAGTTTTCATAGACTTCTCACCAAATAAGTGACTGTATGATGCTTAACCCTGGTTTGACATAATGTCTAATGTCAGACGGTCAAGCTATGCTTTGTGATTGACTCATAAACCAGAGGAGAATAATATGCTATTTGAAGGGCAGAAACTAGTTTATGTAATTTTTTAATACGGCAAATGAATGGAGAAATCAGGATGATGGCTGTCCTTCCAATCTCGGTGTCTACTATATCATGGAGATTGGATTTAACTTATTAGAAAACAGATGAACACCTCTAAGAGTGCACTAGAGATGGGCACGAAACAAACTTTTGGTTCGTTTTATTATTTGTTTCGTTACCTAATGAAACAAATAACGAACTGCCCCTCTAAGAAAAACGAAACAAAATGGAAATTTCCGTTTCGGTTCGGTTCGGTTTTTGTACTGCTCGTGTCTCCAACCTGGACTGGTGGTGGTGGAGTGGTCCGGTTCTCCTGGGCTCCAGAAAAAAAATAAAAATTAAAATAAACCAACTGGCCCACACTACAGCTGGTAGGCAGGCCACATGGTTGGCACAAAATAAAATAAAATAAAATATATAAATACATTTTAAAAAACAAGCTGGTGTGCGAGCCCCGGTACCGGCCCATGAGCACCAGACCCGACCCGTGAGTCACCAAACCAGCCCACAGGCTGGCAAAAGTTTTTTTTAAAAAAATCCAGCGTGCGGGCCCCGGTACCAGCCTGCGAGCACCAGACCCGACCCGACCTGTGGGTCGCCGAACCAGCCCATGGGCCAGCATTTTTTTTAAAAAAAGGCGACCGGCCCATGCTACAGCTGGTAGGCAGGCCACGTGGTCGGCAGTAAAAAAATAAAATAAAAAAATGAACCCGAACTAGAACGAATTACAAAATGATTTTTTTCTAAAAATTCATTTTGTAATTAACGAACTGAACCAGATTGGAAAACAAACCAAAATGAATCAACATTTTTGTTTGTTTGTGCCCATCTCTAGAGTGCACTATTGAATGTGAACTTGGCTGAAGACTCACATGTCAATAAGATAAATGATTGCATGGGGAATCATGGCTTGTCTGTTTTATGTTGCAAAGTCAAAGTATTCTTTGTATTCTAAACCATGAAAAAAGTTGCCTTAAAGTCTGAATTCAGCCTTAGTTTCTGATTATAAATTTATAAAAATATATTATGTATGCATGGTAAATATATTTTTGCTCGTATACAGATCAACATTTTTCACTGTGGATGTGTGATAACAGAAATTCGTGATTATAGACAGTCTGGTAATCAGAAATCCTCTGCATACCAAACCAAACATATTCTTTTACGTCCAACAATGCAGGTGAGTTTCTCATATTTCTAGAAGCAACATTGCTCTAATTTTAAAACGAATTTATTTAAACATTTCTTGTTGCATAAGTAACAGAAGACTTTCTTTCTTTTCCTAGACTTTGGTTTGTGATGTGCATTCTATCACAAGTGACAACCACAAGTGGACTCAGGTAACAAATGTAGCAAATCATAACCATGATTTCAGGAGGGTTGTCATATTCCAAGCAGGTGCCCTAACAATTTCTGGCCCACTGTGATCTTCCTTTTATGGGATGCATGGGCCTTATGGAAGTGCCTGTCCAGTCTGGGCTGCCCTCGTTCCAACTGTAAGCCAGATCCAGGTGACTGGATGTGCCTTCATTTAACCCTATGGGTGAAAATTAGCATTTCAGAGAGAAGATTAGATTGAAACTGTTCTTCCTGATACTGTATCTAATAGTCTCTATATTGGGGGGAGGGAGGCTCACCCTCTATCTTTTAAAAATCTTGTAAAATCCCGAGGTTAGTATTAGTCAGTTTTTTTTTCCTGGGCCCCTGATTTCATTTACTCAGTTGGAACAATGAACTACAGTGGTACCTCAACTTATGGTTACTACAACAACCGAATCATTCAACTTACGAACGCTGCTCTCCTTTCTGCACGACAGCTGACTTTGACTGGTCAGACCTGTCAAAGTCAGCTGTTGTCCAGAGCAGAGAACAGCGTTTGCTGCCCATCGCCATCTCCTCTTTGGTTGCTTCCATCTCTGCAAAAGAGATGGAAGCAACCAAGAAGGAGGAGGAGGTGGCCATTGCAGCTCCCTTCCAAACCACCCGGGCTGGCCAAAGATCTATCGGTCCCTGCAATCTTCACCCAGCCCGGACGCCTTGCAAGACAAGCGCTTACCTTCACTTACCTCCGACCTGGCCGCTGGGGGAGGTCATCAGGAGATATGGAGTTCGCTGTCATCAGTACGCTGATGACACACAGCTCTATATCTCCTTTTCATCATCTGCAGAGGAGGCAGTTCGCTCCCTCGATCTGTGCCTGGAGGCCGTATTGGAATGGACCAGAGATAACCGGCTCAAGCTCAATCCGGAGAAGACGGAGGTTCTGTTCTTAGGGGCGCCCTCATCCAGGTACAATGGCCCCCTCCCTAGTCTGGGGGGTATTTCCCTCCAGCCTACAGACAGGGCCAGGAATCTGGGCGTGGTCCTGGACTTGGCCCTCTCCCTGGCAACCCAGGTGATGGCCGTCTCCAGGGCCGCTTTTTTCCATCTCTGCAGGATCGCCCAGATCTGCCAGTACCTTGATGAGTCCTCCCTGAGGACAGTTGTGCAGGCCCTGGTGATCTCGAGGATTGACTATTGCAATGCCCTCTACGTGGGGTTGCCCTTGACCCTGGTCCGGAGGCTACAGCGGGTGCAAAATGCAGCGGCCAGGCTGGTGATGGGTGCCCGTAGATATGAGCACATCACCCCAGTCCTGGTCCGCCTGCATTGGCTCCCCGTTGTCTTCCGGATCAGGTTCAAGGTCTTGGTTTTGATTTTCAAAGCCCTCCACGGCTTGGGACCAGAGTACCTGGCGGAGCGCATCTCCCAGAGGGCATCCGGATCCAGACCCACGAGATCGTCGCAGGCGTACGCGAAACCGCGCCTTCTCTGTGGTGGGGCCTTCTCTCTGGAACCATCTCCCCAGTGAGCTGCGCCTGCTGGAGTCCCTGCCTGCTTTTAAGAAGGCCTTGAAGACCTTCCTCTTCAAAGAGGCCTTTGGTGACCTTATTAGTTAGTTTTTTTTCCTCCTTTCCTTCCTCCCTCCTCCATGCTATTTGCCACCATCCTGCCCTCCGCCGCTTTACTGCTCGGTGGTTTTCCCCCCCTTTTTTTTCTTATTTTATGCGTTTTTAATATTGTTAGCCGCCCAGAGTTCCCGCTAGGGAAGATGGGCGGGATATAAGCCTATAAAATAAATAAATAAATAAATAAATAAAGATTGATTGGGCCAGCCTGAAGGTAAGCGCTTAACCAGAGGTAAGCCCTTCGCTTGCAAGGTGCCCGGGCTGGCTGAAGATCAATGGGCAATCTCCCTCAATCAAGGGCAGCCAAAGACTGCTCTCTGTAGCACCACCAGAGAGCTGACTTTGACAGGTCCAGCCTGTCAAAATCTGTTGTCTGGTGGAGCTGCGGAGAGCAGCCTTTGGCTGCCCTTGTATGGAGGGGTTTGAGACAACCTTCCCATAAGAATACACTGAAAACCTATTAATCCCTTCCATCCGGAACAGATTAATTGATTTTCATTGCATTCCTATGGGAAACCAGTTCGACTTAACGAATAATTCAACTTCCGAAGATGCATTCAGAACGAATTAATGTCCTAAGTCGAGGTACCACTGTACTTATTGACTAAAAGTACTCAAAATCTTCATATCTCTCTTTCCACTCAGAAGCGGTAGCATATACTAAAAACAGTTATTGTTTCCTGCTATATGTAATATATACGGTATGCATGCTATCATGTTTAATAGTGACAATATTATTTTTTTAAGTATTCCTCCTGAATGAGTGGAACGTACCCTCAAGACAATGTCAACGGGATTGCAGCCAAATACTGTATTAAAATTGTATTTTATTACGATTTAAAGTCTTCTCTGCTGATATTTTAGGAAGACAAACTCCTACTAGAAAGCCAGCTGATACTGGCCACAGCTGAACCTCTGTGTCTGGATCCATCAATTGCTGTCACCTGCACAGCAAACAGACTTCTTTATAACAAGCAGAAGATGAATACTTGCCCAATGAAACGGTAACGTAAAGCAGATATGTACTGGATTTTGTAAAAATCTGTTTGGAATGCCAACTAGGCTACATCAATGTGGAAATCTCACTTAAGTCATCAAAAATTCTTCCAGTTTAAAAAAAAAAATCTACATAGTGACCTAGCTGTTAGCTACAGGTTTCTCCCCGAACAGAAGTCTTGGGAAATGAGCACTAAATGTTTGTTTCTAGTCAAGCAACGTATAACAAACAGGTATTCATTTAAAGCAAGGAATTTTATTGCAGGTTCTAGAACTGTATTGTTTGTTGGTTAGCTGCGTGGGCGAATGCAAGCATGTTTGATCCATGAGGCCAGTTTCCTTTCAATATGCTCGATGTCTTGTAGGTGCTTCAAGAGGTCCTCTAGGCCGTGTTTCAGTCGACCGCAGGAAATGCCTCATTGCCCAACTCCACCACAGCTCAGGCTGTTTGATTATTTGCAAAAAAGAAGAGAACGGAAAGGGTCCCAGCAGTATGACCTCAAAATTTCCAAAGCTGGAAATGTATGCATATTTTTTATAAAAGGGGGGAGAGGAAATTAAATAAGTAAACTTCACTCTGATTATTATTTTTCATGTGGCTATATTATTTTGTCTTTCCCTAGTGTGTAGATATGTGGAAGCAGAATCCTTGCTATTTGACTGCACCTTCTGATGTAGATGTGAGTATACAACAAACATACGG
The DNA here is from genome assembly GCA_023846285.1 of Phrynocephalus versicolor. Classification (NCBI taxonomy): domain Eukaryota; kingdom Metazoa; phylum Chordata; class Lepidosauria; order Squamata; family Agamidae; genus Phrynocephalus; species Phrynocephalus versicolor. The sequence goes on along the minus strand of JAHTLZ010000198.1, from coordinate 9,738,659 downwards.
AACGTATTTCCTGTTGGTCTTGCACTTCTGAAAGGAAGGGAAATTACTGTATATACTGTGAGAATGTGCGTACATCAGCTGGCTTAAGAAGGTCATTTTAAAAATGAAATGCTGTGTCCTGTTCAATATTAACATGCATGGAGTCCAGATACAGAAGTTACTGTAACTGTCTAATGAGATGCCAGCTTTGTGCCTGGTTGCATGGCCTCATTCGCTTAGACAGCTAGGGCAGTCTCCACGTTTGGAGCTCTACATGCATAAATATTGGGCAGGATATTGGCCTTTGAAGTAAAAGTCAAGTGAATTACTAGGTTGGTGAGATCTTTTTAAAGTAATTAAATACCTTCCAGCAATAGCCACTATTTAAAAAGCAAAGGGCTTAAATCTACAGCGGTACCTCATAAGACAAATTTAATTCATTCTATGGGGCAAGTTTTCTTACAAAAAATTGTCTTGCAAAACACAGTCTCCCATAGGAATGCATTGAAACGGAAGGAACGGATTAATAAGTTTTCAATGCATTCCTATGGGAAGGCTGTCCCAACCCCCCTTAATCACCAGACAGCAGAAGGCTGTTCCCCCTGCAGCTGACAAGACAACTGATTTTAACAGCTCCAAGCAGTGTTCCGCTACCGATGGACCCAGCAAAAGGGAGAAGCTTTTCTTCTTCTTTGTTGGGTTGGGGTAGGGCAAAAGCTTCCGTCACAAACAGCCCAGGCTGGATTACTGCCACTTGTCCTCACCCAGCCTGGGTCACTTCTCCAGCCTGGGTTCCATTTTGTTTATCATCCCTGAGCTGAATAAGATGTTTACCTTCATCTCAAGGAAGCAAGCTGTGTCAGGCCTTGTACAATTAAAATTCTATGGGCAGCTGTAACTATTTCTAGCTTCTTCCTAAAATTTGTACAGTAAATATTTTAACATGCTTTACCAGAACTGCTCTGTATAATATTTTCAGACCACAGATAAGTGAAACCGTAGATAAGGGCATCCTATGGTACAATATTCAGCAGCCAGTTTGATCAGCTTCTCTAGATGGAATGTAAGGGGCACCATTTTGTCTTTCTCCTCTAGTGGCAAAATGGGATGGCCCTAAAATTATGAAAATAATGCTGTCAGAGATGATGATGATGATGAATTTATTGGATGGTTGGTTGGTTGGTTGGTTGGTTCTTAATTGGCATTGACCACCCACCCATCTGACACCAAGGCTACTCTGGGTGGTTCACAACGTGTAAACCATAAAGGTAAAGGTAAAGGTTCCCCCCCCCACCTGTGCATGCTTCGCCCACCACTTCCCTCACAAACAGCCCAAGCAATGGAGGAGAATTGAGGGAAGCGGCGGCGGCAGTAGGGCTGGGTGAGAATCACTGGGTCCCTGCTTTGCTGACCAAGTTGGTGGGCGAAGCAGGGACACAGTGATCCTTGCCCAGCCCTACTGCCGCCGCCGTTGCTGCTTCCCTTAGCCCCCCAATGACAGAGATCAGGTGTGCAGCACCCAATCTGCAGTGGTACCTTGTAAGATGAACTGAACCCATAGGGAAACGTTTGTGTTACAAAACATGCCTATTCCTGGAAATTTCATTTGTCTTGCAAGTTTTTCGTCTTATGGGTCATTCGTCTTGCGAGGTACCACTGTATTTTTAGTCCCAGGTAAAGTAGACTAATTGCAAGCTATCAAGTTGTTTTTGACTCATTCATGGTGACCCTTTTCAGAAGCAGAGTATACTCAGAGGTGGTTTACCGTTCCCTTCTTCTGAGGCAGCCCTGATATGTGCAGCTTGTGAAGTCCACAAAGGCTGTTTCTTCTCCCAGGAGGCCCGGTGGAGAATCAGATTCTCAACCTGGGACCCCACAGCAAAATACCTAAACCACTGACTTCAGAGCTCAAAGGTTGGGAGTCGCCAGGAGTCAAAATTGACTTAACAGCACATGATTGATTGTTATGGTAGACTAATTTAAATGAATGGGACTTCTAAGCACTAAGCTACACCCAATTGATTTTAGTGGCTCTGGTCTAGTTGGAACTAATGATGGGATAGTCGTTGGTGGCTATGTTGTCTCCTAAGAAAATGTTTCGAACACAGTAGTTGGATAATAAAGTGAACCAAAACGACATATAGTTAGGGGGGAAGCTTAGACCATATAATACCCCTTACACCATGCATTTTCTAGCATCCTGGCTGCGGAACATCAAGGCTTTTGGGATAGTTCTCGTGGTTGTGGAAAATATTTTGCCTGTCTACAAAGGGAGAAAGCCATTGAGATGCCTGTACATGCCAACTGGAGTAGAATCTTTTTGTATTTCAGCTTATATTCTTGCTTCTTCTGGAAATATTTTGTTCACTAACCCTCTTTGTAATAACAATTCATCACTAATTCCAAATACATTGGGGGACACACACACCCCACCGGGGGGGTTGGTTCCAGGCCACCCTGCGGATACTAAAATATGTGGATGAAAGCAAACACTCTTATCTGAGGGTGACAGTGGCAACAGCGGTGGTAGGGTTCCGTGGGCAAAAGCTTTCACCCCGGATACCCCATCACCCTTGCTGGGCAGCATGGTGGACTGGGTGGCTCAAAGGTGCTCTGCTGTACTGCACGGTAAGCTTGAATAGCCAGGGATGTCCCTGGCTGTTCAAGCTTCCTGGGTGGTGGGCGGGGCAATGTGGTAGTGCGGCTTGGCGGAGAGAGTGTGGCGCTTCCCCTTGGCAGCCGCAGTAGCAGCAGAAACAGCAGCCACGGTGGCAGCCAGCCAAACTCACCCGCTCCATCTCAGTCCTCCTGTTTTCTTGCTTACTTGCTTGCCTGCCTTCCTAGCTAGCAGCCCTACCTCTCGCCTCTCTTTCCCCTTCCTCCCCCTCCCAGCGGCGCCTCTCGTCATAACTGGGAGCCCCGGCGCCTTACCCGTCTCAGGCGGCCATCTCCGCTCGGTCTTGCCCCTTCAGCCCACAGCCCCTGCCTGGCTCTCACTTGCTCGCTCTCGGCTACCGGCTCTCTCCCGCCTGCAGCGACTGAAAGGCGAGACCGTGGGTGGGGTTTGTGCCTGGGCGGGAGGAGAGAGCTGGTAACCAGGAGCGAGCACGCAAGCGAGCGAGAGCCAGGCAGGCGCTGGGGGCCGAAGGGCCAGGATGGAGCGGAGTCGGCAGCCTGAGACAGGCAGGGCATCAGGGCTCCCAGTTATCACAGTAGGCGCCAGAGGGAGGGGGAGGGAGGGGGAAAGAGGTGAGTCTATTAGCCAGCAAAGCAGGCAAGCAAGAAGGTAGGGGGACTGAGGAAGAGTGGATTGGTTTCGTTGTTTCTCCTATGGCTGCCAAGGAAGATCTCTGTGCCTCTCCACCGAGGCATGTGACTGCATCACCTGGTCTGCTGCCTGGTAAGATTGAATGGCTGGGGACATCCTTGGCCATTCAGGCTTACTGGGCGGTTCAGCAGCGTGCCTGGTGCAGCAAGTCCACTGCCTGAGAAGCCTGGACGGCTGCAGGCACCCCACTCCTACCCTGCTGATTGCCATCCGCGGATAACTGAATCTGTGGGTGGTGAATCAACGGAGACGTGGGTGCTACTGCAGTGTATCATAACCTTCCCGAGGCTCTCGTCTTTGAAGCATTAATATTAAAAAATAGTTTTATAATCTTGAAACCCAGTTCTATAGTTGTTTGCTGCTTAAGAACACTGGAAACATTGTTGATGTTGTCATTATATGTTCTCATTTTAACACACTGTTCTCTTATACATCTTAAGGTGGAAAAATATGCTAAAATTGAAAAATCCATCAAACCTGATGATTCACAATCAAGTGTCTGGCCAGCTCATGTGAGTAACTTTCTCTCCAGTTGAGAGACATTGTGTTCTAAAAATGAGTACATAAAGAACAAATCAGAATTTGAGTGGGTTGTGGTGATTCAGCTGAGCTTTTCATTTCCCATCATTCTGGAAGAAGTTAAAGTTGGTCTGGAGAATCAGAATCATCGTCGCCTTCATGTTTTGCAGACTCTCTCCAACTAACCTGCTGAAAAAAACTCTCCAGACTGGTTTTATCTTCTTTGGGAATAATTAAATGTTCCTGTTGGGTTAGTGAATAAAACCCATTTACATTCTGCTTTTGAGAAGTAGAGTATCTCTGGGAATTTTACTGAAGTATTTGAACAATCAAAATTGTTTAATCTATTGCGTAGTCATATATTTGGCAAAATAATTTGGATGGATGTGATCTCTGGTTTTAATGGATGCAAATGCATGTGAAAGTGTTTGTTGATGGAGACAGTGTTTCAGGTGCAGAGGTGCCTTTGTTGAGGCTTCTGCATAAGTGAATAAGATATGTTTGGCTACTTCAAAAGCATTGTAGAACTTTAGGCACAAACAAAGTGAGGAGATGTTATATCCTTTACAGATTATAGTGAAACACCTGTTTATACTCAGATGATTACTAATTGTATACTGTTTTTATTATTATTATTATTATTATTATTTCTGACTATTGTACTCAAAGCTGAGTCTGGCTTTGCAAAAGGAAATGAGGAGTTTTGGAGTTTTAAGGCAGTGCTTAAAGAGATGATCAGGAAGACAGAGTTCTTTATTTATTTTTTATTTATTTTTGCATTTATATCCCGCTTATCTTCAAACGAACTCTAAGCGGCTTACAAGGGCTATGTTAGCCACACAAGTACAAGGATAAACAAATATAATTACAACAATAAATTTAAAAACAGTAAAACCTAGTGGCACCTCATCAACTAGAGTGTATGATTTGTAGTAATTGTGCATTTATTTATTTGTTTGTTTGTTTGTTTTTATGCTGCCCATCTTCCAAGGGAACTCTGCAAGGTTAACAACACCAAAACAAATAACAATTGGATGGCATATTGCAGACAATTGCAGATGTCATAACCTGATAATTATAACCTTCAAAGTCAATTGGTTATACAGTAGGATTCCCGTTTCCACGGGGATCGGTTCTGGGACCCCCCCCCCCCGTGCGCATATACAGAAATCTATAGATTAGATCTAATGCTCTTATCCGGGGTGGCAGTTGTGGCGAGGAGGGGAGGTGAAAGTAGGTGGCAGTGGTGACCAGGGAGGGGGTGAATGAGCAACAAAAGGCCACCCCCCTCCCGGCCTGCCTGTCCGCCCCTACCCTTACTGATAAGGGTCTCCTTAACAGGGACCTTTCTATTTACTTTTTTTTTTTTTTTGCCCGTTGCCATCTCTGCTTGGATTATGCCACCTTTCATGTTCTGTTCTGTTTTGTTTGTTTTTACTACTTTTACTGTAAGCCGCCCAGAGTTCCCTCCTGGGAAGATGGGCGAGATATAAGCCTAAAAAATAAATAAATAAATAAAATCATTTCAGCAGCTGTTCCGGGCAGGCGCCTTCAGGATTCATGGGTGGCTCTTCTTCTGCCGCTACCATTCCGGGCTGGCGCCTCTGGGCTGCATGGGCTCCTATTCCGCCACCATCACTGGTGTTCCGGGTGGTTGCCTGTTCTGCTACCGTCCTGGGCTGGCACCTGCAGGCTGCACAGACACTCTTCCACCACCACCACCGCCATTCTGGGTGGGTGCCTGCGAGCCATGGGGGCGCTGTTCTGCCACTGCCGCAATTCCTGCAAGTCTCCTTCCTCGTAGAGCGCAGCCGCCAGGGTGACCGCAAGGCAACAGATGCCTCACGGCCACCTGCTTTGTGGCTACAGTACACAATTATTTTCTAGATATTTTCTCGGTCAGTCCACGGGTTAGTGGATCAGTGAATAATGAATCAGTGGATAAATGGATCATACTGTATTCTCTGGAGTGCTCTCTAGCAGTTAACGTCATTTTACTATATGTCTTTATAGGAACTTTTGGATGATTAGCTGTTTGCATAAATATCTGTTTCTTCCATAGGAAATAAAAGATGATTATATCTTTGAGTGTGAAAACGGCAGTCACCCTCAGAAAACAAAACTGACCATTTTTCAGTCCATGGGAAATCCATTATACTATGGTAAAATACAAATGATAAAAAGTGATGAAGATAATGAGAGCCCAGACACTTCATCCCAGTAAGTAACTGTGGTTCTTCCATCTTGGATATAAATGCATCTCTTATAATAGAATTAGCTTTGGCTACAAATTTCTGCATATTTATAGAAGGTGGAGTTTCTTTATAATTCATTTTTATTTTATAAATGTGGAAAATAGTTCTAAGACAAGAACGCTGTTTTTTTAAGAATGCAGTTTATAACACCACCCTGATAGTATTTGGTAAGGAGGTTAGAAAGACAGTAGCTTGGTTTGAAGCTCACTCGGAGGAGCTGACACCAGTCATTGAGGAAAAGAGGAGAGATCTAATGCATAGACAGCCTGTTCCAGTGAGCACAACCTATAGCAGGGATGGCGAACCTATGGCACGTGTGCCAAAGGTGGCACGGAAAGAGCTTTTGCCTGGCACGCTACATACTCGTTGCCCCCCCCACTTCCCCCTCCACTGGACCAGCCATGAGGAATTTGTGGAGGGGGAAGGGGGGGCAGGGAACATGTCAGGTGCCAGGCCAACCCTGCCGTCGCCATTGCCATCGCCACCCTTGCTGCCGCCCCTGACCCCGCCTCTGCCAACCCCGCCGCCAAGACCAACCCCACCCCTGCCCCTCCCGCCGCTGCCGCCGCTAACCCTAACCCTGTCGCCCTTGCTGCCCTCAACCTCGCCCCACCTCTGACCCCCCGCTGCCGCCAATCCCAACCCCCCACCGCCCCCATCGCCATCGCCCCTGCTGCCCCCGACCCGGCTCTGGCGCCATTACTGCTGCCATCCCTGCCCCTCCCACCGCTGATGATTATGAGCCTGGCCCCGCCCCCTCATCACCCTTGCTGCCTTCGCCCTCCCCCCCCCCTGCTGCTGCTGCCAAGTTTGGGCGCTTGGTGGCAAAAAGGTTCGCCATCCCTGACCTATAGGCTCTGCAAGCTGCTCATAGCAAAGTGCAACAGACCACTGGAGGAGATGTGCTAACGATTATTGGTTGCAGCTCTGCTCTCCGATTCAGATAGCAGCTGACACTGGCAACATCAGTGGGGCTGCATGATGATATCAAGCAGGCCCTTTGGTCCAACACAGAAGAAAACTGCTCCTCTGAAGTCTGCTACAAGTGAAGTCTTTTGTGTGGAGAATTAGTGCAAGGAAAGCGCCCCAGAGGGAGACCACAGCTGCAATAAAGACTTTGGGAATGGACCTTAACAGATGGGAAACCTTGACCTCCGATCATTCAGCCTGAATGAAAAAGATATAGCCCGGCCTTCTGCAATTCGAAGAGGCACTTGTTCAACAGGCGGATGAAAAGAGACAGTCCCAGAAACAGCGAAATCTGGGGGCAGGGCAAGGGGCCAGCTTTATTTATCCTCAGTGCGGAAGGGGTTATCCCTCTCGAATTGGCCTTTTTAGCCACACAAGGTTCTAAAATGCAGATTAGTATTTGATCATCTCAGTGACTATATTTAGCCATAACGCTAAGCCATTTTTTGGTTACCCACATCTTAATATTACATATGTACTATAAACTTGATTAATTCTAGTTATGGTTTATTGACACAAGCTAGTTCTCTAAACAATGAATTGAAACTGAAAAGTTTTAATAAATCATGGTTAAAGCAAACAGCAGTTTACGTGGTTTTGAATGAAACTGAACTGCACTTTAAAAAACGGAAGTCAAAAATTCAGTATCCACACAGATCCAATAAAGGAGATAATGGGGATGGGGTTACTGACCACAAGGCTTAACTGGCCTTATTCTTATTGAGATATAACAGCATACAGTGTTCCCCGCCCTTTCGTATACTGCGCTCTGGGTATATTGCGGGACCGCAGTATATGAAAGGCAAGGGTCCCTAGGGTAAGTACCCCAGTCCTGGTACTGCCCCAAACAGGCCTCCAACAGCCTTTCAGGGCCTGTCGGAGGCCCCAAAAGTGCTTTCCAGTGAACTGGAAGTGACTTCTGGATTGCTGAAAACCACTTCTGAGGCCTCTGGTGGCCTTCCCGGGCCTGTCAGAAGCCCCGGAAGTGCTTTCTGGAGAACCAGAAGTGACTTGTGGCTCACCAGGAACCATGTGTGGGGCCTCCAACAGGCCCGGGAAGGCCATTAGAGGCCCATTCAGGCCAGGGCCAGGCTTCAGGTAAGTATAAGGGGGCCAGACAGCCACCCCCCAGTCCCGACCCAACCCAGCATCCGCATATCGCAGATTTTTGATTATTGCGAGTCGGGTCAGGTCCCTAACACCTGGCTTCACAGCTAGAGACCAAGGCCACTGAGATATCCAGCAGTTCTCTTGTCACAATAACTGTGATGGTACATGTAGCAAAAGAGACAATTACTAGTTAAAAAATTGAGGTTCTAATAGTAGGTCAATTGTTATTTAAAATTTTACATTTTTATTGTGGTCTGTATAAGTAAATTGCTTCTAATTACCGATGGTCCATTTATCTATGAGTGCCAATAGCTATTTATATTTTGCATAAATATCATGTTCTTCCTCCAAGGCTGCACAATTCCCACTCCTTCATCTTCTGTGAGACTAATAAATGGTGATTGTCCAAGTCCCCCAGTGAGATGAATAAATTTGAACTTTAAGGCCCCCAGTCTTAGTTCAATGCTAAAACACACAACACTAGCTTTCCAGCCAAAGATTGCTCAGATTGTCATGCATACACTGTTTGTTTGATTTTTCTTCTCTAAACCTGCCTGTAATTGCTATATTTTGTTTGCAGTTTTCTTATTGGATCAAAATCAGAAGCAGAACGGTAGGTATCTGTCATTTTTTTCCCATGGCTCTAGATAATACAGTAACTGGGCTGTTTCTCTTGTCACAGTACCTGTCTCGATTTGTTCCCCAGTTTCCTTTGGCACTTCTTCCCTAAAACACATGGTCCCTCCTCAGTATAGCGGGTGCATAATCTCTTTTGAAGGTGTGTCTTGCTGTTGTCTTTTATTAAGACAACACCCGCTCCTCAATGGCTCTCTCTCTCCGGGTAGCCACCCCCAGGGAGGCCCGCAGAGTAGTAACTTGGAAACGGGCCTTCTCGGTGGCCGGTCCATCGCTTTGGAACAAGCTACCCGGTGAGATACGCCAGGCTCCCTCATTGGCATCCTTCAGGAAAGCCCTTAAAACCTGGCTGTTTAGGGATGCCTTTGGCGACTGCTAATGTGGGTTCTTCTTTTTTTTCTTTGTTTCCCACATTCTCTCCCCCCCCCCCAAATTTGGAAAAAGCATATCCTGATGCTATGACCTTTCATCAGCAGTAACAAAAACAGAGATCCTGTTTATGGAAATTGCTTAAGTACTATGCTAGGAGAGCACAATAAATAAAAACACACATCTGTAAAACATGGATATTTTTAATAGAGGAGCAAAATCTGTTCTGTATGCCTCATTGGCAAATACATAAAAGGCCCTTTCATTCTGGACTTGGGTAGCACTTAATACTATTGTGATCTCATGGATTTTTTCTGCTTAATGTCATGTTGCAGAGTGGTCAACCAGTACCAGGAACTAGTCCAAAATGAAGCTAAATGTCCAGTGAAGATGCTTCATAACTCAGATGGATCAATCCATTTGAGTCAGCTTTCTCCTGGAAAAGAAATTGAAGTAAGTTGTTATTGATTTCAAAGGATATACTCATTAAAAAGGCAATGTCTACATTAAAATTCTTATTTATGTATTTATTTACTATATTTATATCTGTTATATTATATTTATATTTATATATATTTATGAAAATCTACCTTGATAAGAGTCTGAAGAGTCTCAGTCATCCAGGTGAGTTTATCTGGAAGCTGAGTCATGGCGACTGGACTTCGTTTCTTGAGAAAATCAAACGTTTTGCTGCTCATCCAAACAGCTTTGTCAATTATCAAGGGGTACTTTACCTATCGCGTGTGTTAGGGACCCAGCCTGACCTGTGATAATGGAAAATCTGCGATATGCAGATGCTGGGTCGGGTCGGGATTGGGGGCCCTCTCTGGATGCTCCTACACTTAGCCAAGGCCTAATACTGCCACAAATGGGCCTCCAATGGGCTTCCTGGGCCCATCGGAGGACCCAGAAGTGGTTTCCGGTAATCTGAAAGTTATTTCCGGTTTGCCAGAAAGCACTTCTGGGGTCTTCTACAGGCCCGGGAAGCCCATCGGAGGCCCGTTTGCGGCAGCGCCAGGCCTGGGGTAAGTGCAGGAGGCCTCAAATGGGCCCAAGCAGCTTGCCCCAGGGGGCCTTGACTTTCGTATACTGTGGTCCCGTGATATACCGGAACCACGGTATATGAACTGTGAAGAGGTGGGGGACCACTCTACCCTGATAAGACAACCCGATGAATTGCACTATACTACAGCAATAGTGGATTCAGCATCTAAGTTGTTTAGCAGAATCTATAGAGAGTTCCCATAGATGGTTGGTGTGCGCATGCCCTGAGAAGCAGACGCCGTTGCTCCCCCGCTCTGTATAAACGAAAGATTTATGACCTAAAAGAAAGCAATTAGCTTGCTAAAAGTGTCTGAAAATAGCTGGAACTGTGCCTAAAGCCACGAAGAACAAGGTGTTTTGGAAAACAGCAGCTATTCGGGTAAGGAGAAGCTATCAGAACTTTTTAGATAAGAAAGCCTAACTGTCGAATGGCGACTACAATTAAGGCATTGTCAGAGCAAATGGCTCAATTCCAAGCTCTGATGTTAGCGTCCCAGGAGAAAATAACTAAAGACATTGCTGAGATAAAACAAGAGATCCAACAGATTAATACAGAAATGAAAGGAATCCGGGATGAAGCAACGCAAGCAAAGCAAATGGCCTTAAAGAATACAGAGCAAATAACACAATTAAAGAAATTAACTGCAGAACTCTCAGATAGAATGAGAAGAGCGAACCTAATAATTTATGGGATTTCAGAAGATATAGACCAAAGGAATTTGGAACAATGCATTGTGAACTGGCTCTCTGAACAAGGTATAGAGCTGGAAGGAGAACTGGAGAGAGCACACAGGCTGCAGAGAAAAAGAACAGGGGGTGAACCACGCCCAGTGATAGTAAAATTTGCCAGAGAGAAAACTCAACAGCAGGTATTCCTGGCCTTAAAGAAAATGAAAGGACTCAATTTCAAGGGGAAGAAAATCTTTGTTAGAAGAGATTTTTGCCCGGAGACACTGAAACAAAAAAGTCTCATGAAACCATATGCCCAGAAGCTACATCAAAACAATATAAAATTCAGCTGGATATACCCAACTTCCATAGTCATTTTCCAAGAGGGAAAGAGATTACTCGCAAGGAATCCACAAGAAGCAGCAAAGCTACTGGAGAAACTGAAGCTTGATATCAGAGACCTGGAAGACCAGACATTAATGGACGAAGGAGAAGAAGGACCCTCTACGCGCAAGGAAAAGAGACAAAGGATGCATTCAGACGAAGGACTTTAACGGAAGTGAAAGGTCATAAATAAATATGGGACTAATAATGGATTAAAAAGACTGAGGGGGGAGGGGGGCACGCCTGGAGGTGTAGAGAGAGGATGAATTTTTTCCCTCAAACAGAAGCTCTACATCTAGGGGAGGGAAGGGAGGGAAAGAGGGGAGAGGGGGAAGGAGGGGGAGAATGGTTAAAAGAATAAAAACAAACTCTCAGCCTGTGGGGGGAGGGAAGCCTAGAATAACAGAATATGGGTAGAAGTCTGAAGGTGCTGACACAACGTTAATGGGTTAAGCTCGGATTTAAAAAGATATAGACTTTCCAGCATTACAAAACAGCAGAATATAGATATCTTGTTCCTGCAGGAAACACACAAAGCAAAGAGAGACAAGAAACCATTGTTAAAAGATCCAAGGTGGAAAGTAATAGCAGAGGCAAGAAGCAATTCCAAGGCAAGGGGAGTAGCTATTTTGGTACATAGGAAATATGATATTAAGTTAAAAGAAGTAATTCCAAATGGGGAGGGTAGATACCTCTTAGTTAAATGTTTATTTGAAGGCCAAGTAATAACATTAGTAAATATATATGCCCCGAATAAAGGGCAAAAACGATTTCTGATAAAAAATCCTTAAAAAGATACAGAAATTTGCAGAAGGAGAAGTAATAATAACAGGAGATTTTAATATAGACTTTACGAAAAGTAATATACAGTAATTAAGTGGAAACAATGGGCTTTAAAAGAAGCACACGAAATACTAGGCTTAACTCCACAACCAACATATTTTTCCAGCAGACATAAAACAGCCTCATGCTTGGATTACATAATTCTTAATGAATCTAGCAGATGGGAACTAAAAGGAATAACCACACATCCAATATGGATATCAGACCATGCACCCATTAGTGTAGAAATAGAAGTAAATGGAGATCAACCCAAAAGATGGTGGAGATACAATAATATGATTATGTCTAAAGAAAAGGATAAAAAATATATGGAAGACCAAATAAAATTTTATTTTCAGGAAAATAGAGGAACAGTCACCACAGACATATTATGGGATGCTGCAAAATCTGTCATCAGAGGGTATTGCATAATGAAAGAGAAGGAAATGAAAAAAGGATGGTACATGGCTAAAAAAGAGAAGATACAAGAATTGGAGGAACTGCAAGCACAACAATTGCAGACATTCTGTCAGGCTAGAAGTAGGAAAATTACAGAATTGAAAAAGCAATTAGACTCCCTTGATTTAAAATCACTTTGGAAAAAACAAGTCATGGTAAAGGATGAATTTCAGAGAAATACAATAAGATCAGTTAAAAGATTAGCAAAATATTTAAAAATTAAGAGGGAAAAGCAAAAAGTGAAAGCTATTAGAATAAACAGGAATATAACACACAATCCGAAAGAGATTAAAGAAGCCTTTATGAATTTTTATAAGACTTTATATAAGAAAAAAGATACTGGAGAGTATGAAGAATTAATAGAAATTAAACTCAAAGAGAAAGAGAAAGAGGGCCTTGAGGCAGAAATAACATTGCAAGAAATAGAACAGGTAATAAAGGGATTAAGAGTAGGTAAGTCACCTGGTACAGATGGGTTTACACCAGAGTTTTATAAGGAAATGAAGGGAATCTTGATACCAGAACTGCAAGAAGTTTTTAATAATATAATAAAAGGAGGGAAGGCACCCAACACGTGGAGGAAGGCAGAAATAACAATATTATTAAAACCACAGAGGGACCCAAAGGAACTGGGTTCTTACAGACCAATAAGTCTACTAAATCAAGATTATAAGATTTTTGCCAAAATAATGGCAAATAGGCTTAAAAACATTATCCCACAATTAATAAAGGAAGATCAGTATGGGTTTGTGAAAAATAGAAGCATAGCCCACCCAATTAGGAATATACTAAATGTATTAAGCCATGGTCAATGTAAGAAATTAGGACTACTTAAATTAGATGTATATAAAGCCTTTGACACTCTGTCTCACGAATTTTTATGGTGTATAATGACAAAATATGGTATGGGCCAAAGGTTTATAAAAACAATACAAGAAATCTATAAAGACAGTTCAGCCGTAGTCCGAATAAATAGTGAGCACACTGAACAATTCCCTATTACAAGGGGAGTAAGACAAGGCTGTCCACTCTCACCCTTTCTATTTATAATGGCAATAGAACAATTAGCCGAAAGAATTAGAAATTCAGGAAGGATAGAAGGTTGTAAAATAGGGAAAGAAGAGATGAAGATCAATCTGTTTGCGGACGACATAATTATAATAATGTGCAACCCAAAGGAAGGAATTAAGGAAATTAAGGTGATATTAGAAGATTTTGAAATAACTTCAGGTTTAAAAAGTAATATGACAAAATCAGAAGTAATGTATCATAATGTGAGTTTAGATGAAAAAAAAGAAATTAATAGACTAATTAAAATAGGATTGGGAGTGAAGAGATTTAGATATCTAGGTATAGAAATATTTCAGAATATTAATAAAATAGTGGAAGTAAATTACAACAAAGTTTGGAAGAAAATAATAAGAGATAAGAAAAGATGGAAAAGAGACCCTTTAAATGTAACATCTAGAATTAGAAGTGTACAAATATTTTGGTTACCAAAATTAATATACCTATTCCAAGTCCTACCATTAGAAATCACCAAACAAAGAATAGAAAAATGGAATGTAAAAATAAGGAAATGGATTTTTGGCAGTTCAAATACTAGAATCTCTAAAAGAACAATCCACAGACATAACTCAGAATTAGGGTGGGGCGTACCAGATATAGCAAGCTACTATGAAGCCTTTCAGTTGAAAACATTCTTAGAAATAGAAGGCGAGAACTCTAAATGGGTCAGATTTGAAAATGAGGCAAACAAAGGGGTAGGAAAATTTGGTATATTTACAAATAAGGCAACTAGAGAAGATGAATTAGAAAAGGGACCTAGGAGAAACACTTTGAAAATTTGGAAGAAGTGGCAACCAAAATGGCTAAAAGGTATATCCAGATGGGCACCAATAGAAACATTAGAAAAAGACAATACAGATTCTGGATGGTGGGATTTACTCAGGCAAAAAGGATTTAGCAGAATAAAAGATTTGTACAATGGAGAAGTGATGAAAACAATTTCAGAGTTAGAGAGGGAAATAGGCCCACAATATTGGCTAAAAATAGCTGGCCTATATAAGAAGGCTTATAAATTAATTGAAGAAAGGGACATAGGTACAGAAGAACCGATAGAAGAAATATACAGAATAATGAATCAAAATAAAAGAGGACTAGCAGGTCTCATATATAAGAAAATGACTACGGACAAGGATCATGCAATTATGCAATTACAAAAAAAATGGGAGATAGAAATGCAAATATCAGAGCAAAAAGCTATAAGATTAATGAATGGAATTACTAAAATAAAACTATACAAATTTAAGGAACTAGAACTGAAATTTTTTACTAAATGGTACAGAACCCCAGCCATGCTAGCAAATATGTTCTCAGGACTAAATCCCAATTGTTGGCACTGCAAAGAAACAAAAGGATGGTATTCTCACATGTGGTGGGAGTGTTCGGAAGTTAAAATTTTTTGGGAAATGATTGTTAATAAAATAAATAAGTTACTCCCAGTAAATATAAAAATAGATGCCGAACTAATGTGCTTAAGTTCAATTGGAATAGATATAGTAGAAAAGAAGCAGACAGAACTACTAAAAGCAATGGTATTAGCAGGCAAAGCAGTCATAGCGGCAGGATGGAAAGACAAGAGTAAATGGACTGAAAAGAAATGGCATAACTATTTGTTTGATATCATTCAATCTGATGTAATTTTTATTATCGACCAAGATATGCTGTGGAAAGACAAAATAGAGAAAATCAAGGAGAAATGGACTGTGTACCAGAGATGGATAGAGGAAGAAGAGAACGAAGACGTTCGGTGGAAGCTCCAGACCTTGTGCCCCTGGCTGAGAGAAAAAGACTGAAAATAATGAAATAGGGGGAGGGGGGATGATAAGAGGGGGGAAATGTAAACCTTAAAGAGGATAAAAAATGTATAATTGAAGAATGTTATCAATAAAAAGACATTAAAAAAAAAAGAGAGAGTTCCCATATGTAAAATCAAGTACCTTGTTCAGGCTCTTCAAAATTGCTAGCTATGTTTCAGCAGTGATGTTCTACAGTCCTACAGCAGTTAACAAAATTAATTCTGGAGACACGGACTCATGAATGCAATTTTATCCCCAAGTGCAGAACTTACTTTTTACCATGCGAGTAATGGAAACTATATGACTTCCTTAGAAGAAAGTAAAGATCTTCTTCACTGCTACCTGGACTGAAGCTGCCAGGGTCCCTCTTCTAACTATATTCTGGAATCCCTGTCTGTGTAATTCTCCACACTGGTCAATGTAGCTCCTACCAGCATGGCCCCCGTCTCTACTTCTCTTTCTAATCACAAAGAAATATGTCAGAATATTGGCAACACAGGGTGTCATTTCAGAGATAACCGTTACTATTAGGGAGTGATGTATAGGAAATAAATAAAAAGAACCTCAGAGGCAGTTTCCCTCCAAATTGAGAATGAAAACAAATCACTTGAAGGATGAGAGAGCATACAAGAAAAAAAGTTGATATTTGATGGAAGACAAAGAAGTTTCCTTTATAGGAGGTATTTTTTTAGCTATTTATTTCACTTAAAGATTTTGCCTCCCTTTCATTTATACTTGGAAATCAAGAGCTTGAAAATACAGTAGTACCTTGGTTTATGAGCATAAGCCATTCTGGAAACATGCTTGTAAACCAAAATACTTGTGTATGAAAGCAAACTGAAGGTCCCTCTCGTTCCTCCCTCCCTCATGGCCTGTCTCACCTCTTCCTCCTTCACCTGCACCGCCATTTTGGGAGCCTCCCAGGCAACATCTGGATGCTATCCCAAGATGGCTGCAGTGACAGTGAGGAAGATATACAGATAGATATAGTTATAGATATAAAATTTAAAAAAAATTACCCCACCTTTCTCTCCTTGGGAAACACCCAAGGTACCTTGCAACACTGAAGGACAATGTAAAAAGTTGGAGACATTGAGTGTACAACAGTTATCAAGAAATGTTACAGTATTCAAGGCTAAGAACAATGATAGTGAGGAGGCATCATTAAAAAGGCAGTACTAAAGCTAAGAACAAATAAGCAAACAAATTCAAAAATGCTACTCAGAGAGATGGAAAACTAAAAATAGACTAGCTTAACTAGTGCTACAAATTTAGTCGAAGCAGTAACAATCCAAAAAAGCTACCTGGTGTGTAAGTCGTGCCTTGCATTACCTAAACATAACTTACATAAGCATACCTCCTTTTACTTTGTATTTCAAAATCTGTAAATGGATGCAATATGAAAGGAAATAATAATAATAATAATAATAATAATAATAATAATAATAATAATAATCCAGGCCAGAATTAAAAATAAAGAATTAGAAAAGTAACAAAAATATCAGATGGTGGATGCAAGCATTACAGTAATTCTCTACTGAGACATCAATTTCATCAGCATGTACTACACCAAATTTGAAGTTGAGTTTTCTAAGAATATTCTGATAAATCAACTTGTTGGGCTAGTAACGTGTACATTGTGTGGAGAATTAGGACTCCACATTACTCAGGATTCCTTTTCAGTAATACCTTGGTTTACACACATAATCTGTTTTGGAAACATGGTTGTAAACCAAAGCATTCATATATCGAAGCAAATTTCCCCATAAGAAATTATGGAAACTCACATGAATTGTTCTGAGGCCCCATAAACCACATAGTGTACACCCAAAATGCCCACACTCACAAAAAAGGTTGGCTAGAAGTCCTCAACCACACCATGGCTTAGGTACCTGGCTGCGGAATCTGCTCTGCTTGGGACTAACCACTGGATTTTACTCTGTGATTTAATGTGAACATAATAAAGTGCAAATTGTGGCCATATACATACTTGACTAGGTGCCCCATGGCTAGATATAGTTTGAAAAATAAGAAAGAAAACAAATTAAATAAAAATATAAATATAAAGAAAAACAAAACCCTAACCTGTACTCTCCCTTGAAAATGTTCCTGGATGGTGCAAGGGACAATTCCCTCTCTCCTTCCCCTGCTTTTGAGGCTTGCCTGAGATGGATTGTTTCAGACAACCCCCACAATCCAGCAGGGAGGGAGGAAGAAAACCACCATTGGCTCACTTGGGATCATGTGACCTGCTCCAGCGCTCGTATTGCAAGACATTGCTCATTGATCAAGGCTAAATTGATCATCTTGCAAAACACTCATAGCCCAAGGTACTCCTAAACCAATTGTGCAATTGAGTGTGTGCTTACTTACGGGTTATGTGTGTGGTATGGAAGTTGTACCCACCGGGATAAGACAGTGTTGCACAGAATCATAAGAATTGCAGAGAGTATTGTGGGCTGTTCACTCCCCACCCTAGAACAAATTTATACTACCAGGTGCCACTGTAAAGCATTAGATATATTAAGAGATCCATCACATCCTGCTCATTGCCTCTTTGAGTTGTTGCCATCAGGACAGAGATATAGAGTACTGAGGGCAAGAACAAACCGTCTCAAAAATAGCTTCTTTTTTAGAGCAATATTGGCCTTAAACGGAAATCCTGGACTTTGAAGTCAGCTTATTTTATATGTCATATTTTTAGTCATTTTATATGTCATATTATGTGTTGTACCTGTTTTTAAATCTATGTGAAATGTTTTTAAATGAGTTTTATATAGCAACCAAAAAATTTTGTTGTTCCTGCAAGGGGGCAATGACAATAAAGATTCCTATCCTATTCCTATCCTATCCTATCCTATTACTGTAATCTGAACCAGTGATTCAGGTAAAAATTCATCAGTCCTCTGTAGAAGTAAAGTGAAGATCTGAACAATGTCGAGTTACCTGAGTCCTGGCACTGGAGGAAGGGAGCAGGTGCCAGGGGGTTTGGAGTGTGTTGATCTAGACACGCCCGTGTACGCGGCTCGTATTCCCCAAGGATAAAAATAGAACTTCTGCTTGACCCATTTTATGAATGCTACCAGAATTAATGTCGTTGCCCTTTTTGTGTATATTTCTCTTTTAGCAGCCAGAAAGTGTAGCGGGTTATATTCAGTCTTCAGTACTGGGGAAAGGTGTGAAACACCGGCCACCTCCCATCAAATTGCCTTCAGGTTCAGGAAGTAGCTCTTCAGGTAAATGCTTTCACCCCCCCCTTTTTTTTTTTTTTTTTTTGCTTTGATTAACTCTGGGAGGAGTACCCCTGTACCACCTACCTTTGTTGGTGAGGTTGCTTGTGAATTTGGAATGCCCATGTACATTTCTAGTCGGCTGGACTCACTCTCTGTCTGCTCCTCTAATCAACTTCCATGATGCATCCATCTTTCATGCCCCAGTCCACCAGAGGGGCCAAAGCTGTCATCCTTCAGCAATTTGACTAAAATTGAGGCAGCCCCCCCCCCAAAGACTGGTACTTTCTCCTCCCAGTGGTAAAAGAGACGTTGTCACAAAAGTCCCTCGTGCGTCACTGTGGGATGGGAAGCAGTCAAGAAACTGCACTGATTCCATATGCAGATGTATCCAAGTTGTCCTTCCCTGTAGGGAGCAAGCCCCGCGGCTTACTCACAGACCCCGTGTGCAGTGCAACTGGTGCAGAGAACTTAAGGAAGTAAAATTTTCTCCCTGATGGCTGTTTCACAGAATGCAATAGAGGTTAATTGTGCTCTTTTCAGGTAATGTTTTTAGTCCCCAGCCACCGAGTGGCCACCTAAAATCCCCAACGCCGCCTCCTCCTCCGCCGCCGCCGCCACCGCCTCCCCCTCCCCATAAGCCTCCCACGGGGTCTCGGAAGCAGTCCTTGGATCTGCATCAGCTGACTATGC
The DNA here is from genome assembly GCA_023846285.1 of Phrynocephalus versicolor. Lineage (NCBI taxonomy): Eukaryota > Metazoa > Chordata > Lepidosauria > Squamata > Agamidae > Phrynocephalus > Phrynocephalus versicolor. The sequence goes on along the minus strand of JAHTLZ010000198.1, from coordinate 9,719,332 downwards.
TCTCTCCAGCTGCCCTGTCTCCTGCCAGCTCTTCACAAAGTGAGTCACGCCCTAAATTCTCCCTTAAGTCTTCGTAGGCCCCTCGTGGTAAACTTTCTAACTGCTTGACTGGAGAACCCAAATGGTCGTCATATCCTATATTGTGTTTGGATTGTGCAACAATTAAGGCAGGCCTCTTGTTGACTGTATGTACTTGTTTGCTGTAAATGTATTTGTTTTTCTGTATAAATATATATAGATATATGTATGCACCCTTTGTGTATACGTTTAATCCCATTTTATGCCATCAGCTTTGGTCTCTTTAACACTGCCTGATCATTAACGTGGCCCTAGGTATTTTCCATTGTGCAGTTTTTTTCCACCAGTGTATCAACAACAGCTCATTAAGAGCCAACTTTCATTTGCATAGTTGAAGCAGCTACATTTTTAAATGTTATCAATATGATGCAGTTGTAACTCTGTGTATGTGTATATGGCATGACCAGTCTCAAGGTGGCAATACAATAAACTATAAACTGATTTTATAAAACACTCCTATATTGTTTTACAACTCATTGCTGATAATGGAAATGACTGTCATTTCAGGCTAAATTTATTAAGTGTTTCCTGAGTTGGATCTATATTTCAGGGCAGTATCGGTATCATACATCTCTTAAATAGACTAAGCTCTGCCTCTTTGCCAGCCTCCAAGAGGCTTATTAATCTGATGGATGCTGATGCCAGGGTTGGGGACGATGGAATGGCTGACAGGCAACTACTTGTTCAGTTCTTTCCTCTTCTTTGGCACAGTCTGTCTAACAAGTACCTGGCTGGTTCAAAAGGAGTCACTTTATGCCTTCTTGTTTTGCTTTAAAAAAAAAACATGCAAGGAAGGTTCAGTGAATTTTCCAGCAGTTTGAGTAACACCCACCGCATCTTTTTTATGTTTATGGTACCTGTTGAATAAATATGTTGCACACCGTTGTTGATGTAAGTAAGGCCTTTCTCACAGCTTCTAGACATTCACATTTATTTCCTTTCTTTCTGCAGGACATGAAAGCTAAAAAAAAATACAAACATAAAACGAAAACACCTCAAGAGCTTTTGAGTTTTGTTTTGTTTTCATTCATTTGATATGCTGTCTTCCTGCCAAATCTATGCTTTAAACACGCTGTGTTTCCTTTTTGCCACAAGCGTTGTTAATATTTTCCTTTGTGATCACTCTTAAGTTGAGCAAGCAAAGTTACAGGACAACAATTTGTATTGTTTTCCCCAATTTGGCAATAGTCTTGTGTTTTGTTAAATTTGTTTTCCTTTCTGTACTAATGGTATAGTATATTAGTTTGTACACGTTGCTTGCATTCATTCTGCATTGCTTTGTTGCACGATATCCTTCATTTTGACGAAGATGTTTGTCAGAGGAATGTGGTGCAAGTGTGTGTCATTAGTGTTAGACTGACCCAATGGAATATATAGAATTGGAGTTTTCTTTGCAGTTTAAGCCTAGTGAGGACAGCCTGCCGCGTGCAGCCTCCACCCGGGGCAGCAGCAACTTGCACTTTGCGGTTCCTTTATTCCAAGCTGGAGCCAGCTGTCAAAAGTTAACCTTTCCATTAACCTAATAATAGTGAAAGGACTGGCCTCTTATAACAAACTAGTGCTTTTTATTTTTCTCAATGAGCAGGGTCTGGAACTCCTAAACCATCTACTCCTACTCCAACCAACACCCTTTCATCGACCCCACACCCTCCTGATGCTCAGAGCTCCACTCTGATTGCCCATTCTGCTACCCCTACTCCCCAAGATTCAGGCTTCACCCCTCCGCCCACTTTGCTAGCCCCGTTTGCTCAGCAGCAAGTGCCTCTGAGCCAGGCGCTGCCTGTAATGACCACCGTTCCTCTTTCCACCATGGTCACGTCCATTACTACAGGAACCTCTTCCAGCCAGGTCACAACAAATCCCTCCGGACTTAACTTCATCAATGTAGTGGGCTCGGTGTGGTAAGTGGCTTTGCCTATGGTACTTCCTTCGTACCCTTTTGCTTTACATAGCAACGTCGTACCTTTTTAATTCTTCAAAGCCAGTGGGGTATTTGATGAATTTGAGAAAGGTCTCATTATTCAGATAAACTCTATGCCTTCTGCCTGGAGGGGGAAGACCCTTCACCATCATTGCATCCTGTAAGTGGGAGTGAGCCTTTTTGGTAGTACGTCATAAGTTCCACTTGGTCTCCATCTTATGCAAAAAAGTAGGAATTTGCAGTAGGATGTATGAAGATTTGAGGTCTGGGAGCTCAAGTTGTTTCCTTACTGTCAATGATGTATGCTTGAAAAATAATGACACTGAGTGTTACTAGTTTATCTCACCCTCAAGTCACCCTGGGGCCTTAGGCAGTCACATGCCTTCTAAGAGGCCCTTCAGGCATTATCCCATTTTTGTGTTCCATTTCTGTTTGAACAGTTGTATGCAATTGTAGAAATGTCTATAAAGCACCTGAGATGCTATGTAAGGTTTCATGAAAGAATGAATGAAATTCTTTCCTGCTAGCTTATTTTTACACGAGTAAATTTGATTTTTGGTATTGCATTTGGGGGGGGGGTGAATGACAAGTTTATGAAATAAAGTAGACACCATGAACTGCATAACCTTAAGATTAAAGACATTGATGTCTTTGCTGTGGGTTGTGTAGCAAAACTGCTTCTTGAGGCTGTTTCATATGATGTCAGTCTAATGTTGACTCGTGCCTTTTGTACAGCGGAGCACAGACACTGATGAGTGGCTCAGACCCGATGCTGGGGTGTAGTTCTAGTGCAATATCCCAGGCAGGCTTAAATCTAAGCACGATTTTACCATCTGGAGGTCTGGTGCCAAGTGCTTTTCCTACTCCAATGCAGTCCTCCGCTCAGCCAGGTCAGTATGGAAATCAGCCATTCTTAAACAATGGTGGTACATAATGGGGAACAGCTTTTGAATAGCAATCTGAATATTTCATAATTTAGTATTTCATGTCTTAATGTTTAGAAATCAGTGTGTCTTCCTTCCTTCCTTCCTTCCTTCCTTCCATTTTCCCAATAGGGATCTTAAGGTGCCTCACTGTTATACATTAAAAATAATTTTAAAAGTAATACTAAGTTAAATACACTGAATGATTAACAACATCTAAAATTTTAAAAACAAATAAGTAATAATCTTATTCAGAGAGTCAGCTATGATTGTTAAAAGTCTCCCTGAAGAGACTTAACTGCAACCTGTCTTCCCGAGCTAGAGCATTCCATCACTTGGAAATAGCGGCAGAGAAGGCCCTTTCTCGTGTGTCCCCCCCCCCCCGCTGTGCCTGCACTGACAGTGGGGTCACGAGGAGGGCCTCCTGATGATCTTAAGATCCAAGAAGGCTCGTATGGGGAGATAGGTGTCTTCAGTTAGTCTGGAACCAAGCTGTATTGCTCTGTTTAAACCAGCACAGTAGCATAATTTCAAAGAAACATACTTTTTTCTTGAAATGAGTGAAATGGGGTTTTTGCACTATATTTTTTCTCCACTGCTCAGTAGTACTGTTCTTCCTCTAGTTCAAATGCATTTCAGAGGGGGGAAATCATAACATTGTTTTATCTAAATTAATTTCAGCAGGCGGCTCTTTTGGGTTAAAAAATGCTCCAAGCCTTCACTCTTTGAATCTGCTCCAGGTAAATTGTACAGTTTTGTTCTCCAACCTATTTTATATTGTTTTCTGTAGATGTGTGAGGAAGGATAAAGATGATGAAAATGTAAATGGGATCATCTACGTTGACCAGTAACTTGAAAAAAAACACATCCAACTGAAAATGTTTTGTTTCACTTATATTTCACATATATGAAATATATTGGACCAAGAAAGGAAAGGTGGCGTAAAATAATGAATAGGAAAGTTTTAACAACAACTACAGTGGTACCTCTACTTACGAGCAATTTGACTTAAGAGCAGAGAGCCGTTGGCATTTTAACTGCTGCCTTACAAATTTTAGATGAGGTCTGCTCTACTTACCATTTTTTAAATTTTTATTTTAAATTTATTTATTTTGATTTTTTTTTCGATACAGCTGATCTACTTACGAGTTGTTCAATTTATGAGCATGCATTTGGAACGGATTAAACTTGTAAGTCAAGGTACCACTGTTTTTAAAGGTGGAGGCTGAGACTGAGACAGTGTATTTCAGTGGAGATCAGAATACCCATTCTCTGCTAAAAATCAGAACACAGTATAGTTGGGGATTTGCAAGAAAAAAACTGTTATAGGATTCTTAATGTTTCCATTATTGCCACAACTTCCTTGCAGTCTCTCTCTCTCTCTCTTTTTTTTTTTTTTTTTTTTTTTTGCAACAAACAGCTTTCCTATCAGGTGGAATTCTGCACGTGTTGTTATTGATAAGTAAACTCTCATCAACCCCCACCCCTTGCCCATTGCAGCTGTTGCCCCAAAGCCTAGTCTAGCAGAAGATACTATTTTGACCTGTTGAGGGATCAAATGAGTTGGTGTTTGGCAGACAGTGGCTGAAATCCTGTTGCTTAATGAAGTTATACTATAGTATAAAGGGATGCCTTTAATAATGACTAGAGTACCTTTTTTTCCCCCTCCCTTTCCCTCCCCCCCCCATATGCTGTAAGTTTGCCCCTGCCGCTGCTACTGTTCTTTGCCTTTTGTGTTTTTGTGTAAACCGCCCTGAGTTCCCGTTCGGGAAGTAGGAGCGGTATAAAAGTTTTAAAATAATAATAATAATAATACCCATTGCAATTACCGTAATTCTGGTTGTAGCTTGCTAAGGTAAGTCACCACTATAGTAGCCGCCTTGGGTCCTTTTCCAAGGAGAAAGGCTGGGTAGAACTACTCTAAAATAAATAAATAATAAGCCAGTTTGAGTCGATGGAACTTACAGAGGGGTTGCCTTACCAAATCCCCAGTAATTTACTGGGCCCACTCAATTATGCACTACAGTAAACAACTGGATTTCAGCCTATTACTAATTCGGTAGGTTGGGCCGTTGTTTGTGACTATGTGAAGTGTAATTTGCTGCAAGCAGTAGTTTGGGATTTGTTTGTTGTATAGAACCTAGTCTTGAGGCCCTGCATCAGAACAACACCTTTTTCTGGGAAGGAAGTGAAGGGTCCTATAGGGAGTGGGGTCCAGTGGTTATAAGAAATGCCTTTGATACTGGAATAATTTTTAAAGGACTCATCTTTTTTTTAAAGTAAATGTTAGTGAAATCACAAATGAAATCAGGAAAAAATGTACAGTTGTGCCCCGCTGTTTCGCGATTCATATACTGCAGTCCTGGTATATTGCGGGACCGCAGTATGTGAAAGCAAGGGCCCCTGAGGTAAGCTGTGTGGGCCTGTTTGAGGCCTACTGCACTTAACCCAGGCCTAGCACTGCCCAGAATGGGCTTCCTGGGTCTGTTGGAGGCCTCAGAAATGGTTTCTGGCGAACCGGAAGTGCCTCTCGGATTGCCTGAAACCACTTCTGGGGCTTCCGACAGACCTGAGAAGCCCATCGGAGGCCCGTTCGGGGCAGCGCGAGGCCTAAGGTAAGTGTAAGTGGCCCCAGATAGGCCCCCCGGGTCCTGACCTGACTTGACCCAGCACCACATATCACAGATTTCCCTTTATCGTGTGTCAGGTTGGGTCCCTAACACCTGCGATAAAACGGGGGATTACTGTACTTTATATGCCATGTGTTTTCAGTTGCGCACGGTATACGAGAGTCCTATAAATCTGATCTGTGCCTCTTGTCCTTACACTTAAATAGCTTCCAGACGGCTCACTGATTTTCAACTCTCTGCAGCAGCAGCAGCTCTCGCAGTTCTCATCTCAGCAGCCTCCAACAACCAGTCCTCAGCCACAGGGAGATCAAGTAGGCCTGCCTGTTGAAAATAACACAGCAAGAACATGAGAACTGTGGGAACATGTATGTTCTTCTGTGGTCCCCCTGGAGGCATCCCTGCAGCACAGAGTTGTGTGTTTATTTCTTTGTGGTGCTGCACATCGACAAGACTTGGAATAATCCACACTCAGGTCATCATAAATTGACACTAATAAGGAGCCACGTTGAAGAGCACACATCGCTGCTTTTTACCTTCATAAGACTGTTTATTCAATGTTGGACTATTCTTACTGGCAGCCGCTCTCGGGAAGAGTTTTCCCGCTTCTTAGACCTTCATTGAGAGCATAGATTGACAATGGGAGCTTCTTCGTGCAAAGCTCTGCCGTTGGGCTTTTCAGTTGAACATGGTTGGCTTGGCTTGGTTTTACTTGTTTTCCCGCTTGTCCTGCAAACAAACTTTCTGGGTGTATTTGTCCTTCAAGAATAACTCAGTTTGCCAGAGTTATTCCCACTTTATGTAGGTTTCTAAAGAAAGAAATCATTCATTTGGATAGCATGAAAAACAAGCTACATGTGTCATAAGTCATCATGGACAAACATTTGATTGTTTTCTCGAGTTCCTCTCCCCACAAACTCAAGTGGTTTGCAAAATTGTAAGAATGTAGCCTGAAATTGATTAGGTGCAGATTCCAGACGTGCTTATGGAACGTGTCCCAGTTTTATTGACATAATAATATTTCTAAAAACAATGACCAGGGTCTAAAAGAGTGGATCCCGAGACAGAGACAATTTGTTTTTCCTCATGGCAGACCGTCATACACTCCTGTAACTTGGACAATCACCTGGTGCCGGGTTTTTTGGTAGTCCAGGGGGTTGTAGGGGGGAGTAAGAAAATGCTGTCATGTTTGGAGCTGAAATTGCTTCTAGGCGAGTGCTACCAGACTTGCTTCTCTAAATCCCTTGCAATATTATATTCCTTTGTATGTCAGAGGGTGGGGTTGGATACATCTCACCTAGGTGGACATTTGTGCCTTTTTGAGCTATGCCCAAGGGAATGCGTGTGCATCTGGGCAGGGCTGTGGAGTCGGTAGATAAATGTTCCGACTCCGACTCCGACTCCTCTAAGTTTTTTGTACTTCCGACTCCGACTCCAACTCCAGGTACCCAAAATTTACTCCGACTCTGACTCCACAGCCCTGCATGTGGGTGTGCCGTGGTCTGACAAGAAGGGCTGTTTGAAAGCTTGTCATTCTTCTATGTTCAGGAATATGGACATTCAATAGCAGTTGGATGGAATTGTTTACAACAATTTATAGTTATCAGTGCCTGTCTAATGTGCCTTGTCTAATTAAAAATGTGAACTTAGAAAGGCAATTTCCAGCATTTAAAGTATGCTCATACAATTATAAGTTCAACACTTGATCTCGAATCAGCATAAATAACATAGTCAATGGCTTTAATCTATAGTGAAGGCAATTCTTGATTTGCCTTGAAAAAGAAAGGGTTTATAAAACTTTATATGTAGTGGTATTCTTTCTGCTTGTGGAGTCAGCTGGTTGTGATAGTCTAATGCTTTATTCTGGAAGAGAAAAGTGTTTTAAATTTTTGATTATAACTTAATTACACAGCTCTTCATATTTTTTTACAATAGACAATCCTCTGATTACCATATTTTTCACTCTATAAGACATGCCTGACCATAAGATGCATCTAGTTTTTAAAGGAGGAAAACAAGAAAAAAAAAGATTAGCCTAAGGTTTCATGGCCGGGGAATCCTGGCTGCAAAAGGGGAGGGGCAGGGAGAGGCTCCCTGGAGGAAGGCTCTTTGCAAATGAGATGATTGGGACTGTGGAATCCAAACCGCAAAAAGGAAGGCTTGCAAACAGGGTGTATGGGACTGGGGAATCCGGGCTGCAAAAGGGGAGGGCAGAGGCTCCCTAGAGGAAACCTCTTTGGAAACGAGGTGATTGGAAGTGCGGAATCCCGGCTGCAGCAGGGACAGGAGAGGCTCCGTGCAGGTAGCTTCTCTCTAAATGAAAATATGTTATATATATAAGTATAAGTCGACCCGAGTATAAGTTGGGGTCCCTAATTTAACCCTCCAAAACTGGGAAAATTTATTGACTCAAGTATAAGTCTAGGGTGGGAAATGCAACAGGGCCTGGCAACTCCTCCTTTGTGAGCTGGGGGCGGGTCAGTGTGTGATGTTTAAAATGACTTTTAGGCACCGAGACAAGCACTTGCCTCAGTGGCTAAAAGTATTGACTCGAATATAAGTCGAGGGCCCCTTTTTTCAGCCCAAAATTAGGGCTGAAAAACTAGGCTTATATACGAGT
>JAHTLZ010000198.1:9677886-9710163 GCA_023846285.1 Phrynocephalus versicolor | reverse complement strand
ACCATCTTCCCTGGGACAGATGTAAGGCTAACCGGCCTGTAGTTTCCTTTGCTACAAGACAAAAAAAAATGGATAACTGCAGAAGCCAATTGCTCTCAAATCTTATGACTGCTATAGTATTAGATCTTCATTTGGTACTGGAGTTCTTGTGCCTTAACTGTACCGTGGAGAATCAGACACCTTCGTTCAGTCCCATTTCACTCACCATCAAATGGGAAAAAGAATCATATAGAGGAGAAAAAGAGAGTAATACATGCACTCCTGTTACAATATCCTATGGAACGAAAGGGGTGCTGAGCAAGGGACCGGTGCTTGAGAGGCAGCTATGGGAATAGAAAATCCCATTGAAATCAACCAGGCTTCTGGGCAAGTACAATCACCGTCAAATGTGTGTGTGTGTGTGTGTGTGTAAAAGAGGGGATTGTGAAAGTGCTTCTGCGCCCCTGGACGCTGCAATAATGTTTGGTTTGTGGGTGCGGAAAAGAGGGGACAATCCATCCCACATGGGCTCCTCTTTCTCTTCTATCATTTTGGGTTGGAAAAGGGGGGGTTGGCTTATACTTTGGAGCATTTTATACACAGAAAAATACAGTAAATATTTGGCATGATTTGTCTCTCAACAGATATCAGGATAATTGAGCTCTCCCACTACTACAACATAGTATCTCTAAAATTCTTGGAATTTCTTTTTCTAAGGTGTCATCTGCATCATCTTCTTTATTGAGTTCCATTTATTTATTTTTTGCTTCAATAATCCAATGAGAAAATCAAGCTCATCATTGAAACGGTACGATGGAAACAATTAGGTGGTGGTGAGTGATCCAATTCTGGAGGCATTCAAGAAAGTGTGTTCTGCTTATATACAAACCCATAGCACGTCAAGTACTCTCTGGTGTACAATTTAATTATGCAGGTTGCACATTGCCCCCCCCCCAGCAAGCTGGGTACTCATTTTACTAACCTCAGAAGGACAGGAGGCTGAGTCAACTGAGCCAGCTAACTGGAATTGAACCCCAGGTCATGAATAGTTTTAGATGTAGTATACAGACATTTAACCACTACGAGGCTCCTTACAATTGAAAAAAAAAAGCACCTGTCAGCTCTGCTTTGAATTCCTACATTCTGCAGTGGGCTGGACTCAATAGTCTTCGAGATGCCTTCCAAATCTATCCTACTACTTGCCATATTTACTTTAATGAATCAAGATTTTCAGTTCTTCCTGATAGTAGCTCATAATCCTGGCATTTGTGTACTGGAGATTGTGTGGGTTGGGGCCTGCTTTCCTTCCTAATTTTTTAAATGAAGTTATTGGGCTTCATTGTATATACAGTGGACCTTCGTATAACAAATGGTTTGTATAACATAAAATCTGTTTAACAGAATCGCCTCGGGGGCGAATCCGTACAACAACATAAACATGGCCACGATTATGGATCACTCTGTTTTCAATGTATTCCTGTGGGGAATTTGTATAAAGGAAAATTTGCTTTACATAATTTCATTTGGAACGAATTAATTCTTTTATACAAGGTACCACTGTACTCCTTTATTTATTTTTACAAGTGAGCTTGCATCTCCTTCTTCCAATTCAGTTTTGAGTCCCCTGAATGTTCATGCTGGGCTGAAAAACATTCTTCCCCGTTCTTGTGAGGTGCAATCCATCACTTGCCAGCAACTCATCTTCCAGGAAGCTCAGCCCATGGTCTCAAACTCCAATCCCTCGTGTTGGTGCCACCTTTACAGCCACTCGTTCAACCTGAACATCTCCCTTTCCTTTTCTGTTCCTCTTCTGAGCACTGGTTGGATGGATGAGAAGATTTGGGGTTGAAAGTCCTTGGGTGTCCTTCCCAGAGCTTCAAAATCTGATGTGACCTCCTCCTCCTCCTAGGCCCCTTTGGCCATGCCATTTGTTCCCATGTGGATGGGGAAAAGGGGGATATGCATCTGTGGGTTTTGAGGGATAGCAATCCATCACACCCCTAATCCCAGCCTAATGTGGCAGACCCAATGCTCTTCCTGGCACACTTCTGCTTCAATCCCATGCAGAAGGGAATCTCCTATTACAATCCCCTTTCTTTTGGTAGGATGTAAGTTCAGGGACAGCTTTGCTGAGCTTCAGCAAAGGTCCTGTGTGGATTCCTGTGTTTTCTTCTGCATTTTGTCTGCTAGATTTCTGTTCAAGTATCTGAAAGCAGATTCGTAGTTCCACCAGCAAGGAGTGTCTTCTTTTACTCCTAACTGGGACACTTTTCCTGCTGTGTTTGTGGGTGCTTGAGAATCCTAGTGTAAACTCATGACTGCAAGCTGGAAAGAAATGTTTGTTACATTGTTTGCTTTGTACTTACATGACAAAGCATCACAATTCCAGCCATTAATTTTCTTTTCTGATGGCAGTTCTTGGATCATCAAATGGTTATGTCAGCCGGAAGGCAAGTCAGTTGTGATCTTCAGGCACCTATCAGCTAGCTAGCAATACACGTATGGATGTGTGTGAAAGAAATTAATTTACTACTCCTAAAATCCAAAAAATTACAACTGATGTTTATGCATATATATATATTTATAAAGTTTTATAAAAAAATTCAAAAAACATTTATACAGATATTCCGTTTGAGATTTGCGAACTGGCAAGCAGAGAGTGCAGAACACCCTTTTTTTCTCCTTCTGATGAAAAGGTGATTAACATTCGTAAGACCTGCATGACAGGCAACTTACCAATCTGGCAGCACTATGTGTATCTCCAAATGGAATGATATTTTGAAATAACAGAATTTCACAATTGTAAAATGATGTTCGAGAACAGAGACAGGTGAAATTTAACAAAAAAAATTTAAAGGTCCCCATTATATTGGTTTAATGCTTTTGACCACTTTGTCCATTAGTTTGTTCACTTCTTTTTGTCGGGTTGTTGCTCGGCTGATACAGTCTTGAAGTTTTGCTTCTGTGAGGGCACTTCCTCCTTACAAAGAAAGCATAACAGAAACATTGGATTTAGCAGTCCCCTTTCTCTTCAAGTTGCTATCAAATTCTATCACTTTGCAGTAAGTTTGTTAAATAAAACAAAGGAGGAGCTTTGGATTTTTAAAATTGTACTTCTTGATCATAAAAGAACCAGTTACTTACCGGTAAAGGTGGTTCTTCGAGTGGACCTTCGCCAAGCCACACAGATGGGTTTTTCTGGCGCAGGGGCACCTGGGAAACTCATCTGTGTGGCTTCACGAAGGCCGCGATGGAGAACGAGGTTGGATACTTTTACTGGACTACTAAAGTCTTGAGGAGCAAAAACAAGCTCTAAGTTTTGTATGATGCCCTGTCTGATGAACTTGAAGACTGGCCTTTTGCAAAGGATAAACATTTCTAACACATATAAAAATGAAATTAAGAGCTATATATGTTCTGATTTGACACCTCTTGAATAACACTTCATAATCATTTTTTAAAAAGTAGCATGTTTTCATTAAGTAATCCTTAATGTGGAAATAAATGGAAATTAACTGTGCCATAGAGCAGTGTTGGCGAACCTATGGCACGGGTGCCAAAGGTAGCACTCAGAGCCCTTTCTGTGGGCACCCAACATCACCCCTTCACAGCCAATATTCAGGTTAAATTGCTGTATTGGCACTTTGCAAAAAATTAGCGGGTTTTGAATAACAGTTTGGACACTCTGTCTCTAAAAGGTTTGCCCTCACTGCCATAGAGCCTAGTTAAACCAATCTTATGTTTACAAATGTGCAGCTTGTCGAAAAATACTTCTTGGATAGATTCTTCTTGGTGTTCACATGCAGTTTGCTTAACCTGCCATAGCTCACTGATAAACTCTTGGGCAAAACTCAGCTAATCCCAATCACTGTGGGATGGAGACAAACCCCGGTGGCTCAACATTAAGCTGCAACGAATTATGGAAACCTCGCAGGAACCCCGGTGGGATGCTCAAGGGTTTGCAGTCCTTTCATTCACTCATAATAATGGGGCACACTACCTGGTTTATGAACAGAACACAGCTTGCCTTCTTCATCAATTACAATAGTTAGCATCCCAGTTGACAAGTCTTCCTCTTCTGCAGTTGGGTCGACAATCACTAAGGAGCTGTATAGCAAGACGACACACAGAAATCGAGGAGTGACGTGGTTTTATAGGGTGACACTGGCATACTAATTTTAATCTATATTAATTGCATAGGCAGTATCCTGGGTTTACGCGACCCCATAACAATGCTATCTGCAACCCTCAAGATGCAACAAAATTCCATGTTAAAATATACAGCACAGGAATGCAATAATGACAATCCTGAACCGGTTCTTTTGCACACGCATATGCTCTACACACCATGGGCTCCCAACCTGGCAGGGGGTCTGAGACTCCAAAGAGAGTTGCACAGTGTTTTCGGGAGGTTCACTGCAGTTATTCTTAGCAGCTCTTGTTCTTATATGTATTTATTTTCATCTATATGGTATATACAACATTGGACTTTTAATCTTCTTGGCCCACAGAGATCTGAACCAGGATAGCTGGCAACCTAAGAGTTTTGGGGTTTCCCTGTAGCCCTCTGGGTGGATTTCCCTTTTATGCATCCACATCACTTCTAGTCCTCCCCCCCCAAAGCCCCTCTCCCTCAGTCCCCTCTGTTTCACTCCAGAGGACACCAGGAGTGACAAGGTTATTGCTGCCATAGCCGTGGTGCCTCTCACTCCACCTAAGTCTCCTCCTCTTCCACGTGTAGCGATCGCAGTGCCGTGGAGAGAGGGGGGACTTGGGAGGGAGATGCCTCGGTCATGGAGGAGGAAGCCAGGAGGGGCAAAAAGATGAAGGAAGGAAACCACAGAGGGGAGGCATGAGGTGGCATGGGGGAGGCGTTTCTTTGGTCTTGAGGGGAGGGGGCTTTTAAGGGGCAAGGAGACATGACAAGAAGGAGCAAGGGGTCATTTCGACATCCTAAGAAGTACATTAAACACGTGTATCAATATTTTTTTTCATTCTCAAATTTTATCTGGTAGAAGAGGCAGATTTATACATGCATACCCATTATGTATTACTATATTAATATTGATATAGTAATATTGATATATTAGGATAGAATTATATTCTGAAAAAATATTTTAATGTGTTTTCTTTACTCCACAAAAAAAAAAATCTGCAAATATGGCAGGGAACTCACAGCTTACTTAGCTATTATAAAAGGAGTTGTTGTGACTTTTAAAAAGTTGGGAAACACTTCTCTACACAAGAATCATATTGGAGTTAGTCACTAGCACATGGATTAATGTTGACATTCTTATGGGAGGATGGCAGAATAAATCACAGCAGCAAGCAGCTACTACAGTATTTCCACAGGAAAGATTCCTTCAGCCTGGGTGAGGATGGTCAAGCTGGCACTCTCGGGGAGTGGGGGAGGATGCAAACAATTGGGGAAGGATCATTACTCTCAATGCTCCCACATGCTCTTCTCAGAGTGCTATTAGAGTATGAGTTGCAATCTCACCACCTGCATGTAATTAGTAGCTTGGCCGGAACCCACTTACTCAAATAGCACAAACGACGTAGCTACTGGTTGCTTTCTAACGGTGAAAGGAAGCTTCTCTTTCAAGTTGACTTCTGCCAAACCAGTTTCTTCATTTATTGTAACGATGGGCAACTGTACTAAAAAAGACAAACACAGAGAGAGAATTTGGTGAGGAAAGGAGGAAGGGGGTGTTTCGGAAGGAAAATGAGAAGGTGAAAAGAAGGATCTAAGACTATGGCCTGTTCACAAATGTAAGTGAAATAAGGAAATCCTGGACTACTGTGTGTTTTTGACACTGCAGGGTTAGGGTTGTCCCTAAAACTCAACTTTCAATTTCCCCTGGCAAACTTTTCCTTAATTTTTCTGACAAACATTCAAATATAATTCCAAGTTTTTAAAAAAAAGTTACGCTGCATTAATTAAAAGCTTTATGAAATAGTATACTCTAAAACTACACAACTCTGTTTCTTCTACCCTTCATGTTCTATTGAGTGTTTAGCCCCCAAGTGTTCTGTGAGGTGTGTGTGAGCATCCCTGAAACTGAAGCAGGTCTCTAAGAATTACAAAAACCGGTATGGGGCTCCATTACAATGACAGGTACCCTCTACAAATTCCTGCTGGATGAGCAGGTAGGTTTTCCCAGGGAAGTGAGTTTGTGGCCAATGGTATTCTGTAATTAGTATAATATTGCTCTGACGCACTGAGGATCCCCTGCACCCAGGACTCAAACGGAGCGAGGTGTCATACTATGGGGCAGAGCAGCAATCCAAGAATGCCACTGCTTGCAACAGGCTCTCTTCATGTCTTCCCAAACTACTCTCCCATACACTTAGCTTATTCTTTTCAGAATTTAGAAGATAACTGGTGTCTGTTTCTTTGTCAGTTTAAAACTGCAGCTCTTAATTTGAATATGAAAATATAGAAAGGCTCCGTACCATTTTTTAAAGCTGCCAAGAGAGCACAAACGCAGGCATCCAGAAGGTTTCCATCATAGTCTAAGCATATAATGTCACAATACAGAACCCAAACAATCTAAAGGGGAAAAACATGTAAATACTGAGAACACTTACATGGAACCACAGTAACATTTTGCAACTAACTTGTAACTCAAAAACATTTTCATATCAGTTTCCAAGAGAGTTAAGTCTGACGTCTGAGCGCTCCAAGTCCAACGCTGGGAGCAGGCAAGAGAAATTTAGACAGCCACCTGGCAGATAGCCTGTGGTTTGCATTCTTGCTTTGAACAGGAGCTCAGGGGCCGCACCTTTCTCCTTATTTGCCATCTCTTCTTGCTCCGTATCTGTTGTTTTCCAGCGAGCTTTCCCCTTCCTTTGTGAGGTTTTGGAGGCTTCTGGTAACGGTATGCTGAGTGAAGGGGGAAAGATATTCCTCCCATGCACATATCCTTAGGAGAAGAGCATGCACTGACTCTTTCATTGCATGCCTCGGCTTCATTAGACAAACAGGTTACAAAAGAATGGGCAGGCCAAAACCTTTCTTGTGACACTACAAGAAAGTTGGCAAATCTCCCAAGGCACTTGCATCCAGGTGGTGGCAGTTCTCCCTATGATTCTGCTACTGCCAAATAAAACTGCCCAGGCGGGATGCACCAGAGATGGGCATGAATTGCAGTATTGGCAGTATGTACTGGTTCATTTTTTTCGGCTGAACCAATGTTTGGTGCTTTCCAGCCCAGCCTTCCCCAGCAGGCGTTTTACTCAGAGGGAGCGCCTGGAGGAAGTAGGGCAGGGAAGCCAGGGCACTGCCTCTTGAGTTGGCACCCGCTGGAAGAAGTGGGGCTGGGAAGCACCAAATGCTTGCTTGGCCAAAAAGACAAACTCAGTCGTTGATGCTCATTTATCGTACACACAGAGATCATTGCCAGATGCTTCAGCATCAACGGCTGTTATGTGAAGTGGCCAGACTGCCTACTGTTAAGGAATCAGCAGACATCGGGTTAGCATCAGGTCTTTTAAATTTGTAAAATGTCTAATGTTTGAGATCTAGATAAGAGAACAATTTGAGATATAGATACAGAACAATTAAAACTCGGACCACACGTCTTCTGAACAGTTTTTATCCCAGAGCTATAATTGCACTTAATAATGAACTCAAGGACCACCAGCAGTGAGCACTTGGACAGGATTACCTGGCCTCTTGTGTAGATGCTTGTGTTTTTAGGGTGGGGGGTTGGTGGGTGGGGGAGTGTTCGGGGATTTTTTTATGTGTGTGTGTTGAAGGGTTTTTTAATGTGTGTGAGAGTGTTTGGGGATTTGTGTGTGTGTGTGTGTGTGTGTGTTGAATCTGGTCTCTGGGTGTCTGAATTTCGTTGCATGTGTATACTGTGTATATACACAAAATGACAATAAATTATTATTATTATTATTATTATTATTATTATTATTATTATTAAGAGGTGCTTCAAGATAACAGCAAAAACACCGTCAGCTATGACTTTGGTCATGCAATGCTGGGGATTCTATCGACCTCCACAAGTTATAAAACATGAGTAAAATGGCCTAGGTTATTTTGTCTACTTATACAAAGCACGGACTGTACCATAATGTAAAATGGCATTTCAACTTTTCTATGTGAGCTGGAAGGGAATATGTGCATTCCCGAGTTTCCAAACATTATACACTTAGTAGTGATTGTAAAGATTTTACATATACTTACCTTGCCATCAGCGATGCACAGATCTTCTTTCTGCACTGTCTGTGAACTGAAATAGTTAAATGTTGAAGGCAGAAACCCATTCTGAACAATTTGTATTGAATCATGGAAAAGGATAGTATATCTTACTTTTCAATTACATCTGCAATAAACTGACTAGCTGCCTGAGCCTCTTCCCCTGGCGGTCCAGGTCGAAACCTTGTGGAACAGAGTGGAGGAAGCTCCACATTTGGAACTAGGGAGGGAAAAATTACGATGAAGCACCAGAGATCATAGAAGGCATGTGGTGACATACAGCCTGCATTCCTCAACAGTTTACATTCTAAACTTGCCGTTAGGAAGGAAAACAGGTGATTGATTACACACCTAATTTACGTTAGCATGGTTTCTTTTTGAACTGCACATGCTGTATTTCTTGCAAACACTTTTTTTAAAAAAAAATCTAAGATTGAAAGAACTGGCCATGCGTATCTTTGAGCAAAGGAGATTGAGGGGCGATATGATAGCTCTGAAGGGCCTTCATACTGAGGAAGGGCAGGATGTGTTCTCCATCGTGCTCATGTGCAGGACATGTGTAACAATGGGCTCAAATAACAGGAAGCCAAATTTCAGTTGAATATCAGGAAAAACATCCTGTTAGAGGAGTACAGCAATGGAACCAACTGCATCCAAGGGTAGTGAGTGTTCCAAGACTGGAGGCACTCAAGAGACATTTGGAGAACCACCTGGCAGGTATCCTTTGGTTTGTATTCCTTCCTTGAGTTGATGGCCTTGTAGGCCTCTTTCAACTTCATGATTCTGTGGTTCTATAATGCGGTCTGAGCAAATGTGGAAAAATGAAAATGTGTGTTTGCGTGTACAGAATTATATTGTTTATTTATCTTTAATTTATATATGGCCCATCTGGCAAGGGCGACTCTGGGCATTTCTCAGCATAAAACAATAAACCAACAAAACACAAATTCATAACAGTAACTCCACTGTGTGTGTGGGGGGGGGGACACAGTAAGAGTAATCAAGCAATTTAATATACATTCTAAAATACCTAATATACACAAAGGGTGGTAGAGTCTCCTTCCTTGGAGGTTTTAAGCAGAGGCTGGATGGCCATCTGTCGGAAATATTGTGATGGGGGTTCCTGCATGGCAGGGGGTTGGACTAGATGGCCCTTGAGGTCTCTTCCAACTCTATGATTCTATGATTTAAATTGGCTGTTGTAAAGTGTCACTGTAGGTGGTGAACCTTTGGTGCTCCAGATGTTTTGGACCATAACTCCTTTGTCACTGGCAATACAGGCTTGCAATTCTGGGAGTTATGGTCCAAAACATCTTGAGTGCTGAAAGTTAACCACCACTGTTATAGGCTGTTAACTGAAGTTTAAGAAGGGGGAAATGTTGATAAACATAGGTAGCAAGCACTGGGAGCTGGAAGACCCAAGCAGATATTTGATAAGTGGAGAGCTTATCCAATTCATTTACAGCACCTTTTAGTATAACACGTCTATACTAGAAGACTAAAAGATTGCATCCCTGAAGTATACATACTCATATTGATACAGAAAGGGATTTATATCTGAAAAGACATCCTTAAGATTTTTCTGTTCCTGCGAGATCTTGTAAAATGCAAGAGCAGCAATCAATATAATAATAAAACATGTTTTCGGACAAAGGGCCATGGTGCAAAATGTAAACAGCATGCTGAATTGTAGAAAATAATTGTCCAATTTCTGAAATACCACTAACTGGGATTACGTGCCAAAATGAAAACACAATTAAATAAAAATCAATACAATAATTGAAAAACAAAAATAAATAAAAAGCAAGCAAATAAGCCTTACCGATGTATCCCTTGTTACTGGCATCTCCAGGGGGTGCTGCAAATTCCTGTATGCAGAATGTTCATGTTGGAGAGATGGAAGACATAAAAATTTGAAGACATTTAGAAACAGCTTGTCAGAAATCTTTGGGCCCACACACATACATTTATTACTTTCTGAATTACATTAGTGGGCCAACGTTGTGCTCTGGAGAGTCAGTGCTCATATGCAGATGGGGAAGATGGCATGGGCTCCCCCCCCCCACCTACTCCGTGTTCCAACCCTGCTTGCACAAAGCTCTCTCTGACATTCGTATATGCAGAGAAATCTACCTCATATTTTCAGATGGGCAAATCTAAAACCTCCCTCCCGATTGTCACTGCTTCCTCTTCTTGCTCTGGTGATTAGCGCTGGGAGTGGCAACAGAGTACAGTGGATATGAAAAGTTTACACACCCCTGTTAAAATGTCAAGTGTCTGTGATGTAAATAAATGGGTCAAAGATAAATCATTTCAGAACTTTTTCTGCTTTTAATGAGACCTATGAACTGTACAACTTGGTTGAACCACAAACTGAAATCTTTTAGGTGGAGAAAGGAAAAATAAAATATTGAAATAATACAGTGGCATATGCCACCATATTATATATGCCACCACATTATTTCAATATTTTATTTTTCTTTTCTCCACATAACAGCTTTCAGTTTGTGGTTTAATTGAGTTGTACAGTTCATAGGTCTCATTAAAGGTGGAAAAAGTTCTGAAATGATTTATCGTTGTCTCATTTATTTACATCACAGACACTTGACATTTTAACAGAGGTGTGTAAACTTTTCATATTCACAGTACACTGTACTCTTCCGCAGCTGTCAGTAAGAACATACTGGTCAGACGAAGGGGGCCATATCCATGGGATCTCAACAGCTTGATAGTGCCAAAGCTGGCAGATGACTGTGTGAAGCTTGTTTTTATGTAATGTAATATATTCATTTTTATGAATGGCGTAACAGCAACCCAGCTAGGAAACAAAGCACAAAAGGCTGATTTTTCCTTGGAAAACCATTACCATTTTAAAATATTTTCTATGTCATGAAATATTTGATTTCATGGGGCTTAACTTTCAGGGCTAACCACTGAAAATTATCTTGGTGCCGCAGGCTTTTCTTCAAGTTTAGACCCACTTCCCCTAAGAGACTTGCGGAAGCTTACATTAGAAAAATGCAAGCACTTAAAATGATGATAACGTGGAGTTCAACACACACGGTATTCCACATCTGGGTAAGCAAAAGCAGAGACATCTATCTATCTACCTGCCCTCATTTTAGATCAGTGTTTCTCAACCTGGGGTCCCAGCCCCCAAGGGAACCACGTCATGTTTTCTCGTGGCGTCACAGTCTTCTTATATGTGTTGTAGCCGTTCTTCAGTAATTTCTTCCTTGACTTTTCAGAGTGGGATATTAAAGTTGGTGTGTCTGTGCATGTAGGAGAAACAGGCCATCTTGGAGAGAAAGAAGCCTGTGTTTTCTGAGAAGGAGTGATTTCACCCCATTAAAAATCCCCTTTTATGCAAATGTGACAGGGGGGTTCGCAAGTTACCTGGGAATTATCAAGGGGCGGGGTTGCAACTCGAAAAAGGTTGAGAACCACTGATTTAGATATTCAAGGAAACAGGACAAGATAACATGTAGAATCCAAATGGAATTAAATGAGAATGTCCACATCAACCCCAGGGGATTTCCCTTCCTTCTTGCTTCCCCCAAGACATTTTATAGGGTTCAGAATAAACCCGTTTCCAATTAACCCTGACTAAGGGGAAACTGATTTATTCATGAGTGTTAAGCCTTCGTCAGCCAATTGTTGAAACCAGCTTCCCAACTTCAGACATAACTGAAACCTGATGAACAACCAAGAAACTTGAAACTTCCCCCTGCATGTGTTGAGGGGCAGCAGGCATGGACTACGAGAGCATGTGGTCAAGGACAGTTATGTGCCTTCTCATAATGAGAAACTCTGGCTTCCGCTTTAAGCGGAGAATAGCATTAGTTCACATCTATTAGTTTACAAGCTAAAAGAAACCATCAAGAGAACGTGTCAGATGGAAAACACTACAAAATGTTGAGGTCCAATTGGCTTCACAACAACCTGAGGCATTACTTTTAAAATTTATTGTCTTAAAACTTGTTACAATAACCCCTATTAACGAACTTACCGCTTTTATGCCACAGACTACTGTAGTGTTTCCTAGCTTCACAAGAGCAGAGCCATCTGCAGTTGTAATTGAACCTGAAGAGAAAATGCTTGCTTTAGAAAATCTAAGCTTTCTATTGAGGAGAACATTTTGGTAGCTGGAAAGCTGCGCAATTCACAGTGCTGCCTTTAAAAAAACTGAAACAAAGGCTGAAAGTTAGATTTATGTTCTTATCATTACAGTTTTGTAAAATTCTGCCAAAACCAGAAAATGCTCAAGATTAACTTGTTTGATAACAAAAACATAAACATAGTCTTCATTGCTATATCTCAGAACACTGCCAGTCACATACTTCCTTCATGTCTTGAGTTGGGCAGAAAAATGGAATTTTTACCCAAATGCCTAGAAGCCAAGTGTCACAACAAGGGAAAATTTGAAATATTCCACTTTAAAAAGAGAAAGAAAAAATCAATAACTAAGACAAAGAGAAGTAATGCTAAAAGAATAAACAAGAAAAACAGCATCAATTACAGAGATTAAAACTGAAGTTCAACCTCCTAATAAAGATTAATCTATAATAAAAATAGTGGTCAAAATCCTGTTTGCTCTTGTCTCTAGTCACACTTGAATCTCATAAGTATAGTTTAGGACAGCCAGGTTAAAAAAACCCTTTGATGATATAATACTACAATACAATGTGAACAAGTTTGATACAGTTTATACTCAAATGAAATGATGGCAATGATAGCTATTTCTTTCCGTTGATTAATCCGTGTTATATTTCTTATGAAGCAACGTTTGGGAGTAGACTGGATCCACACTTAACCATAAGTATGATGAAAACATCTCATTGATTTTAAGAGTAAGCGGATCCTACTGCAACACAATGAACACTAGAAGATCTCCCACAGGTCAATTGAAGAACTGTGAGCAAGCATAGGTATTCTAAAACTAAAGCACTCACCTATGTTAACAGTTGTAGTTCTGAATTCACCAAGGCCTCTTCCATCAGGTCGACAATTTTCTTTCTAGAAATACCGTACATTAAAAAACCCTGGTTAAGACATGAAAAAATTCATCTTCATCTGAAACAGACCAAATCTTCATTTCTGTCAAAAGCAATCCAGTGTTGCTTCTGGAGTGAAAGAATCAGCCAAGAGGACCACAAGGGGAAGTTCAAGGCACATGCAAGTGGAAGTCGAGGGGACAGGACTGCAACTTGGCATTGATAAAAAGAGTCAAATAATACCTTATTATTCTGAACAAGTTCAGATCCTGAGAGGATAGGATGAAAATCCAAAAGGACCTTGACAGATTAGAGTGCTGGGCCAAAGCTAACGGAATGGGGTTCAACAGAGAGAAATGGAGGGTGGTGCATCTAGGTCAAAAGAATGAATTGCACAGATATAGGATGGGAGACACCTGGCTGGAAAATAGTACCTGTGAAAGGGATCTGGGAGTCTTGGTGGACCACAAATTGAACATGAGTCAGCAGTGTGATGCGGCAGCCAAAAAAGTCAATGCGATTCTCGGTTGCATCAACAGAAGCATCGTGTCTAGATCAAGGGAAGTGATAGTACCACTCTATTCTGCTCTTGTCAGACCCCACCTGGAGTACTGTGTCCAGTTCTGTGCACCTCAATTTAAAAAAGGATGTTGTTGACAATCTTGAACGCGTCCAGAGGAGGGCAACCAAGATGATTGAGGGTCTGGAAGAAATGTCTTATGAGGAGCGGCTTAGGGAGCTGGGAATGTTTAGCCTTACAAAAAGAAGACTGAGAGGGGATATGATAGCTATGTTTCAATATATGAAGGGATGTCACACTGAAGAAGGGACTGGTTTGTTTTCCATGGCTTCAGAGACTAGGACATGAGGAAATGGTTTCAAACTCCAGGAAAAGAGATTCCATTTGAACATTCGGAAGAACTTCATGACAGTTAGAGCTGTTCGGCAGTGGAATATGCTGCCATGGAGGATGGTGGAGTCGCCTTCTTTGGAGGTTTTTAAGTAGAGGCTGGATGGCCATCTGTTGGCAGTCCTGTGATGGGGGTTCCTGCATGGCAGGGGGTTGGACTAGATGGCCCTTGAGGTCTCTTCTAACTCTATGATTCTATGATGAACTGCATCTATGAATATTGAAGAAACTGGCTGAAGAGCTCTCAGAACCACTGCCTATTATTATTATTAATATTTTTTAATCTTGGGGGACAAGTGAAGTGCCATATGACTGAAAGAAGGATAATGTTGCACCTATCTTCAGAAGGGGTAAAAAGTAGAAAGTGGGAACAGGAGATGAGTCTGCCTGACATCAATCCCAAAGAAAATTTTAGAATAAAGTGGTCACTTTTAAAGCATCTTGAAAATAATGCAGCAATAACTGGAAGCCGTTATGGGTTTCTCAAGAACAAACTCTGCAAGACTAATCTGGTCTCATATTATGATCAGGTAACCTCTCTTGTAGATAGCAGGAATCCTATAGATGTAATATATCTTGGTTTCAGCAAAGTCTTTGACAAAGTGCCCTATCATATTCTGATTAGCAAGCTCAGTAGATGGGGACTGGATAGAACAACTATCAGGTAAGTAGGTACACGGTTAGTTTCAGAATCATACTTAAGACAGTGCTCATCAATGGCTCCTTATCAAATGGGGAAGAGGAAGCAAATAGGTACTACAGGGTTTAATCTTGGGCCCAGTACTCTTCAAGAATTTTATTAATATTTTGGATAAAGGCATTCAATGAGTGCTGGGATCACAATGTTATATAATTGCTATCAGTACGATGAGTGAGTCTTGCAGTTTGATTTAAAGGGTATTAAAACAGAACTTTGGTACACACCTTAATAAGCTATTATAATTACCTGTTTTTAAATGAGAAATGTTCTCTTATATTATATAAGGCCTTTTGTCAAAAACATTCAAGTTGTTGCTCACAACATGTTCACTAATACCCTCTTCCTATATTAACACAAGGCCCAAATCACACTGCAAAGGATGTATAGCATTGATTAACCAGACATGGAAGCAAGTTTGGGGCCAATCCTTTACCATTCCCAAGGGACTTCTGAAACAAATTCCCACCACAAGAGGCAACAGACAGCATTCTGCCAGACTTTCTTCTTTAGCACAGGGGAGCAGGGTGATTGCATTCTTCAGGGCACTTTTACCCTACATCTCTTTACATGGAAAATGAGAGATGAATGGAACTAGTTGTGAAGATATGAATTATCAAGCATATAAATATACATGAAGCTCATACTCACTAAAAATCTTCTGTAATACTCCAGTGGCTCTACAGTCCTGAAAGAAGTAATACTATTTACTAAAGACAAAGTGTTTTACAAACAGACCATCCAAATTTAACACAGTTGACAGAAAGCTGTTCAGAGAACTTTTACAGAACCTAGCTTGTGAAAATCTGTGCTCAATTTCAGGTTCTCTGCGTTTTCAATATTACGGTTGCAGAGGCAACTTCCACAAGGTCACTCCACTCCACAAGTGTTGCAAAACCAACTAGGAGGTTGGGGGTAATTTCCTAAAATGCTGCAGGAGAGCATTCCCCCGCCCCGCCACAAGTCTGCAAAAACAATAACCAATACATGTGAACACGAAACTACCTCAGTTAAAACCCATAGAACACTTGGATGTAAAGTCTCAATGCAGAAATTTAACATTTGACCATCCTAACTAAGTGCAAGGGCTAAGGAACATGAGGCTCTCTAAGATGTTGAGGGACTACTTATCTCTAACCATAGCTTGTGCCAGCTACGGTTTATAGGAAATCATGTATGGAAGGGGTATATTGTGGTTTCCTTATATCAGGGAAGCCCAAACTTCTACCCTCCAGATGTTTTCGACTGCAACTCCCACAGTCCTTTGACATTTGCAATCTAAGCTTAGAATTCTGGGAGTTGTAGTCCAAAACATTAGGAGGGCCGAAGCTTGGACATGCCTGCCTTACATACACACTTGTGGAAACAAGTTCATGGGACAGCAGCAAAGATGGCAGGGTGTGGAAATCAACTCAAAAGCTAACAAACAGGAGACCCTTAAGCAAACAGAAGATGGGGCAGCCGTAGAAATATCTGAAACTCTGTCACAAAGACCAAAGTTTGCTTTCCCTTCTTCTCCAGAGGTCAAGATTAGAAATGTTAGGGGTTATTATGTGGATTCTCAAATCACTATGCAAGTATTTGCCTTCAGCTTGAGAGACACCAAGAACTCGTCCAATCACAGGTTGGACAATTAGTGCAAAATGTCCTTTTCTTTCTGAAAAGGCTGTTGCTTTCTGAAGCAAGAAAAAAAAGGCAGGCCAATTGCCCACAAAGAGAGAAGTGACCCATTAATTGTTTCTGTATTTTAGAAGTCAAAGCAAAAAGCAGCAATTGTTTCTAATCTTGTGCAAACAAACATGAGAATTCCCCTCAAAGCAACAAAATTACTTCCTTGTACTTTTTTGAGATCATTGATATTATTCTTATGAATACACGCAACGACGCACAGATAACTCAGTGCCAAGCTAGTTAAAAGGGATGATGTCCTTGCAGTAACATATACAGTAGAATGCCTCTCAATTTCTCTCAGTATTAAATGGTGGTCTATTGGCAAACAATCCAGGCCCAAATCCTCTTGCATTGTTATGCTGGCATAAGACAAACAACCAAGGTTTTGGAAGCAAATTGCCTTAAGTTAAGAAATTGCCAGAAATTATGTACAATTACGTTTTATACTGAACTGAGTGATTTAGCATGCAACCGATAATGTCTAAGGTGATTTCGTAAACTGGGTTCAGAATGTATGCCATTGCAATTTGCAACTGCATATGCAATTTATGCTGTATACTGGCATAGCTCCTGATACAATATCCTTATGTCCTGACTTATGGTATTGGGAGAAAACCTGAAAACAATCTCCTCCATTGCTGCCCCATACATGTAACCATATACTTTACAGCTTTTTTGAACTCTTTCACACTCATACCCCATTTAGTTCAAAATTTAATTAAGGAAAGGCCAACATTAATTTCCCCCTCCAAAAGAGCCACGGATCCAGGATACTTATAATACTACTTATAACTGTGTTGCTTTAATGTAATGTTGTCTATTAATGCTGTAATACTTGTACATGTCTTAATTGTACTGGACTGTGTATCATTCCTCATTACTGTAAGCCGCCTTGGGTCGTTTTCCGAGGGTAAAAATACTCTAAAACAATAAAAAAAAAAACCATCTTCCACAAAAGCTGCTGCTGGCCTTCTATGATTGTGCAACTGAGAATGTACTTACTTACGGGTTATGTGTGTGGTATGGAAGTTGTACCCACCGGGATAGGACAGTGTTGCACAGAATCATAAGAATTGCAGAGAGTATTGTGGGCTGTTCACTCCCCACCCTAGAACAAATTTATACTACCAGGTGCCACTGTAAAGCATTAGATATATTAAGAGATCCATCACATCCTGGTCATTGCCTGTTCGAGTTGCTGCCATCAGGATGGAGATATAGAGTACTGAGGGTAAGAACAAACCGTCTCAAAATTAGCTTCTTTTTTAGAGCAATATTGGCCTTAAACGGAAATTCTGGACTTTGAAGTCAGCTTATTTTATATGTCACATCTTAGTCATTTTTTATGTCATATTATTATGTGTTGTACCTTTTTTTAAATCTATGTGGAATGTTTTAAATGAGTTGAATATAGCAACCACGAAATTTCGTTGTTCCTGCAAGGGGGCAATGACAATAAAGATTCCCATTCCTATTGTTCTTATGACTCCATGGAGGAAACATAATGTAGCTCTAAGCACACGAGAGGCTATTTTCCCATTTCACTATGTTTAATGGCAAAGCGACTCGCTTGTAGAACCCACAGCGCGAGAAGCCCGGTGTGGAGTCTAACTGGGAGTTGAGTCATGGCTACTGGACTTCTTTTTTGAGAGATCGAAACGTTTCGCTGTTCAGCAAAACGTTTCTATCTCTCAAAAAAGAAGTCCAGTAGCCATGACTCAACTCCCAGTTAAATGCACCTGGATGACTGAGAATCTTCACAGGTGTGGAGTCTAGCATTCCTTCACTCCTCAGGTGTCTAATACAGGGTCTGACTGGGCTGCCTCTCCTGATGTCCTTCATCACGGCCAGAGTGGCCGAGGGCATGTCTGGAAAAAAACATTTCTCCACTATACATTTGTGACGGGAGCACTTTTGATGTGAGCCGGGTTTTGTGGCAGACTATACATAGGCGATACTTCCAAAATTTCAATTATAGTGTGGCTTTTAATAGTTACTCCCAATAATGAGACATCACCCCTCATAATGGATTTTCCTTTACTTCTTGCGTGCTCTTTGTAGCTCTCGTGTTACCATTTAATGTTCTAAGATGCCTCTTTAAACTCTCTGCTCTTAACTTGGATCTGTCTTAAATGTTCTGAGCTGTATATTGTCCCTCATTCTTGTAAGCCACCTTGCGTCCTTTTCCAAGGAGAAAGGTGGGGTAAAAATACAGTGGTACCTTGTATAAAGGAATTAATTTGTTCCAAATGAAATTATGTTAAGCAAATTTTCCTTTATACAAATTCCCATAGGAATGCATTGAAAACGAAGTAATCCCATTTTTATGTTGTACGGATTTTCCCCATAGGCGATTATGTTAAGCAAATTTCCCCCTATCTCAGGAATTTTTTATGTTGTACAGGTTTTATGTTATACAAGCTGTTTATTATACAAGGGTCCACTGTATTCAAAACAAACAAAAAAACAAACCCCCAACGTGCACGGGCTCCAAACGCCCCGGTCTCCCACCCCATACCCTGCTCGTGGGAACCCACCGAGCGCCCCACGTGGGGAGCCCGGGAGAGGCGGCGGGGAGGTTTGGGACCCATGGCCGGTCCGGGGAGGGGATTCACGAGCAGAAGGCACAGAGAGAGAGAGAGAGAGATATTCCCAGTCCTCTGCAGGGTTTCTCCCAGGAATCGCCCCTCAAGCCACCCCCCGAACGGGGACTCACCTGAAGCCACCGGCCGCTCCTGCCGCCGCCGCCGCCATGGCCGCCTCCGCCGCCGCAAGGGACTCGCCCGGGGTTGGCGGCCCTCCCGGCCGAAGGGGGGCGCCGCTGAGCCGGCAGCGCGAGGGGCGGGGCGGGGAGGGAAGGTAGAGCTAGGAAAACAAAAGCACGGCACGGCTGGGTGCGGGGGAAACCAAAATGCGGGAAGGCCGCCGATGGCTTTTGGGGGTTTTTTTTGCCTCTTCTCAAAGGAAGAGCCCGGCCTCGAGAGAAGAGGCTTGAATCAGAATCCTTTTTATTGGCCAAGTGTGGTTGGTCATACCCGGGATTTGTTTTGGTTAAAAAAATGCTCTCCATATGCAAGAAGGAAATATAAGAATCCTATATTCAACAATAAAAACACAGTACAACGACACAATATAACCTATTATTAAAAAGGAAGAAAAAATAATTATTATTCAACAGAAATGGGGTTTCTGAAGCTCCCTGTCTCGGGGGTCGTGCCACGGACTGAGGTCGAGAAACCTGGGACCAAATCACCGCCATGGAAGCGAACCGGGATTGGGAGGGGGGGAGGTTTGCAGCGGCCAGGCACTTTTGGCGCGTCTCTCCTCCCCCGAAAACCCTCGCCGGGGTCGCTCAACGTCGGAGGCGACGAGACCAAACTTAACGCCTCCATGTTGGGAAAGGCAGGGTCTTGGAAGGCAAGGCTGCGTTGCTGGCCGTCAGGTCGGAACAGCCTTAGAGTTACCGTCAATAGCGTACGTCAGACTTATAGGGAGTGGTTTTACGAGCCTCACACACACACCCCCGGAACCCAGTGAGTGGAGATCTGAACCTAGGCCTCCTGAGTCGTGTGTCCCCCCCACCACCCCCGTTGTCTCTCCACATTGCTACGGCACACACTCCCCCCCCTTGAGTACTGAAGGCAACAAGGATGACCCTTTGTTGAAAGCCGCATTCAAGCATGGCTGCGATGGAGACCAGGGGGAGCCGCCTCCCGTAATGATACAAATGCAGCGAACGGAGCAGTTATTTATACTCTGCCTTTAATCTTCCTTTTCTTCTTTTCTTTTGCCCAAACGATAATTGAATTCTAATTTTTCAACGCTTTCCCCTGCCCCGCCCGCTCAAAACCCAAGCAGGGCTTTTTGTCCTTTGCTGGCAGGCGGCCGAGTGTCGTCGTCGTCGTCGTCGAAGGCGGCAGGCTTAGGGGCAGCCCCACAAAAAGTTGCCCGCTGTCAGTACTGCCTGCCCGAGGGAAGGCGGCGACGCTCTCCTGGGTCTCCCGCCGACCTTCCACCCCCACCCCCCACCCAGAGGGCAGCAAAGAAGAAACGGCGTCCAAGGGCGCCACCCGAGCGCTCCGTGGCAGGCAGGCCGAAAGGCCCTCCGTTGAAGTTCCCGCTCCAGAAGCGAGGAAAAGCGGGAGACTTTTTTTGTGGGGATTCTGCTGGTGCTGCTGCTGCTGCTGCTGCTGCTGCTGGCGGTCTAGAGACGCCTCCGTCCTTCCTTCCTTCCCACTTCCGCCCTCAAGTTCCCTCGGCTTCACGCGCTGGTCGCACTGTGATGAGCCAAGCCCCGCCCCCCGCCAGCCAGCCAGCCAATAGCGGCGCTCACTCGACCCGGAAGTTTCCCCGCTCCGCCTGTCGACTCTTCCGCCTCCGTGTCTCATTCTCTCTCTCTCTCTCTCTCGTCTCTCTGGTGGGGCTTCTCTGCCGGGGGGTGGGGGTGGGGGAGACACACCGATCGGCGGCTGTGGCGGGCCCGTCTGGCGGGGGGGGGCATGGACCTGGTGGGGCTGCTGGAAGGACTGGCGTCGCTGGCGGTGGCGGGGCTGGTCCTGGTGAGAGCGGGGGCCCTGGGCGCCCTCCTGCCCCCGGGGAGGGGGGTGGGGTGGGGGGACGACGACGACGCAGCAGCAGCAGCAGCAGTGGGTCCCCGGGAAAGGGGAGGGAACATAAGAACATAAGAAGACCCATCATGCTGGATCAGGCCAAAGGCCCATCTAGTCCAGCTTCCTGTATCTCACAGTGGCCCCACCAGATGCGGTTGGGAGCGCATGAGACTAGATCTCTGTCTCCTGATACCACTCCCCTGCATCTGGCCCTTGAAGTACCCTGGTTTTAAGCCTGGGGAATTACACATCTCCATCATGGTTTGTAACCTGGGATGGACTTTTCCTCTAGGAATCTGTCCAACCTCCATTTGAAGGCATCCAGGCCAGATGCCATCACCACATCCTGTGGCAGGGAGTTCCACAGGCTAACAACGCGCTGGGTGAAAAAAAAATTATTTTGTCTGTTCTTACTCTCCCAGCCCACAATTTGAGAGAGCAGCATCCAGGTTCCGTCCAGGGTGGAGACCTGTGGCCCCACCTGGCCTGGGACATCATGGTCTGCCACCCTCCCCAGGAGGGCCTCTGAGCTTAGAAAGAGTGCTGGGGCTTGGGAAGCGGACTTTCCAAGACTGGCTCGCTCCGTGGTCAGACAAAGCATTCAGGGGCTAGTCTGGGTCTGAAGCTTCTTTGCCAAAGAACGGCTCCTCATTTGTTGTTACAGAACAAGCCAGCAGCGTGCAGATGGGGGCATACACTAGGTGTAGAATGTGTTATTGTCAGTTAGTGAACCTATGTTGTCTGTATAGTAACACCCTCAGGGTGTTAATCTAATCAGGTGTCCCGAGATTCATGGGGGTGGGGTGCTGTTTGTTTATTTGTTTGTAATAGACTAACACAGCATTGGAAATCCAAAAATAAGGCCCTTCTTTGTGAGCTTACCGAAATCTACACAGGCCTGTGGCAAGGGAATAAGACATCTCCCAGTATGCCTTCCATGGGTTGGCTGATGTTGGTGTGTGTGTGACGGGGTTGGAGAGAGAGACCCAGCAATAATCTTTGCCCTGCACAAGCTTGTGCAAGGAAATGAGGTTTCCAACCCAAAGCCCTGCTGCAGAGCCAGTGTCTCTGGTTCAAAATGACTTTGTCTACCCAGTGCCTTCTGCCATTCCAGAGGACATGGGTAGGCAAAACACTTTCCTACTGACATCCATGACAACTTATCAGCGATTACACCTTAACTGCAGACCTTCTTACTTGGAGAAAAATCTCTCTGTGGATGTAGCCTAGGGGTAGGGGTGTGAAGTTTCTGCAAGTGTTGAAGCCATGGGAAAAACTTTGTAAAAATAAATGGAAAACATTCAGGGGGAAACAGTTCCCCACCCCAAGGTTCTATCTAGACATTTTGCACGTCTACCCAGGCAGGATACTGAATATAACAGAAACTTCCCCAGAACACTCAGCAAGCAGGTAGGAGGTTCTCTTTTTTCCTCCTGTCTAGTTTGCAACTAGAGCCCTTGGTATGTATGTGGCTCATGTTCTGCCTCTTTAGTTTATTGTTCTAGGCAGACCACAAAACAATGTTGGTCATATACAATTTTCTTTATTTAAATTAATTTTTAAAAAGAGATTTTCTTATTCATCCACAAATGCAGCAACCAGATGAATTTCATGGCCAACTGAATTGCAATTGGCTATTTCTGTCTCTCTCTTCTGATTTTAAACTGAATGTTCTCCTCCTTGCAGAGTGCCCCTACATAGAAGGAATCTTAGGATACATCACCAGCAGTGGGTTTCTCTCTCTCTCTCTCTCTCTCTCTCGTAGACTGTCTTTATTGCACATGTAACTGCATCAAAGTTGCATGGCCTTCACAGACATGAGGATGAAAAGTTCTTTATGAATGCTGAGGATAAGAAAGAATCCCTGCCCAGTCTTCATGATCACCCAACACGTGAACTTTCTGTTGTTGTGCCTTCATATAACGAGGAAGAACGGTGTAAGAATGAGTCCTTCTTTTCTTAGTTTTTGTACTCTAACATTGTGCTTTGTTTTTGTATATTTTATTACTAATTAATCAATTTGTGGTTTTACTCCACTCATTTTCTTACAGTACCATCAATGATGAACGAAGCTTTAGACTATCTAGAGAAGAGACAGGTAAAAAAATCATATGTTAGTGTTGCAGAAGAATTGGTGAAAATACACTGAACACTGTTTTGCTCTTTTGAAAAAAAATAATGCGTTATCATGTCAAATAATAATTATTTATTGTATATTCCACCTTTCTGCTAAAGTACTTGAGGTGCTTCTCCTTGAGCTACATGGTCCTTCTCCCTTCTCCTCTTGATCCTCAAAAATATCTTGTGAAAGAGCAACTGACCTATAGTTGCCCAGTGAGTTTTATGGCTCAGAAAGCACGTGATCATGGCCTTCCCAAGTTCCAGCCCAAATCTTAGCACAGCCATTCTCAAGGGGGGTCATATGCTCCACACACACACACACACATACACACACTGGAGTCGGGCTGGCACATTTAAAGGGGATAATTCCACAAATGATCTCTCATACGCCGCCACATAAGGTTTGTGACATGACTTACACAATCTTGATGAGAATGGTTGCTCTAACCACTTTACCACACTGGTTTTCAAACATGTCCTGGTGTTTGTTTGTTTCTTTTAAATAGAAGCAAGATCCTACATTCACCTATGAAGTCATAGTAGTTGATGATGGGAGCACAGATCAAACCACAAAGGTAGGAGACGTAACTGTTCCACAGGCAATGTCTGTGTCTGTCAAGGGGAAGCTCCTTGTGTTTGTCCTAAAGCATAATATTGAAGCCCGATGCCACAAGGATAATGAAGGCATAAAAAATGTGGAGGCAGAGGAGAAGCTCGTGATTTCTGTTTCGGTTGCTGTTGTTAAGAGCCTGACTCAAGACTTTCTTGGGCATGCCTACTGCTGTTATCAGCTGACATGTTTCAGAAAAAGGGGTTTCTCTGTAACTATATCCAAACTGTGGAAGTCTTTCAATCGTATAGTGCTCCACATGTCAATTGAAGACCTCTATTATGACCTGTAATTACAGCCATGACTAGCTTGCATGTGTGAGTGCTTTTGTATGCATTCTGTATGCGCATTAATATGGCAATTGCACCATCTGTGTTTGTTTGCTGCTGGGTTGTGAGTGCATAGTTTTGAAAAGAAGTTAACAATGCATTGACATCTAAAAACAAGTATGTTAAGAATAAATAAAGTCTTGACTAGAGAAGTGTTTTCAGAATTGAATGATTTTGCTGGACCCCCAGGGCATCTGAGCTGTGGGATTCCAGTGGGATCCATGTTCTACTGTCTTCCAAGTACTATATGGGTAACATGTCGCCATTTTAATGTGGCCAGGATGCAACTGCCATCATTGCTTTCCATTGGCTTTGTTGTCAATAGCTGCTGAGAGTTACAATCCAACAGTGCAAGGAGGGGGCCACAGACTGTTCACTCTGAACTGTGTGCCTGTACTGGACTGGATGAGAGCCAGTGAACTAAAGCTGGAGATCCTGTGGACAAGTGGCTCTCATCTTTAGGAAGTAGGCACAGTATACAGCTTATTCTATATGAGGTTGTTCTGCCCCCACCAGAGTATCAGACACAGCTTGAAGGATACTTCTTGCTCTGCTAGTGTCATTTGACTCTTGGCAGTGATGAGTGCCTTCTGCCAGGTTAGGCTGATTTGTCAGCTGTGAATTTTCACAGATGTTTCTTAGCTTGGCCACAGCAGTTAATAACACTGATAGCTTCCCAACTGGGTTACTATAATACATTATACATAGAGCTGTCCTTGAAGATGACCTGGAGCTTTTAGTTGTTGCAGAATTTAATTCTGCAACCAAAATTATAGCCCCTACTGGCAGGCAGAATCATTATGATAATTCTGAGGAAGCTGCAGTACCTTCCTGTTTGCTTCCAAATTCACTTCAAGATACTTGTGGCTACCTTTCAAACCCTGAATGACTCGAAACATAAATATCTGCTCCAACCACTTTCCCCACACAAGCTTGCCTGTGGTCTAAAATATTAAGGGAACCTTTGCAAAAAGTACCTCAGAAACACTACGTGTAGAGAAAGGAAATAACATTTCTCAGCTGAGAGCCCAATTTGGAGCCTTTTCACACAACCCCTAAGGTCCGCTGGCCACTTAAATTCAGACCAGAGTTCTTGGGGCTTAGTCCCTGTTCCTGTGTTCCCACCCCCTCCGCACTCCTGGCTGCTGGCTGCGTGAAGGGAGGGAGAAAAAAAGAAAGAAAATAATGCCGGCTTACCTCCGTTCTGCCGGTTTCGCTCTGTTCCTGGCAGCATTCAGATCTCTTAAAGGGGCAGGGGGCAAAAAAAAACAAAAAAAAAAACAAAGCAAGGAGAGCCCGGCACCCACTACGTTAGAGCCGCATCAGGGATTTTTCACCCCCGGAGAGCAGGTACCTGAAAAGTGCGCTGGGGCGCGCTTAGGTGGGCGTGGTCGCACTTAATTTTCTGTAAACTCCGGAACTGGTGGAGAAACAATTTTAAGCTACAGAGCTGGGAGCCATTTGCCGCGGAGTTTAGGGGTCGTGTGAAAGGGCTCTATGAGATTCTCTGGCAGATTTGGTTTTGGCTCCAAATCTTAACCTTTATTTTACCCTGGCGCTTTAATTGTTGACATCAATGTGTTTTATTGTATTTGCTGCTGTTTTGTTGTACTGCAATAGTGTGTTGTTGATGGTTTAGTTTCCATCTCAGTTTCAAATTATCTGGTATTCCTAAGGTTTAAAAATATATGAATGAATATTGGACAGAAAGGAAGGCGTTCATGACAGGAGAAGAAATAAAAAGTCTGAGACCTATATGACCTTTGTTTTCTAAGCAGATTGTCTCTATTGTAACATATACTGCAGTATATTCATGTTTAATAGTTTTATCTCACATTGTGAACATAAAAATGAAGGGAGTAGTATTCATTTCCTTTTTGTGATTACTGTTTCATTTTGGTTTAATTATGCCCTGTAGGTTGCACTGAAATATACTAAAAAGTACGGTAGTGACAAAGTGAGAGTCCTTACTCTGGTGAAGAATCGTGGCAAGGGGGGAGCAGTCAGGATGGTAATACATTTTTATTCAGTTTTCCTGGAAATGGTTTTCCTATCTGAGTTATACTTTGGGCATTAAAATTAATTTTAAATCAGCAAGTGAAAAAGTCCAAGTACTGTGCTATTAATGGATAGACGTATTTTCAAATGTAAAAAGACACCATAACATTCATTTTTATAAGTTAGAACATACTGTGTTTAACTGGAAGTTTTAAGCAGATACAGGATGACAAGGTTCTGAATTTTGTAAATTTAATTTGGTGTTCTATTTGCATTTGTGGTTTTAAGTTATTGCCAACTATCATAAAGAGCAAGATGAAGCAGGGTAGTAACCAAAACTGAAATGCATGCACACAGTAACGGTTTTATTTCTTTGGCTCCATTTGAATAATTCTGCATTTCATTTCCATGATGAGTTGTACAGTTATGACAAAAATTCATGTGTTCTTCATAATATTGCCTTAGGAGTGGAGCTTCTAAGAGTTAGTTTCTGTATATGCTGTCCAGAATCCCCCAGTATTTGGAACTTATTTTCCTTCCCCCCCCCCCAGCTCAATTTCTGCTTAAAAAAATACTGATGTATGGTGTTTTTTTAACTTATGAAAATAGTGCAATAAACATTACAATACAAAATACATCTCTGAGGCTTTTGTGTACCTCTTCATTGTGATCCTCCTTTTGATGCCTTTGAACTGGTTGGGTACTTTTCACAACGTAGTGTCTCAAAGGTACGGGGGCCACTTATTTTACAGAATTGGAGGTGGCCGGGAATACGACAGCCTCACAGTTCAAAAACAGTTTAGTGAATTAGGCAAATGTTTTACAGGCTAGCTCTGTTAAATAGTAAGATGACTTTGGCAGTCTTGAAGCAAAGTTTGCGGAATGTATGCTCATGAGAGGCTTTGAATTCTTCCTGCTGACAGGGTGTTTTCAGTTCGCGAGGCAAAAAAATACTCATGGCAGATGCAGATGGAGCCACAAAATTTGAAGATATTGAAAAAGTAGAAAAAGGTCTTGAGAGTATTCATCCTTGGCCTGTGAGTTTTCCTTTTTAAGTTATTGGCAACTATCATAAAGTAGTTTCTAGTCTTGAAAAACAGTATGTTTTCATGCCTGTTTAATAAGATCATATTAAATGATAAGCAAGTTACTGTATCTTTTAAAATGTAGGGCATATTCTAGAGAACACCGAACACACTTATTTTCACTGAAATCAGTCTGAGTTGAGTGTATAGTTTTGAGGCCAGAGAAGTGTACCCAAGATGGAGGGGTATAAAGATACTTTCGCCTTTTAGGAGCAGATGGCCATTGCCTGTGGCTCTCGAGCTCACCTGGAGAAAGAGTCAATAGCACAGGTAAGGTTTTCTTTCTGACTTTTTTTTGGGGGGGTATAACCTGTCTTTGTCCCCAGAAGGGATGGAGAATATGAACAGTGAGGGTAATGTTGTAATATGTGAGCTCTGTTGGTCTTCCGGTTGAGGAAAAAATAACTACACTTCGCAACTCGTCCAGAAGAGATCTGCCAGAAATGGTAACAGGGCCTCAAGATAAACCTCTATACTCATCATTATGAAATGAATTGTCACCAAGCTAAGGAAAGAGGAAGAAATAAATGGAATAAGATCTCAAACAATAAGAGAAGTGGCAGTACAGTGGACATGGAGTCCAATAATTTGTAGGTAAATACAACTAAAATCTGGGAGAGTATGATACCCAGGTAGGTCCTCTGGCATCTTTAAAGTGTAGCAGTCAAAGGGTACTCCTTCTTGAAATGGAAAAATAAGACTGCGAATGATTGTGAGAATAAAGTGGGAAAGGGAGAAATAAAAGTGATTTTGTTACAGCAGTACCCAACGCATTGGCCAGCCACCTGCGGGATCCAGATAGCATTTTTGAGGAAGAGATGACAGGATTACCACAAAAGTAAATAATGGTTATGGAGATTTCAGCTGTGCTGAAATGCCAGCTCTGCTGCAAATGAATTATCAAATACTGATCTGGGTAACAACTTCATCTCTGTAATAGAAGTAGCATTCAGCAGAGAGTTGGACTTGATGGCCCAAAATTGTGTTTAGGAGATGGAGCATACCATTTAGGAAGAGTATAATAGAGTAAGGGTGGCATCAAGAAAGTAAAGGCTTAGAACAAGTTAAGCCTTGTGATGGATTTTAACACGATAGAAATTGCCTCTTTAGTCTTGTTAGAAAGACGATTAATGAAGTTGTAGGTGTGGTGCATAGGGATGGTGGTGCATTGTTAGCAGGTGATGAAGAAAATGGGGAAATTATCCTGTTTTGCTCAAGTCTTCTGCTACAGTAGCAGTTGTGTTTAATCAAGGACAAATAGACGATTATGCAACATTATTGGCCTCCTTGATCATATCCTTTGAATTTCACTAATTTGGAGAATTATATTTTATTCTTTCCCCCATCACAATCCTTTTAAACATGTGGTTTTATTTATCAATAAAACAAATAATGTTGTATCACATATCATTGTGGCCATATTGCAGTCCAGTACTGTTTTGGACATTTATACACGGATTATGTTTGCCATGGAAAACCAACTGTAGAGTTCCGAAGCGAAGATAAGCGGGGTATAAATATAATAATAAATAAATAAATAAATAAATTTCTTGTTTTTATTTCTTTTAAAACATAAGTAAATGAAAAATGCAGTTAGATGCACATTATGTTAGTAAAGATCATCAATGTGGAAACAGGAAAATTGTTGGACATGTTTAACCCGCCCCTTTAGTAGAGGCAATTAATATTAGGCTTTTTTACCTGCAGCGGTCCTACTTCCGAACACTTCTCATGCATGGCTTCCACTTTCTCGTGTGGTTCCTTTGTGTGAAGGAGATTAGAGACACCCAGTGTGGCTTCAAACTATTAACCAGAGAGGCTGCTTCTCGAACCTTTTCATCTCTTCATATAGAACGCTGGTAAGTATAATATTTGGATTGTGGAAATATTAGCATTAGTGCTAGGATTTTATTTTTTATTTGCTAAGGAAACCTAATTTGTTGCCCTTAAACACTTTGGCCATTTAATGTATGGGTTAGTTTGAATAATATATCATTTGATAAAGAAATAAATTTATTTTCCATCTATAAGATGCCCCCCCCAATTTTCCAGCCCGAAATAACAGTTTGTCTACTGTGTAGGTCTCTCATTGGCATACTTCCATGTATAAGATGACCCCAAATTTTTAGTCTAACAGTTTTAGTAAAAAAATATAGTCTTACACATGGAAAATGCAGCATTTATTTAATTTTTATATGGCCCTTTTGGCCAAAGGCCACCCTGGAATCTTAGAACACATAAAATTATCATAACTAAAATACAATGAACAGGAGAATGAATAAAAATAATAAAATGCAAAGAAATACCAAGCTAAAACAGGTTAACATAAAAGAAGCAGAACGTTTGAAACGTTTAAGATGATAAACTTAATCAAGTAGGCTAGGTGGGCTGAGCTAAGTTTGCAGGCATAATATTTTCAAATGCTTTGAATATATATTATACTTTTGCCATGATTATGCCAAACTTCTGTGTACTCAGAAGAACTTTCATATTAAAAGTATAAGCAGAAAATGTGATATAATTTCAATGAAGTACTGATTAGTCATGTTCTATTTTAGGGCATTCGATGTGGAACTCCTTTATATAGCTCAATGCTTTAAAATACCAATAGCAGAGGTTGCTGTCAACTGGACAGAAATTGAAGGTCAGTTATTAATCTTAACACAGTTTCCTCAGCAGAGGTCATTTTAGAGAACTATTGGCTAGATAGCTCAAATTCTTCTTAAGTTTCCCCCTAATGTCATGTTAAATATTTGCTCCACAAAGCCATTTAGTATAATAAAAACAACCCAGTGTTCCTTTTGTATGGTGTCTCCTTCAAGTAGGAGTTATTTCTCCAGGCGAATACACTCCATGTGCAGATTTCTTTAATTTGGGGCGGGACAGGCGTCTGAGTGATTTGTTCTTGTATTTTAGTGTTGCACATCTAGCATGAGGGACTGATGGTCATAATTATAATGATGATGATACATCAAGTAATTTGAGGGGTGACCACACTGGGAAAAAAGGGTGGGCTGATTTGCTTTTTTCCATTGATCACGTGACATAATGGGAAACGCAAAGCTTCCCAGGGTTCCCCCCCTAATCTGCAGTTCCCCCTCCCCTCCACCGCTGGGGCTTCCCTTAAAAAAGAGAGAGCTCCATTGGCATTAGATTGGGCATATGGCTGCTTGAACTGATGCAAAAAAGGGAGGACATGTGTGCATGTGTGTGTGTGTGCACGCAGACACATTCCTTCCGTAACTCTTGCCTTGTGAGGGATGACAAGTCAAGCACATATTTTCCCCGTCATCTTTTGCCTCAAGAAGCAAGATGAGCTTCGTGCGCATTTACCCCTTCCCTTGTTAGGGAGGAGGGACCTTGTGCCCCCCCACCTCTCCCCCGCCACTCTTTTTAGAAACAGCTTAAGATAAGAAACCTTGATAACACTTGGTTTAACAGTGCCACATGCTGGGCTATTGGAAAGATGGTAGAAACAAGATTTCCTCTTTCTCCCTGGGTGGCCAATCAGTGCAGAGACCTTCAAACCTGAATTCTCCAGTGCGCGGTCACAGTGAATGAATGCAAGTGAATTCATCGGTGACAGTGTTGTCACATCCGTAAGCACTAGGCTTAATTTTTGTCACAAATCTGTTTCCTAGCTCTAAGTAGGGATTTGGCTGCTGTGAAAGATGCAAGGAATCCTTGCTGGAGAAGGTATGCAGCAAGGAGCCAAGAGTTCTCTGAGCCTCCATCCTTCTTAACAGGAAGAAGAGTGTATGCGGTGTGTGTGTAATATATCTGTGGTATGGCTGAAGCTGTGTGTGTGTATCTGTAGTATGGCAGAAGCTGTCCTTTCTATGATAGCTGAAAGGTGATTGCAAAACCTGAATTATCTCAATACATTTAGCAAGCATCAGTATTGCAAATTCCTGCTCTCTTCTGCATTGTGTATAGAAACACGGGGATATGCATTTACACACAAATCATAAAATCAGTTGAGACGCATAAAACATGTCCCATCTGTGAGAGATCCAACAATGAAAAATTTTGCCCTCAAATGTGCATGGACTAACTTGTACTACTAGATGTACGTATAATAAATTTTCTTTTGTTGTTCTCTTTAAATAATCACAGGTTCTAAATTGGTTCCTTTCTGGAGTTGGTTGCAGATGGGCAGGGACCTTCTTTTTATAAGACTACGATACTTGACTGGAGCTTGGCAACTTGGATCAAGAAAAAATAGCTAGGTTATTTGTTTTACCAAAGGGATCAATACAATATAAACATTATTGTTTAAAAGAAAAAAGCCAAGGTTACTTTTCATTACAGTTCTGTATTGCATTTGTGAACCTGTTTTCAAAATGGCCAAACCGACAGATGTCTTACATAAGCCTTTAAAAACAAATCTTCATCTTCCACCTGGATTTTTGTCTTTTTATTTTTGTAAACATTTGAAAATCAGTTTTATTTGCACAAAATGCTCTTGGGAACCAAGAAAACGCACAGCAGCAGCAACAAATACAGATTTTTTTTAAAAAAACATGGACTTTTGTTTTCTGTAAAGAAGACACTGCACTTAACTTAAGCTTTGCTGTAGGGAACCGTTCTTTGAATATAATAATTGAAGAGAAAGAGGCATGTCCTGTGTCTTGAGTTACAACACCTACAAGAAATCACTGGATTTGAACACTGTGTGTGAAGAGCTCACCAACATCTAAAATATTTACATTCCTGTCGTCTCGAGGTATAGATTCTGTAGATGAAGGTATACACATTGGTATGTTTTCAGTGGTGAAAAGTTGTGCACACCATCAGTTCTCCCATTAAAAGAAACAGGGGAATTAATTAGCTAGACAGAGCCCATGGTATATTCCATAATGAAGGAATGTGTTTGAGGAAAGAAATATTTTCCACTCAGAAATTATTATTCAGAAGACAAAGGACTTCCTTTGTTTACATTAATTATGGTTGTAGACTAAGCTCAGAATGTAATGGACCACAGCTGAATTTCCAGCAAAGCGTCTGGGTTATTCTCATAGATAGATAGATAGATAGATAGATAGATAGATAGATAGATAGATA
>JAHTLZ010000198.1:9614673-9665515 GCA_023846285.1 Phrynocephalus versicolor | reverse complement strand
TGTGTGTGTGTGTGTGTGTGTGTGTGTGTGTGTGTGTGTGTGTGTGTTGTGTGTGTGTGGTGGGGCAGCGTTTAGACGGGACAGTTCAACGTGGAGGAAGAGAAAACCCTCCTTCCTTCCCCCCTTCCCCTTCCAAGCATTGCACATGTGCAGTTGGCATCTCTCTCTCTCTCTCTCTCCTTTGCTTCGCTACAGTCCCCCCCCCAAAAAAAACTACGGCTTTGCACTAACTTGCCAGGATGAAGCTCCAAAAATGCGGGGGAGCGGGCGCGCGCGCGGGGTGTCTCCGCGAAAGAGAGAGAGAGAGAGAGAGAGAGAGAGATTAGAAATTCCCCTCCTCTCCCTCCTGTACAATTTTTTGGAAGATTTTTAAAAACTGCCCCCCCCCAAAAAAAAAGTGGGGGGGAGAGAGTCAGACCATGGCTGCAGGATCCGGGCAGAAGGCAGCGAGGGCGGAATGGGAACCTCAAGAAAGGCGGCGTGGGGAGGTGGCCACGGCTAGTCTTCTCTCTCCCCCCCTGCCGCCGCCGCCCTGCTTCCTTGCCCGGTGCTGTCAGTTCTGGCCCAACAAGCAAGGGGTTGGTGGCGGCGGGAGCGGGGAGGGGGGAGCAGCGGTGGCGGCGGCGGTGGCGAGGCGAGAAGCAACGGAGGAAGTCGGCTTTTCTTTTTCCTGCGCGAGATCAACTTGGCAGTCGAGGGACGCAGCGTGACAGCTAGTTCGAGCCCGCCCCCCGGCCCGAGGAGGGGTCTCTCTTATTAGACTTCCAGCGGTTCCCTCCTGGAGTCAGCCGGTTTCGGTGGCGGGGTGGGGGTGCCGGGCTCAAGTTGTTCAGGGCCCCTGGCCGCCCGGGGAGGCCAATGGCACGCCACCTGGCTCGAGAAGCTGAGCTGAGCCGAGCGGAGCGCCTGTACGCCTGCCTGCTTGTCTCGCTTGCTCTCGCTCTCGCTCTCGCTCTCTCCAAAAGCCCGCCAGCAGCTGCCTTCTGCTCCATTCCAACACAGAGAATGTGCCTCCTGCGCGCCCACCCACCCACCCCCCAGCCCGGCCCTCCCCGAGGCTGGCGGACACGCAGCCGCCCCAGTTGCGCGTGCGGGAGAACTTGAGGCAGGTGCGCGCCTCGATGGAAACCCTCGGGGACAGGGTGGCGGGGTGGGGGGAGGCGGCGCCGAAGTGCCGAAGAAGCAACTTTCATCGGCTTCCTTCTCAGAAGCCCTTGGGGGTGCCTGGAGGAGCCGCAGCCGCCGGCGCTCCTTCCCACCCCACCCGAGCCTGGCGCCGGGACGCAGCGTGTCCGAGGAGCACGCGAGGGAGTGTGTTGCTTGCGAGCGCCCAAAAAGCCAGGAGCGAGGGGAGGGGAAAATATATTTGCAGTGTTATATTTGTTTTAAATGTCGCAATGGTTTTGCGGCTCCCAGTGTTTTTTTCCCGTCGGAAACGGGTCCAAGTGGCTCTTTATGTCTTAAAGGTTGCAGACCCCTGCCTGGGCGGTTTACAATTTTTAATTACAGTGTGCAGGCTACACATTGCTACACATTATGTTCAAAGTCTTTAATCAGTTTGGATCTGGAAATCCCACAAGATTTTGATTTTCGTCATTTTATTTTATTTTTTAAATTCTTTTTTGTCAAATAATAAAAGGAAAGAACAAGAATAATCAGATCAGGAGAAAGGGAAAGTACTGTGGTACCCGTGTTTCCAAAGTTAATCTGTTCGGCCGGACACTTTGCAAACCAAAAATTACATAATCTGGGACCGCACAGGGTCGCAGTGCATCCTGGGAAACTGAGTCTTTCGGAAAATGTGTAAACCAGGGTTTTCTGGAAAAAACGCGTGAAC
Source organism: Phrynocephalus versicolor (assembly GCA_023846285.1). NCBI lineage: Eukaryota > Metazoa > Chordata > Lepidosauria > Squamata > Agamidae > Phrynocephalus > Phrynocephalus versicolor. The sequence goes on along the minus strand of JAHTLZ010000198.1, from coordinate 9,663,678 downwards.
GGAGGCATTATTTTAAACAGACATCTTTTTGTGAAGCAAAAATTACTTTAACTGAGGTGTAAACTGGGGTACCACTGTATAAGGAGAAGAAGCAGGAGAAAAAAAGAAAAAGGGGGAGGGGAGGAGTACAATCAATTTATTTGTTCATCTCTTTTTAAGAGTATTACCTGGCAAACCACTCCAGTATTCCTGCCAAGAAAACTCCATGGACATGGAGTCATGAAGAGTCGGTCACAACTGTAATGACACAACACACACACACACAGACACAAACACACACACACAGTTTTATACTGTATTAGTCCTATGATCAATTATTTGTTGCTCTTTCTAATTCTCACCATCATCTGTTTTTATTAGCCACTGTTTTTCTACTTATCTTTCATAACTTCTTGTAGATTCCTCTGTAGAATGGGTCCCATCCCTCACATGCTTTCTCTGTTGGTTGGTCCTTTAACTTTTTGGACAATATGTCCATTTCCGCAATTCCTAGACATTTTTTTATGAATTCTTCTTGTTTTGGTATCTCTGTCTTCTTTCAGTGCATAGCATTCAAAATTCTAGCTGTATCATTACACTCAAAATACAACATTCTACCAGTCACTGACATGATGCATGAAGCTTGACTACCTTGGTATGGACACGGCTTCCGTGCCAATGAATCCACCAATCTATATTAAAATTTTGTCTCTCGAACTCATATTTTGTTTTTAATTCTCCTTCTCTTAATAAATCTGGATATCTCCATCTTTTTTCCTTTTATAGTAAACTGGGTTGGGTAAAGGCTTCTACAGGTGACACCCTACTCAAAATCTTTTGATACACTTGGTATTGAATCTTATCCCACACCTGATTTAGGCTTTTCATTATCAAATGATTCATAACTGCAGCCATAACTGTGTTCACTCACGACCTGGAGTTTAATTCCAGGTAACAGACTCCAGTTTGACTAAGCTTTCCATCCTTCCAAGGCTGGTAAAATGAGTACCCAGGTTACAGGTGGGGGGTGTGGTGGGGTGGAACATGTAGTCTGCGTAGTTACTTGTAAATCACCCAGAGGGTGCTTTATGTGCACAAGCAGCATCTTTTTTAAAAAGTATTTGTATTTTTTCACTTTCTTAAACCACAGAAAAGCATCCCATCCCAACCTTAAGTCATGCCCTTCTATTTTTTTTTTGTCATTTTCTGATACCTTCTGTATATGCAGATGTGTTGTAGTGACAAATGATGCATACTAGCATGCAACTACCCCTCCAAAAAACTTACAGACATTATTCACAGTAGATATCATATGTAATGGGAGGAGCAGTCCAAAATATTTTAGAAAGCCACACCTGCCTACTTCTCTTCTACTTCACTGAGCTTTGGGAACAACTTTCTTACTATGAATAAGAATGCAGAAGATACTGAACAGTGAAGTGGCAAAAATGATCAGGAGACTGAGTTCTCACGGCCTGCAGTATTGCCTCTTAATCATTAAAACTTAGCATAACCACACAGCTAGTTGAGATATTTGCAGTTGTTGTGTCTTGGCCAAGGGGAATTGGCCAGGTAAAATAGAGATCATGAGTTATTTAGTCCTCTTAATTGGCGAGTTCCCTTTAACAGGAAAAATGTGGTGAGATGGGTTGGGTGTGGACATTTGTCTTCCAGGCGTATTTAGGTTGGTCTCTTTGTTAGGTGGAAATAAAAAGTTGTTTTATCTTACCTGGAGGCTGGTGTGTGTCCCCCCCCCCCTCAAACCCACTATATTACAGCAGTATTACACAAAACATTCAGATTCAAAGGCTTTGGCACCACTTTTCAATTTACTCTTATTTAATACATAGATCTAACTATCTAATCAGAGGTGTGTGGGCAGTGGATTGTTTCCACCTGGCGTGAATAGCTCAGCAGACTTGGGGTGTCGGGGGTGGGGTGGGGGAGAGAGATTGCAGAACTGGGGTTTTACTACCAAGAAACCTAATGCGAGTTCTGCCAGTCTAGATCTTATTAGCTGTGATCTAATCCAGTGGTTCCCAACTTTAGGCATCCCAGGTGATCTCAAGACTGCAACTACCATAGATCCTGGACAGCACAGCGAGTGGGTTAAGGCTTCCAGGAATTGGAGTCTGAGAACAATTGGGCTGCCCAAGATTGGAAATCACTGCTCTTACCCAAAATTCTTGCCATGCTGAGTGGCCGAGGGCAGTGTATCTTGAGCTATTTGTTCATCTCCCTAAATCATTAAACTGTGGAATATAAATGTAGTTAAAAACAAACAAGATGTTCAATCTGTAAATGTTATAGTTATTTTTTCCTGATTTTTTTTTTTAGATCCACAGTTATGATGGAATAATCTGGGATTTTGATCTGACCCTTCAGGGTTTATTGCACTGCATAGTCCGTCGCCTAACCAGAATAGTCTATGGAGTTGAATCATGAGCCCAGAAGTATCTCAAGGATTATGTTTGTGCAACCAACACCGTACCTCATATTCCAAACAGACATACCATAAACATATCATAGAATCATTGTGATACTGGCATTCTTGCTTTGTTTCTTTTCTAATAACTCATTAGATGAAATTAGCTTCCATCTTTGTTGACACACATTGAACTCCTACAGCAGTCCACCATTATTCCATTATACCCCACCATCTTTTCTAGTAATTGTAGCCTCCCGAGACCACAACAATGAATGTGGTTATAATTCTCCTTCATGAGTATCGTTTTTCAGTCAATAGCATTTACTGTTTTTTGACACTCAGTTTTTGTGCAGTGATTTCTGTCAGGTTTTCACCATCCCAAAGCTGTCTCACTGTTAACTAAATCTCTTGTTGATAAATACAAAAGAAACATTGTACATTGGTTTTAAAAATGTTCTTATCCCAGTTTGCTCTGGGAAGGGTCCCTTTTCCTTCCATGGCTGTTCCAGTGAGAGGGATCTTGAATAATTCTTTAGAGTCTGTGCTTTTCATGTAAAATTGCCATCTGACTTGGTGCTTTCTTTGAACAGCACCTTGTTTGTGATCTTCTGTTTATTTCTTCTGCAGAGTACTGTGTACATTGGTATTGCAGGATGCATGCTGGCTAAATAATTCTCCTGACTTTATCTGATCAGTTATATTTCCTGACCTGGACTGGGGGTTGTTAAGGACTTTTCCTCCCAGTTGTAAGTGAGACTGGATAGTTGATGTTTGTCAGATTGTTGTCATATTTTATTTGTAGTCTTGCATTTTATTGACGAGTCCCATCTAAAAATGACATAAGATGTATCCTGGCCACAGTAGGGTTGAAAACAGACAAAAATAAAGGGCAGGATTCAGAAATATCACTATTATTGTCAAGCAGCCTTACATGTATTAATATCATTCGAATAGTTTTTCATGTATGATAAATGTAATTCTTAGTTTAGTAGAGTCCAGCACAATTGATCATATGTGCAGGATTTGCAGAAGTGGGATTGAGGAAAGACAATGCCCTGAGCGACATAATTTCAATCTTAATTTTTTTCTGTTTTCCCCAAATGGATTATGACAGTACCTTTGACGCATAGTTGATGTTCTCATACATAACGACTGGAAATACTACTTTACAAGAAGTCCAGGCGTCAGTCTCTTCTCAAAAAGCTCCCTTCCTATCAAGGGCTTAGAAGACTAAAATCTAGTTAGAAATCATTATCCATTTCTGATAAGCAGTCAGGAAGAGTAGCAAAGCAAATTAAATTAATAGCAAAGTAAATTAATTCTTGATATTTTCCAACAGCATTAATAAAGAAAATACAAACATTATATCCACTTTTTATTTCTAGTAGAAAGTGGCTTGTGTTGACTTGATTTGATGCAATAAATCTAGAACTCTCATGTCTGGTATCTCTGAGTGCCATTTACCTGTCCCTTGGTGCTTACCAAGGGCTCTTCCTCCTCCTCTCCTTTGTTAAACCTTGAGCGCTTGGGCGTACTGTAAAGCAAACCACCAGACTAAACTCCACCCATAAACTGGGTATCTTTGTCTCACCACATGGGCATATAAGGATGGAACTTGACACCAGACTTTGAGAAAGTACTTCTCTTCCCGCCCCCCTGCATTCCTGTTGCTTGTACACAGGAAGGGACACTGGATAGAGATAAGTAGTTTTCCATGACATTGAAGGCAAATTTCAGATTTGGTTAGTAGATGGAATAGACTAGAGCAGTGTTGGCAAACCTATGGCATGGGTGCCAAAGGTGGCACTCGGAGCCCTTTCTGTGGGCACCCAATATCACCCCTTCATAGCCAAGTGTATTCAGGTTAAATTGCTATATTGGCACTTTGTGCAAAATTAGTGGGTTTTGAATCGCAATTTGGGCACTCGGTCTCTAAAAGGTTCGCTATCACTGGACTAGAGTATCAAGAGAAGGACAGTAGAATGATACTAGACAACATGTTTTGTAGTCAGACGTTTCCAAGTTTCCTCTCTGCTGAAAATTATCTCAGATGGCAAAAATGGGAAAGGCTTTCTGTGTCTGAGATCTTGTCGTGGGAGCTTGGCTCTTCAGAAAAATGATAATAGTTTGATTAATAAATTATTAGTTTATAGTAAAATGATTAATCACATTCCATTTTCCAGTACTAGGGCCCTTAATTGCTCACAACATGATTTCCCACTAAAAACACAATAAGTTGTAATATGAATGTATAATTTAAATGGAAGCCCTTCTGTAGAATCTGTTCTGCATTATCTATGCACCCACCCACCTGTAACTGGTTTCATTATTTGCCTGAGAAGAGTGAAAGGGATATATGGTCGAGAGATCCACAGTTATATTGCATCTTGGTCAGGCATTTACTAAAAGTGTCATTATGCAGTGATACAGCTTCACCTTTGTGAACCAGTCTTTTGTTTAAAATTCTGCTTAATGTGCGTCTATTTGCTTACCTTTTAAAAAAAATCAGAATGTACCCCAAACAGCAGTGCAAGCTCCCACTATTCCCAAAGTTGCAGTGCTTTACTGAGGATTGTTGTCTTGTTATAAATAGATATAAGAAAACATGCGATTATTCGAACACTCCCTACTTTCCAGACAATTTTAACACTGCATAATTAGTACGGTGCTTTTACTGTTTATTGGAAATAAAGGAAAGTACCTTTATTTACGATTTATATACCACCACCGTGTAAAAACAACTCTAGATGGTGCACAAAGTCAAAACATGAAACATGAAAAAACAAAATGAATAATAAAAATACACAATAAACAGCAACATCGCACCAAAAGGCAATGAGCAATAAAACAGAGCGAACAATCAAGAATCACAAGAGTAGGAATGATCACCCCAAGGCCTCTTGGAAAAGCCAGGTCTTTAAAGCGTTCCTGAAGGCGGGCAGAGATTGTACCAGGCGGACTTCGCTGGGGATGGAAATTCACAATGAAGGGTCAGCCACTGAGAAAGCCCAATTTGGGGAGTGGCCACCTGAAGGGCGAGCACCTGGGAAGCTCTTGTGGGACGGATATTTGCTGATCGGAGGGAGATATGCTCTGACAGATAGTCAGGACCCAAGTCATGGAGGGTTTTGTAAACCAAACCATTACCTGACTCAGGACGCAACTGGTAACCAAGGCAGACGAGTCAAGATAGGGTTGATGCGGGTATATCTACCTGCACCAAATACCAACCTGGCAGCTGCGTTCTGCACCCGCTGCAATCTCTGAACCAGGCCAAAGGAAAGCCCCGTGTAGAGTGTGTTGCAATATTGAATCCGAAAGGTAAAAAGGTAAAGGTTCCCCCTGCACATGCGTGCTAGTTGTGTCTAACTCTAGGGGTGGCGCTCATCTCCGCATTCAAGACGAAGAGCCATTGTTGTGCAAGTTCATGGCCATGTGGCCGGCATGGCTGCAAGGAAACACTGTTTTTACCTTCCCCCTTTTTATGGCGGTACCTATTTTATCTACTTGCATTTACATGCTTTCAAACTGCTAAGCTGGCAGGAGCTGGGGTTATCAGCGGGGGCTCGCTCCACTGCGTGGCACCCAGGATTCGAACCACCGAGCTGCCGACTGAGCCGCCACGCCCCCAAGAAATCACCAAATGCATGCCTTCATTACTATATTGCTGCAGAGCAGCAACTGCAGAGCAGAGAGAATACCAACAGGAAGGGCATCAGAAAGTAAAAGGGCTCCAGGGAAAACTCCATCTTGGTTTCATCTGTAGTTACTTGTGTCAACCTCTGATTTCAGGTATAGAGGCCATGGTGGATATAGGCCTCAATGCAGTATACAGTAGGACCCTATATCTGTGGGATGAATATCCATGGTTTCATTTTTCCACAGCCTGAAAATATTAAAAATATTTAAAGGGGAAAAATCAGAAAAACTATTTTCACATGTATTCCCAGAATGGGCCACTACACCAGAGACCCTGCTATGAAAACTTGTTTGTGAAGAAGATTATGTAGAGTGGTGTCTTGCGCCCTCTAGTGACCAGTCCTAATATACTTTTTAAAAAATGAAAAATCTCTTCATTCTTCTGGTCATGTGGACAGTATTTGCTTGTGTTGTTAATATATTTTTAGCTTCTTAAGGGTTGCTTGGATAAAGACTCATTTGAAAGGAGGTATCTTTGACCAAACTCAAATCAAGAAGTTTTGCTTTGTTACCAACACATAATTTGGTCAACTGATTTCAATTGTTCCTTTTTTGTTTACAGAACTGGGAAGTTTAGATTGTTGTCTAGGTCTCAAGGCATAGGCTGCCAGAGGTGGAAGAGGTGGATTTGTTCCTGGTCATGCCCGGTGGAAGGAGGGGACCCAGCCGGCAGCAGCTAAGCCGTTCAGCTTTGCCCTCTCTCCAGACCTTGGTTGGTGGCAGCTGTGGCAACGGCACTGGTCTGAGAAACAGGTGAAGTTAAAATGGATCACAGTGAGCTCATGACTTGGGAAGTGGAAAGTTGGGTTTTGTTGCCTGCTTGTAAGCTAAATAGTACTATCTAAGTAGTTATCACTCAATCTATAGTCGCCCTGGAAGACCTGCCAAATTTTGGTAGAGGGTGTTTTCATTTCCATCACTTATTAATTACTTTTTGTGTGAGTGATATTTGTAAATATTCAGATACTTCTGTGTGTATCATTTTCTCTCTCAACCCAGATTTATGGAAGGGATGGTTGCATTGAGTAAGGCTCTGTTGAGATAACACATAGAACATTTTAAAGTTTGATCTCAACATGAAGTATTATTTTATTCAACCTATAACAACACTGGCCAAGATATTAGCAGGAATTACTGATGTGTTATTTTGTTTTATTTTGTTTTGTGTTTTGTTTCAGGAATGGGAGCGCTCTGAGCCTCTCTGCTCCACCTATCACAGCTTTGATTACTCCAGAGCCTGTGCAACACTGCCGAATCCCAGAGCTGCCTGTGGACAGGAACCTTCTCTTTGAATTCCTCTTTTTTATTTACTTGCTGGTGGCTCTTTTTATTCAGTATATTAATATCTATAAGACTGTGTGGTGGTACCCATACAACCATCCAGCCTCCTGCACATCGTTGGTGAGTTTGGCTAATCACCCTTCACATCATTCATTTAGTCCAGGCATAATAAAACATCAGACTCATGACTTAATAACTATACTCCAGCAAGCCAATTTTGACGTGCGACAACCCTTTCCAAGTTTTTTAGTACTCAAAAATGAATTACTAATCCCTTCCTTGGTACTGTACAGCTTGCCCAGGAATGTATAGTCAGGCTGTTTTCCTGGGAAACATAGTGGGAAAGTGAACTCCCAACTTCTTGTTTTGCAGTCAGATAACTAACCCATTTAACCTATCCCGCCAGTTTGCATTATGACACAGTTCACTGATATGGATATGTTCAGGCATCAATAAATAGACTCCATAGTTAGCTGCCTAGATGCCCTAAGCACATCCGATCTCGCCTGATTTCAAAAGCTAAGCAGGGTTGGCCCTGGTTAGTACTTGGATGGGAGACCACCAGGGAATACCAGGTGCTGTAGGTGCCTGGAGTAGGAACTGGTAAAACCATTCCAGTGTTCCTGCCAAGAAAACTCCATGGACATGGGGTCATGAAGAGTCAGTCACAACTGTAATGACACAACAGTAACAAGCAACAGCAATAGTTATATTAGAAAAAGCTGAACCTGAGAGTGAATTGCAAAATCTACTCTCATAATGACACTATAAAAATATCTCCTGGAATCTCTATCCACATTGCTCACTGTATAGACTTAAGATTGAGCAGACTATGTATGATTTCTGCAAAGCTAGACTCTATACTCTGCATTCAAGCTACTCCAAAACAGCTTCCAGTTCTACAAAGTCTCTTCTCCTTATCCTTCTGGTTCCATGTACTTGCATTGCATTATTTTCTAAACTTGGGTTTTAAAATCATCTCAAATTTTGTGCCACCTGCTGCAGTTGTGGAGGGCAGAGCATGTAGGATTGTTGAGGATGTGAATTTTAGCCATGGAGGCATGACTGGAAGCCTTCTAAAACAATTGCACCCTTGTGCTTTTTATTGCACTAGGTGGAGTCACGTGCTCTTTGTTGTTGATGAGAATGGTATTGATTGTGTTAATGAAATAGATTATGTTGTGTCAAATACTGTATGTATATAGTGCATCCACAGCATGGATGCACTGTACACTTGTTGGATGAGATAAAGGGATTCTCTGGAAAAAAATATGCTAATTGCTTTTCCAGATGAGAAGGCCATAGCAAAATGTAAAGTATGGATAGCTTTTTAAAATCTTTTCAACCTGCTAATGATATGTTGGAATACTACACAGAAGTATGTCTGTGTGAAGATTCTCAGTCATCCAGGTGAGTTTATCTGGAAGTTGAGTTATGGCAACTGGACTTCTTTTCTTGAGAGATTGAAGCATTTCACTGCTCATTTTCCTACTACACGGAAGGTTAACAGAACTCCAAAAAGTTGATTGCAACTACCCTTTTAAACTTCAGGCTCATGGAAGACAGTTCCTACTCATTGACCATCCACTGTTGAGTGCTCTTTTTGGAAAAGAAACTACATTTTTCCCACCAGAGGAGAGGTGTTCCATCTCTGTTGTAACAATTGCTACATTTTCCACAATGAACAAGAGTTTATTCTCTTCCCCTCCCGTATAGCTGGACCATTAAATTCTAAACAGTATGCTGTACTATACATTTCAGCATTGCCTCCAGTGCAGGTGGAGCTTTGTCTATTTTGAGTGCTTGGTTTTGAATCAGAGAATCTTACGGCTTTGTATGCTGAGAGAAGAGTGTCTTACTTGTGCAGATTTCTTTCCCCTAAACATTCTAAAAGAGAATGATTCTTGCTCTAAAGTGGCCATGGAATGTTTTCTTCAAATGATCCTGTATGATAGTGTATATGAGTGAGGTTTCTGGAAATGGATGGCCTTTGGGCTCCTCCCCTGGGAGATGGCGCTCTGAACCATTCATTGCGCTAGCTATTGATCTCTCTTTGAGGGAGAAATGGACTTGGTATAGATTTTTGTTTTTCTCAAGGGAAGGAAGAGGGCTCACACTGCCCTCATAAGAACATAAGAAGAGCCATGCTGGATCAGGCCAAAGGCCCATCTAGTCCAGCTTCCTGTATCTCACAGCGGCCCCACCAGATGCTCCTACGTGCTTGATGCTGATGTAATCAGCCATAGGTAATGACAGCGTAATTGTAAGAGGAATGGGACTGAAGTCCAAAGCGTTTCTTTGTGTCCTTGTTTCCTGGCTTAGGTTGATCTCCTGTCATTATAGGAATAGGAATAGGAATAGGAATAGGAATCTTTATTGTCATTGCCCCCTTGCAGGAACAACGAAATTTTGTGGTTGCTATATAAAACTCATTTAAAACATTTCACATAGATGTAAAAACAGGTACAACACATAATATGACATATAAAATGACTAAAATATGACATATAAAATAAGCTGACTTCAAAGTCCAGGATTTCCATTTAAGGCCAATATTGCTCTAAAAAAGAAGCTATTTTTGAGACGGTTTGTTCTTACCCTCAGTACTCTATATCTCCGTCCCGATGGCAGCAACTCCAAGAGGCGATGACCAGGATGTGATGGATCTCTTAATATATCTAATGCTTTACAGTGGCACCTGGTAGTATAAATTTGTTCTAGGGTGGGGAGTGAACAGCCCACAGTACTCTCTGCAATTCTTATGATTCTGTGCAACACTGTCTTATCCTGGTGGGTACAACTTCCATACCACACACATAACCCGTAAGTCAGCACACTCTCAATTGCACAATGATAGAAGGCCAGCAGCAGCTTTTGTGGAAGATGGTTTTTCCTTAAAGTTCTCAAGAAAAATAGCCTCTGCTGAGCCTTCTTTGCAAGCCCCTTTGTGTTGACACTCCAGGACAGATCCTCCTGTAACTCAATGCCCAAAAATCTAAAGCCTGTAACCCTCTCCACACCAGTCCCATCAATCACCAGTGGTTGAATATCAGTTTTCTGCCTCCTAAAGTCTACCACAAGCTCCTTTGTTTTCTTTATATTTAGGTGCAAATTATTTATTCTGCACCACTTGGTCAACCTCTCCACTTCATCTCTGTAAGCGATCTCACTCTCCTTGCCAGAGATGAGCCCAATCACAGTTGTGTCATCTGCAAACTTAATGATCCTATTGCTAGGATAGGCAGAGACACAATCAAATGTGTAAAGAATATAAAGGAGTGGGCTAAGTACACATCCCTGTGGTGTTCCAATGTTGGTACTAAGAGTATTAGAGGTGCAAGGGCCCAACCGGACCCTCTGAGAACGTTCTGACAGAAAATCCAAGATCCACCCACAAAGTGATGGTGGAAGCCCTAGACCTTCCAGTTTAGAGATCAAACGTCGTGGAAGAATGGTGTTAAAAGCCGAGCTAAAATCCACAAAGAGCAATCTAGCATAGCCCCCCCCCCTCTGCTCCAGATGTTCATAAACAGCATGAAGAGCACACGCCACAGCATCCTCAGTTGATCTCTTCTTTTTATAGGCAAATTGGAATGCATCCAGTCCCTCTGGTAAACAGGCAATAACATAGTTCCGTACCAACTTTTCAAAGCACTTCATGATTACAGGTGTAAGTGCTACTGGATGAAAGTCATTCAAGTTTTCTGGATTTGGTTTTTTTGGTATCGGAACAATAATGGCAGACTTTAGGCATGACGGCACAATAGCTTGGGATAGGGATCGTTTCAGAATCCCAGTGAAAACTCCTGCTAATTGATCTGCACAGTCCTTCAATACCCTTCTGGCAACTCCATCTGGCCCTGTAGCCTTCCTTGGATTGATTCCCTTCAACACCTTCCTCATCTCTCCCTCCTCCACATTAAAAATTACATTCCCTTGTGCCGATGCTGGTAACAATAGTGAAGGTGGCAGAAACTCTGCTGATGTCTCTACTGATGTTGCTTCAAAACGGGCAAAAAAAGCATTCAGTTCCTCTGCCAAAGATACCCCTCCCTCAGCTACTGGGGAAACTTTAGATTTGTACCCAGTCATTTCCTGTACACCTCGCCACACATCCCTAGTGTTCTTACGCTGAAAATTATTCTCCAGTCTCTGCCTGTATGCCTCTTTAGCAACACGGATGCCCCTCTTCAGAGCCGCTCTGGCTGTACTATACAGTGACCTGTTTCCACTTCTAAAAGCAGCATCTCTTGCCTTTAGCAGCTCCTGAACCTCCCTTGTCATCCAGGGTTTCCTGTTTGGATAGATCTTTATCTGGTGCTTTTGCGTTACACCCCACCTCAGCCCCCCAATGCTTCTTTTGGTGGAGAATGAGACTGGTAATTTTTTTTTTTAGGTTTATTTCGATTCCTTCAGTTTTGTTCATTGTGCATTTTTTGGTTCTTTTGTTTCCAACAAATAACTCAACAAAATTGCCAGAGACCAAGGGGGAAAAAAGCTGCCTAGATGCCCTAAGCACATCCAATCTCGCTTGATTTCGGAAGCTAAGCAGGTTCAGGCCTGGTTAGTACTTGGATGGGAGACCACCAGGGAATCCCAGGTGCTGTAGGCGCCTGGAGTAGGAACTGGCAAGCCACTCCAGTATTCCTGCCAAGAAAACTCCATGGACATGGAGTCACCAAGAGTCGGTCACAACTGTAACAACACAACACACACACACACAAGGGGAAAAATTCTTCAAATCCAGTGACAGACACATAACTCTTGGGCCTCAACGGTGGAACTTCCTCACATGCTAGCTGCTCCCCTTCCCTTGACAGAGAGAAATTAATAGGAAAACGTGGCATGCATGGTGTTAGGTTTTCCTTTCTAAATGGCATTGGTGGATGAATTACAGATGGACGGCCACCCTGTGAACAGAATGCACTTGACTGGCTCCCTTCCTTTCCTTAAGTATATGGTAGACACTTTTGTGTCCTGGTTCTCCCTTATAGAAACTTCTATGCTTATGTTATACATATCTTGTTTCTTTTGAATTCTTTTGAATACTCTCTTGTTCCTTTTGAATTCTGCTCACTCTAATGAATTCCCTCTTTTTTCTCCCCTTTAGAACTTTCACCTCATTGATTACCATCTGGCAGCATTTATCACAGTGATGTTGGCACGGAGGCTAGTATGGGCTCTTATCTCTGAGGTAATATTTTCATCGTGAACTAATTTAAAATAATGATTCATCATGAACTAATTTAAAATAATGATTTAAACAGGTTTTGTGAGTGTGTGTCATTCCAAAATGTGGACGTATAAATCTTATGATTTACCCTACTCATCTTGGGTTCTGCACTTCAAGAAGGATGCTGACAAATCGGAACAAGTTCAAAGGAGGGCGGCAAGGGTGATCCAGGGGGCTGGATGACAAATCCTGTGAGGAAAGACTGAAAGAGTTTTGCATTCTTAGCCCTGAGAAAAGGAGCCTGAGGGAGATATGAAAGCACTTTTCAGGTACAGTAATCCCCTGTTTATCATGGGGGTTAGGGACCTGATCTGACTTGCAATAAAGGGAAATCCGTGTTATGCGGATGCTGAGTTGGGTTGGGACTGTGTGTGTGTGTGGGGGGGGCTGTTTGGGGCCTCCTATACTTACCTTAGGCCTGGTGCTGCCTATATGGGCGGTGGGCTTCCCAGGCCTATCGGAGGCTCCAGAAGTGGTTTTGGGTGATCCAGAAGGCACTTCCAGTTTTCGGAAGTCACTTCTGGTTCACTGGGAACCACTTCTGCAGCCTCCGACAGGCCTGGGAAGCCCCTTAGAGCCCAACTCAGGGCAGCGCCAGGCTTGGGGTAAGTGCAGGAGGCCTGAAACAGGCCCACGCAGCTTGCCCCAGGGGCCCTTGCCTTCATATACTGCGGTCCCGCTATATACAGTGGTACCTTGTATAAAGGAATTAATTCGTTCCAAATGAAATTATGTTAAGCAAATTTTCCTTTATACAAATTCCCATAGGAATGCATTGAAAGCAGAGTGATCCCATTTTTATGTTGTACGGATTTTCCCCATAGGCAATTATGTTAAGCAAATTTCCCCTATCTCTGGAATTTTTTATGTTGTACAAATTTTCTGTTATACAAGCTGTCTGTTATACAAGGTACCACTGTACCAGGGGATGACTGTACTCCAAAGCCTGTCATACAGAGATGAGGCCTTAGTGGCTGTGGATTCCCAGATTGTGGAATATCCTCCATGAGAAAGCCAGGTTAGACCCCTCCTTTCCTTCAGGAGATGGGCGAGGACCTTCTTTTGGACAATGAAGAGGTTTTGATTTTGGAACACAGCACACTTTTAAATTGTTTACATTGATTTAATATTGCATGATTGCTTTTTAATATAATGATGTCCTGGCTGAAGCCGAGTTGCTGAAGCCCAATAAGTGTTACTAAAGTAGCCCCACTGAATTTGGAAACCAGTACCTCTGTAAATTATAGGGGGTATGGTGGCTCCGTGGGCTAGAGTGCTGAAACGGTCGGCTGTGAAGTTGGCAGCTCGGCGGTTCGAATCTCGGGTGCTGCGCAGTGTAGCGAGCTCCTGCTGTTAACCCCAGCTCCTGCCAACCTGGCAGTTCGAAAGCATGTAAATGCAAGTAGATAAATAGGTACTGCCCTAAAAAGCAGGAAGGTAAAACAGTGTTCTGTGTGCAGAAATGCGTTCAGCCATGCTGGCCACATGGCCACAGACTTGCACAGCACTGGCTCTTGGGCTTGAAAACGGAGATGAGCGCTGCCCCCTAGAGTCAGACACGACTAACACGCATGTGCGGGGGGAACCTTTATCCTTTTACCTTTACCTCTGTAAATTACATGGATTCAAGTGGGCCTCTTTTACTTGCAGTTTACCTTAGTGGTGTACGTTACAACTAAAATCAGCCCATTTGAATCAACAGAGTGTATGAAGAATTTGATTTACAGCATCTCTGCAGATTCAGTAGGCCTACTCCTGTGCCACTTACTGTGCTAAATAACAGAATTTCAGCCATTGTTTTATTTGCCTTGTTTTTTCATAATTGTGAGCAGCCATGAGCACCTTCACCAGATGAAAGGTGGCATAATATTTATTAGGTACTATTTTAAAAAGTATTCAGTAGACTTTTCATGCACAGGATATTTTTCAGAATGTGCCCAGTACTATATTTGAAGCCATTCCTTCACAGTTGCACCGTTCAGTTTTGTGTTGATATGAGTTATGAAGCTGAAACATTAATCAGTGAAACACATTGATTTTTCAGTGTGGTATTTTTTTTTTTTTTACAAAAAATCCTTATTCTACTTTCCAGTGTCTGCCATACTTCTATCTCCAACTGTTCAAACCTCTATGCAAGTGTGTGTGTGTGTGTGTGTGTGTGTGCGCGCGCGCCCATCCACATATACAAGAACACGTACATTTTCCTCATAGGAAGAAGAGGTGGACTGAAAAAGGTTACTCAGTAAAGTCAATGAAGTAAGGAAGGAACATGTTCCAACAATGAATGCTAAGAAAACCAAGTTCAGAATAATTAATAAAAACAGAACCTGCCAAAAATGCAGTGAAATATTTAAAGTGAAAGTGTGGAGCAAGTTGACAAATATTAGTACTCTGGAATTTGACTGATGGGCACGAGCACAAATATTTCTATCTGTGGTCTTGTCTGAATTTATGGTTGGGCACTGAATTGGGATTGGCATTTTAGCAGCTTAGCTGTTGCTGTTTCCTTTTGCTAAGTTTATTTGGCAGAAGGGATTTCTGTTAAGCCTGGATGCCAACATGAGCTTGTGCGCCTTAGGGCCCATTGGGATCCAAGAAAAAAAGGTAGATCACACCGTATGGATTTTTGTGATCTGCTTTCTCTGTAGTTAAGATTTGTATTATTTTTGTGATTTAACCAATATTTGGGAAAAGGAGGTTTGGTGCCTTGAACTCACAATGTAAGTCAATTTCAGATTTCCTGTACCTGCTCTCAGTAGCTTGTCAGAGCAGCAGTTCTCAACTAGTATAACAAATATCCCCAAAGGGACACAAAAGTAGCCGTAAGTGCAGTATTTTCATAACAGTCATTAAGGATTTGCTCTCCCTGAATCCTCATAGTCTCCTACAAGTCTGACATCTCCTCCCAACCTCAGCCGCCATGTGTCATGTGACCTATTGGTGTGCTAATAGTAACACCTGGAACTGGATATATCTCCTGGTGTTGAGTTATTCTTGTCCACCAGTAGGTGTCACTGATGTGCCACAAAGAATTCTCCCTTCTCCTGCTGCTCCTGCTCCTCCTCTTGTATTTCTGTGATTTCATCTTCATGCCACATAACTTGGCAACACTGGGCATCTCTGACCAGCCCTGCCATTTTTAATCTGTTGTGCACAATGTCACTCATGTTCTTCATTACGACCACCAAGTAAAGGTGGAGAACCACTATGCCAAAAGACAGCTCTCCAGCACAAGTGATACTTTAAATTACGGGTTTGTTTCTATTTCGTAGTAAACGTGCATGTTGTGTTAATTAATGATATTGTTCTGTTCATTTGGCACTAGCCTTATTAGATTAGTGCTAAATTAACTGAATCTCAGGAGATAAGTTTTTCCCCCTTTCCCAACCTGGCATCCCCCAGATGTGTTGTACTGTACTGCAGTTACTAGAACATATCGGGAACATTTTTGTGTGTTACATAAGGAAACAATGCAGACCTGATAATTCTGTGGTTTGGATTTGCAGGCTTCTCAGGTGGGCACAACCTCAGTGATCCAGTACATGGCGCTGATCCTAGCATGGCTGGTGCTGCTGACCCTGTGTGGATGGCTCTGCTGGACTTTGGTTAACCTATTTCGCAGCCATTCTGTCCTCAATCTCCTCTTTCTTGGTTACCCGTGAGTATCCTTCACTTAAGTCCTGAATAGAATAGGGGGAAAAGGGCAGAACACCAGGCCTGGGGTACAAATCGTGACCAAAGGGAAACTCGGTTGTTTAACATAGGCTAGGCAGAGGGCCTACTGGTTTCAGAGGTGTTGTGGGGGAATGTGCTTGGAGGAGAAAGATGCCCGTTTCAGGATCTTTTTCCCATCGTATGTGTGTTTGACACACTAAAGTTTGTTTTCATGATATGGCTTAAGGGGCACCTGCCTTGTCAATTTGCCGTAAGATATGGATGAAGGAGTAGGTATCAAGGTGCCCGGCAGGCATGTCCAAACTTCGGCCCTCCTGATGTTTTGGACCACAACTCCCAGAATTCTAAGCTTAGATTTCCAATGGCAAAGGACTGTGGGAGTTGTGGTCCAAAACATCTGGAAGGCTGAAGTTTGGACAGGCCTGTGTAAGAAATGAGAGGAAATCACAAGGTTTCTGAGCAGCAGGGAAGCTCCACAGCTATCCTTGAAGTCTCCAAAAACTACCCTGTTCTCTTGTCTGTGGTCTTGCCACTCACTTCTTATCATTAAGGATTCCCCCCCCCACCACACACACACACATACACAATGAGAAAAATCTGCAGGAAGGAGAGATGGGTGCCTCCAGGAATAGAAAATGCAGTACACTGTAGCTGGGCATTCATATTTGGAAGTTTTCCGCAGGCTGTGCTCTGACCTAATTCCTCTCCCGTCTCTACAGGTTTGGTGTCTATGTCCCACTGTGCTGCTTCCATCAAGACAGCAGAACACAGCCTCTTCCCACAGACTGCAGTTACTTGGTGCAGGATCCGCTGATGGATGCCGGTTCCTCGGGAGCTGGGAGCCTTGTCAAGCCCAAAGACTTCCTCTCTCTCTTGAGAGAGTCTCTGAAAGAACAGTTCAACAACCCGATGCCCATTCCCAGGCACAGCTGCCCCTTGTCTCCAGATCTGATTCGCAACGAGGTGGAATGCCTGAAAGCAGACTTCAACCGCCGAATCAAGGAGGTTCTGTTCAATTCCCTCTTCAGTGCCTACTACGTGGCATTCCTGCCGCTGTGCTTTGTGAAGGTAGCTGTTGTCCGACTCCTCCGCTCGTGCTGCGGCCGCCCTCTCCTCCTGAATCTTGCCTGTGGGTTGTTGGCACGATGGATTTCTGGTTAATCTCCCCTTTTCTCTGTCTCCCCTTTGGCAGCCTGGATGGCGGAGCGTAACTGCATCTGGAGTGCACTATTATCGCTCCTGGTTGGCGGATAGGTATTGCCATCCATGTAGTGCCCCCTGTGGTTCCCCTACTCTTTCCTCCCTTCTATTAACCCTGTCCTCTTTCCCAGCCAGCTATAACACCATTACATTTTTGTGCTTTAAGAAGGCATTGAATACCAATTTTAAATCCTGATTTGACAGTGTCTGGGATGTCAGCCGTAAGCCTTTGAATTACTGTATATACTCAAATATAGGTCTATTTTTTCAGCCCTAATTTTGGGCTGAAAAAGGGGCCCTCGACTTACATTCAAGTCAGTACTTTTAGCCACTGAGGCAAATGCTTGGATCAGTGGCTAAAAGTCATTTTAAACATTGTGCGCAGCATCTCATGACCCCCCCACACACACACATTGCTGAGCAACGGTGTGCGATGTTTAAAATTACTTTTAGCCACCCAGGCAAGCGCTTGCCTCGGTGGCTAAAATTCATTTTAAACATCACACACTGCTCCCCCAGCTCACAGAGGAGGAGCTGCCAGGCCCTGCTGCATTTTCCACCCTAGTCTTATACTCAAGTCAATAAGTTTCCCCAGTTTTGGGGGGTTAAATTAGGGGCCTTGACTTATACTCGGGTCGACTTATACTCGAGTATATACGTAATCTGTTTAGAGAAGAGGGGAAGCTACAATAGATCTCTTATGCAATGCAGAGGACTGAAGTGGTGTCAGGCTGGTGCCTTTCCATAATCGATTCTGTTTCTCTTTTGACTTGAGAAAGCTTCCCTGGGCTTGTTCTGTAGTGCCAGTATGGTCTCGTGCCGCTGTCGTGCACCTGGTCCAGAGAACACAGTGACCACATGTAGTTGCTGCCCTGAGAGGATGCACAAACATTCGTGGCATGCCAAGGAGAGAAACCTAAAGGGCCTCTAGCATTCCAATGTCTAGGCAGCTCTTTAAATATGTGGTGGCTGTACAGCACCCTTCCTCTGCTTTTGTGATATTTGGTGAGCTGATCCTAACTTGCTGTCTCTGTCTTTTTTTGCAGAGCACCCAGTATTATGACATGCGCTGGTCCTGTGAACATCTCATCATGGTGTGGATCAATGCTTTTGTCATGCTCACCACACAGCTCCTTCCTTCCAAGTATTGCGACTTGCTACACAGATCAGCTGCCCACTTGGGCAAATGGCAGAAGCTGGAACATGGTTCCTATAGTAATGCTCCCCAGCACATGTGAGTGTGATCTCAAAGCACTGTTGCCAGGGGTCATGGGATAAAAATAGAAGAACTGAAACTTTTACACACTTTCCTTCCATGATTATTTTGGATGCGAGATTATTTGGTCCATGTGAGCGTTAGTGCCTTGGTCGTATCTTTCCCTTGACACACTACACTACAATGAGATCTAATGTTTACAGGCTTATCGGACACTGGCCACATAATTTATTATCTTACTGACATGTCTCATTTTCTAATTATCCTATCTGAGAGGCATTTATCTACAGATGAGGGAGGAGGGAAAAGACCAGTAACTGAGAACATGATTTTCCTACTGTATTCTCGTTTTCAACTTGTTAGCAAACTGATCCTCGGTTCATGTTTCCACATCATCCTTCCTTCCATTCCTGTTGGGGTGGTCTAGTGCTTATATTTTGGCAAAAAAGTAGGATCAGCCTAGATAAGTGTGTGGTTCCTGTGTTATAGGGGTAGGCATGTATGCAGAGAAATAGTTGTCTCTGTGTTTTGGTAAGCTTTAGTAGCTGAAACAGAATTGCTGGATTTGAAGACCTCCCCCCACCTCTCTCCTTAAGTGCAATCCTTGGTGGGTCTCCTGGCATGTAAACCCCCTCTATTCAGTTGAGCTCAGTCCCAAGGGAAGGTAATCACCCACGTGCAAATATCGGAATAAATCAGAACTCTGCTACACATGCTTCTAAGTAGACATGGGAAGGATTGGACTGTTTGTGTCTGACTTCACGCGACGCCTCTGCATCCATTTGCAAATAGCCCCATCCCCTCTCCCTGAGCTCTTCTTCATAAGAAGAGCCCTGCTGGATCAGGCCAAAGGCCCATCTAGTCCAGCTTCCTGTATCTTGCAGTGACCCCACCAGATGCGTCTGGGAGCGCACGAGACTAGATATCTGTCTCCTGATACCACTTCCCTGCATCTGGTCCTTGAAGTACCCTGGTTTTAAGCCTGGAGATTACACATCTCCATCATGGTTTGTAACCTGTGATGGACTTCTCCTCCAGGAATCTGTCCAACCCCCCCTTTGAAGGCATCCAGGCCAGATGCCATCACCACATCCTGTGGCAGGGAGTTGCACAGACTAACAACACACTGGCTGAAAAAAATTCTTTTGTCTGTTCTTACTCTCCCAGCCCTCAATTTGAGTGTATGTCCCCTAGTTCTGGTGTTTTGGGAGAGAGAGAAGAGCTTCCCTCTATCCACTTTACTCATGCCCTGCATTATTTTGTACGTCTCAATCATATCCCCCCTCAGGCGCCTTTTTTCCAGACTAAAGAGCCCCAAATGTTTTAGCCTTTCCTCATAAGGGAGGTCCCCCAGCCCAGTAATTATTTTAGTCACTCTCTTCTGTACCTTTTCCAGTTCTACTGTCTTTTTTGACTTGTTGATCTTTAATTTATCAATTAGTCCTAAAACATTCCTCTCTTTTAGCCTGTATTTGATTTAATTTTTTAGTCAAGAGAGGCCATTCCTGTGTCCTCATCAGGCGCCTCTGTGAAGGTGGCAGGACTGGGAGAAAGGACTTTCCTGATGATCTTAGCACCCGAGTCAGCGCATAGTGGGAAATACAGTCTCTGAGATAGTTTGTACCCAAGCTGTTTAGGGATTTCTAGGTTAAAGCCAGCACTTTAAATTGTGCCCAGAAACTGATTAGCAGCCAATGGAGGTGCTGCAACAGGGGCATTATGTGATCCCTCGAACCAGGCGCAGTCAGCAATCTGGCTGCCGCATTTCGAACCCACTGAAGTTTCCTGACTCTGTTGACAGTCTGACACAGAGTGATTGTTATAGCTAGATACATCTTCCCGAGGCAACAGGCACACATGGACTGGAACAGCGTAGGCTGAAACAGATTGTCAGGGTTCTTCCACAGGGCAGCTCATGGGAGGCATGCCAGCTGGGACCTCCCTTCATGTGGGTCTGTGCTTGCCTCCTTTACAGTGCTAGAGAATGTAAGCCATTTTTATGTTGGCCAGATTAATGGATTTGCAAAGCCTGTGACAGAAGGATGCTTCCCAAGGAGCAGCCCACAGTTTCTGCATAACAGTCTGCAGTTTCAAGAACCTTCTTATGTAGAGGACTGGCCATCTGGTTAAAAATTAGGCTCATAACAAGTCAAAACACCTTAATTAACATCAAACAAATGAAAGGTCCCATCTGGAGCATTCTTACCAGCAAGCGGGTTCCTTTTAAGCCAGTGGGACTTGCTCTGAGTACTGGGCCCTTAGTGGCAAAGTTTTGGGGATTCAAGCCATTAATGGACAATAGCAGAATTAGCCTTTAATTGCCTAAAAATAATACTTCCTGTTGAACATGTGGTAACTTAATTGAGCAGATAATAGCCAGGGAGATGTTTCATCTCATTTAAGCAGAATAGTAGATTCATAATGGATTCAAGTAAGCGGAACAGAAATGGGCTTCCTCTGATTGGGGCATGGCTCCTTGGCGAGGGATGGGCTGCCTCTCCTGATCAGCCCCTCCTTCCTACCTTTTAATTTGCTCTTGGTTTACAGACCATTTCATCAATCAAGCCTCACAATAATATAAACATTGCATAGGCTTACAAACAGCCAATCCCTAAATGCTAAAAGATTTCATGAGCACTGGTCATCATGCACCATTTTGTCCAGGCTGTGTTTATTTGCACACTGATCTCGTGTCTCAGACTGCTGTTAGCTGCAGTCATTGAGCCAAGATACAGATAGTCTGAGTGCGTGGTAAGTTGATGTCGTTCACACAATTGTTCCAGGCTCATTGGGGTCTGTTGTCATGCAGTCTGTCTTTTTCATGTGGAAGCGGAGGCCATACATTGCAAGACAGTCGCTGCAAGGTTGCACATGCTGATCGAGGTCTGCGTTGTCAGATGCAAGAAGAGCATCCATCACCTGCATAGAGTAGCATCCATGGTGGAGGTCTTTGGAGGTCACGGATGAACAGTAACTCTGGTGGACACTGGCGGTAATGCAGAAGTCTTTCAACATTCCAGCTATGGTCTGGACATGTCTTTTTGGATCCTTGTAGAAGAGCTTCACTCAATGGACAAGCTTTTCTGGCACTTCTCTATGTAGTGCATACCAGATGACGTCAGGATCCGTGAAGGCAACGTACCGTGTTTTTTGTTTTTCTCAGTGCTTTTCTAGCAGAAGACGGGCACAATGCACTATGTCAACCATGTCACAGCCATTAACAAAGTCTGGTTGGTTTCTTATGAGTTGAAACATCACTGATGTACTAGCCGACAATCCTCTCAAAGGTTTTCATCGTATGAGTAGGCTAATTGACTGCTAATTTGCAGTCAGCGGGGCTTCCTTTCTTCTTCCAGATTGGGAAAGCCATGCTACTTTTCCAGTCTGCAGGTGTCTTTGGCTCGGCAATGATCTTGTTGAAGAAGCACATGAGCCAGTTTACTGGGTTCCAGTGGTGTGAGTTCCAGACCTCTGTGTGTGTTGCACCGTTCTTAGTGTTTGTCCCACTTGGTAGCGGGGTCTGCTATTCTTGTTTTGGCCTTCCTCTTGGCACAGTCATGGGCTAAGTCTGGGTGGACCAACAGCTTCCTGTCATTTGGGAAAATCGGGCGGTATATAAATATAAATAATAAGTAATAATCAATGGTTTTCATCCAGCTCTCGCCAGGGTGAGACCCTTTTTGGTCAGAGTTTCCTCATCAGCATGCACGACGTAACCAATGCAGTCAGGCTTTGTACATCTTGTCAGCGACGGGTGCAATGCTGTATTTTGCTTGGATGTCATCATTGTTCACATGATCCTTTCATGCGAGGTCGCAGCATCGTTGTCTCCCTGACACCAAGGCAACATTCAGTTTCTTTAGTCGCCAGCCAGCATTCTGCACCATAGAGCACAACCGGTCATACAATGGTGCAATAGATCTTTGATCCGAAATGGTCACTGATGTTTTTGTCACGCATGACGCTTGATGTTGTATACCATTTTAGCCAGGCACTGTTGCTTGTTGCATCATTATGTATATAAAATGCAGAAGTATATAAAACATACTGGATGCAGAAGAGCCTCCTATTTAAAAGTACTTTACTGATAGTGGCAAAGTTCTTCATATCAGTTCGTGACCTTTGTTCCTCCTTTGATAGTCAGAAGTGCAGCTGCCCAGCACTGCATTCTAACCAGCATCAGGAGGTGTCCATTGCGCCCCACTCCTAGTCTAATTAAGGCATGCTTCTGTTCCTGTTATTGAAGGGTCATGTCAGACCCCCTTCTGGAGCAGCGATGGTGTCAATCTCTTCCAGCAGAAACACTCTGGTGACTGCCTATAGACTTACTTTAGTGTAAGTAATATAAATCAGAAGATCCCCCTTATGGCTCCATTATTATTTTGATTCTATTGCTGTTAGATTTCAGTGTTGTTTTATTATTAATGAGCACAAGACACTGTTATTTATCAATTGCAGCCAGTCATACATATTATTTATTCTTATAAAATGGTTTACACATTTTGGCAGACCTTGGTATCCAAGACAATAAATGTGCCTCCTTAAATTAGTTCCATCTGCATGGGTCTGAGCATGCTTATTTGAGAGCATATCTCATTTCTAAGGAAATCAGAACTGACTATGTGGGACTTACATATTAGTAGCTACTGTATTCTTTAAAAAATGAAATACATCACCTGGTTGGCTTTCTGATGTTTATTAAAGGTTTTTTCTTGTCCACAGCTGGTCTGAGAACACAATATGGCCACAGGGGGTGTTAGTGCGGCATAGTCGATGCCTGTACAAAGCAGTTGGGCCTTACAATGTTGCCGTGCCTTCAGATGTCTCCCATGCCCGCTTTTATGTAAGTACAATTAAAAAGAAGAAACTTCCCCAATTCCTTAATCCAAAGTATTTTTGCTGTCATGGTAAAATTAGCTTCTCATCCCCATGTTTATTTCATAGTTGGACAATTGCCTCTGCTAGTTTCCATACAGAATTGCAGATACTTAGAGATGCTTTAATTACTAATAATGTAAATGTAGAGAAATGTGTCTTCTCTGCACATGCTTTGAATGAAGGATCCAACATGCCACAGGCAGATTGCTAACTGGGGCTAGTTAAATGGAACATCTAACCCTCCTGTGACAGCACTTCCGCTGGCTGTCAATCCATTTCCAGGCACAATGCAAAGTGCTGGATCTAACCTAGACCACTTTAGGACCAACTATCTCAGAGACATTCCCCCACGTTAGGAGTTGTTTGGGTGTGAAGATCAGCAGGAGAGCCCTTTTTCTCACTCCCACCACCTTCACAGCCCTATTCTGTTGCTGGTCCCAGACTTTGGAACTCCCCCCCCACTGGAGGCCAGATTGGCCCCATCTTTCCTGTCCTTCTGCAAGCAGGCCAAGACCGTTCTCTCTAGTCAAGCTTTCCCTCAGTGACTGCCTGGCTGAAAGGGATTTTTATTAAATTGATCTTCATGCTTTACTGCTTTGAATTTCCTTTTTAGTACGGCTTATGTTTTCCATTTCTCACAGTGGGATTTGATCCTTTTAAGTATTTGCATACTTATCTGTATCTTTAAACACTTTTAACGATTTAAGCCTTTTTAAGAAAAATGCAGGGTAGGTGTGTGTGTGTGTGTGTGTGTGTGAGAGAGAGAGAGAGAGAGAGAGAGAGAGAGAGAGAGAGAGAGAGAGAGAGAGAGAGAGAGAGCTGCCTAGATTCCCTAAGCACATCCGATCTTGCATGGGTTCGGAAGCTAAGCAGGGTCGGCCCTGGTTAGTACTTGGATGGGAGACCACCAGGGAATACCAGGTGCTGTAGGCGCCTGGAGTAGGAACTGGCAAACCACTCCAGTATTCCTGCCAAGAAAACTCCATGGACATGGGGTCACGAAGGGTCGCGACTGTAACGACACACACACACACACACACACACACACACACACATGTATGTATGTATGTATGTATGTATGTATGTATGAAGGAAGGAAGGAAGGAAGGAAGGAAGGAAGGAAGGAAGGAAGGAAGGAAGATTAGGACTATTGAAGAATCATCCTCTCTACTCCTTGTCCCCATGCAAACACACTTTCAATGTGGCTGGATCTCCAAATATGTCCAAATATGCACACACACACACATTTATTTGCTGAATATTTTAAAGAAAGACTGCCCATTTAATATGCTAGGCTTGTATTCTCCTTGTTGAATAGTCTTGCAAAATACCTCAAAATAACCTGTGGACTGACTGGGCTGAGGCAATGGCCCGGAAAATGTTGTCTTTGAATAGACAGTGTGTTTTGTCCCATGCATGAAATCCAATATGGGAACATTCTTGATTTTCATTAAATAGCAAAAGCATAGAACTGTTAAAATCAAATAATGTTTTGACCCCAGGAATGTCAAGGACAAAATATTTTAAAAAACTAACTTACATATAAGCATATAGGATTGTCACTAGATCTTATATTTTTTACTCTTTGAAACAATATGCAAGCTGAGACTAATTTTAATTTGACTGTTAATTTCCATTAGAAGTCTGAAAACCAATTGGAAATAAATGGCAAGACTTAAAATTTTAATATATACTGCTACATCTGTGGATGTTAACATATGTACAGTACATATAATTTGAGTCCTAGCTAATTAAATGACTGGATCTCCCTTTATGACGCTGCCTGGATTTTTAAATGATCAGGGAAGCCTTTCTTTTGGTACCATTCCTGTGGGAGGTCAGGCTGGGCCCCCGTTTGCGCTCATTCAATAAGCAAGCAATAACCATTCTCTTTAGGGAGGATTTATCTCAGTAACTGGCTAAAAGAAGGTGAAAAATGAAGCTAATGCTGCTTTACATTTTTAGAAGTTTTTGGATTTCATATTGTAAGCCACTTTGGGTTGTTTTGAGACAAAGGGTGAGATATAAGTATTTTAAATTAAATAAACAATGAAGATGGTATCTTTTTTTTTGTCCAGTTGTTCTGTAGCTTCAGCTGTAGTTGATTCCTTCTTCCCCTTATGGATCAGCCATTGTCTGGTTTAAATACTAAACTCTTGTTTCTTCTCCCTGTAGTTCCTCTTTCACCGTCCATTACGGCTCCTCAACTTGCTGATTCTCATCGAAGGCAGTGTGGTTTGCTATCAACTCTACTCACTCCTTCGCTCTGAGAAATGGAACCACACCCTCTCCATGGCCCTGATACTCTTCTGCAATTACTATGTCTTATTTAAACTCCTGCGGGACCGGATAGTATTGGGCAGGGCATACTCGTATCCTCTCAACAGCTATGGGCTAAAAGCCCATTAATCAATCACTTGAGGAAGGGAAGGATATTTTCATACAGTTCTATTTTTTTCCTTGCAACTGTTTATAAATATTTTAAAAAAATATTTTATATTTTGTATACTGGGTTTTGTTTTTTTGTTTCTTTGTGGGGTATGGAAGGGCCCAGTGACAACTACATGTCACTTTATAAACAAGGTGTTATTTTATATAAAGAAATCATTGTGTATATACTGTATATCAATATATACCTATGTGAAGCACGAGAGCTGTATGCGTGGTCTCTCCATCTGTCTGAATTAACCAGCTCAGTATCTCTGTAAGTTCCAGTTGTTTGTTAAGTTCAATAACCATTTGGCATGCTAAGTTCTTCACGTAAGACCATCCCTCAAAGGAAAAAAATGAAATGTACAGTGGTACCCCGCTTAACAAAATGAATCTGTTCCCTGGGACGTTTCGTATTAGGAAAAATTTGTAAATCGAAGCAGTTTCCCATAGGAATGCACTGAAAACCAATTAATCCATTTCGGAGGTCCGAAAAAAAGTCAGAAAAAGTATTTTATCTGTAAAAACCTCTGTAAAAAAAACGCCGCAAAAAATTTCCAGGATGGCTCCAAAACTCAATGCAAAAACCACTTCAACACCTCCACATTCAACGCCATGTGCTACCCCCAAACTATGAGGGTATAATGCATCCTGGGTACCTTTTCGTAGTGCTTTTTTTTTGGGGGGGGGACATAAACCAGGGTTTCCCATACAAAATTTTTGTAAACCAAGGCATTGTATTTCCTATGGATTACTTTTGTAAACCAAAAATTTTGTAAATTTCATAAACGGGGGTGCCACTGTATTCAAATATACCATGCATTGCTATGGCCTTCCAGTGGCCTGGAAAGCAGTAAAAGGGACGTGACATGAACTGGCCAGATAAGAAAAGGGCCAACAGTAAAGTTTGGAAAGAGTTCACTGGAACTTATTATTTTGGGAGTTAGTTGGAAAAGAAGTCACAACAAATATATCTAATTCCAATTCCAGTCTTAAAACCAGGGTACTTCAAGGGCCAGGTGCAGGGGAGTGGTATCAGGAGACAGATATCTTGTCTCATGCACTCCCAAACGCACCTGGTGGGGCCGCTGTGAGATACAGGAAGCTGGACTAGATGGGCCTTTGGCCTGATCCAGCAGGGCTCTTCTTATGTTCATAAAGATAACTTTTTTAAACAATTAACAATAGTGTGGGTGGGTGGTGTCATTAGCCATTGTATTTTGATATTCTGTCTTCAGGGAGTACTCCCCCTGCCCCCGCCCAAAGGCACTTATTGCTCCCTTTGAAGACTAGTCTTGGCTCTCTGTATGTATTCCGACACCCAGCAGCCTTGGCAGTCAAGAGTCTGTGCTATTGTTCAGGGCTTCTGAGATTTGTAGCTTAAAACAGGAGCTCCAGTGGTGGGAACTGTTGCTCTAGAGAGAGTCCATTACTGTTTGACCATTTAGCACAGCACTCAAGAAGTTTAAAGTAAACCTTGATTCTTAAGGGGAGCCCTCACTTCCACTGCAACTTCAAGCAGCTAGCTCTTGGGCTCTAAGGGGCCAGTTCTTATTGCACTTTCCCAAGACCAAAACCAAAACACTGGCTTCTCCATCCCATGGGTAATGTTTGGACAATGTTATCTGCAGTAAAGCCAACAGCCTCTGGACTTCTCTGGGGTGAATTGCACAGTGTTTCCATAAATGTCTCCGTAAACAGTTTCACAGAGTGACCTTTTGGATAAGCTTTGTTGAAGCAACATGCCTTTAGCAGCTTTTAAAAAAACTAGCAACAATCTTATTATGTTGTAAACTGTGTTTTACTTCCTTGATTTTATGAAGTGGGTTCATGTTTATAATGTGTCATGATAAAAAGTGTGTTTTTTTTAATTTTATTGGAATTTTTTTTCTGTTATGCTTTTAAATCATGTTTTAATTTCTTTTTATTCCTCTCCTTATCATAGAATGCTTGTTTGTTTTGCTCCAGATAATTTCAGTAGAGGCTGCTGGTTTTCCTCACACTTTCCCCCCAAAAATTATCCAAGAGAGACCAAAGCCAGTTTGTGACTTTTCGTCCGAAGTGACAGGAACGTGGTGACCAGTGTAATAGGAAATGGTTGCTATGACCCAAATAACTCTGGTGCAGAAGAGGAAGAGACCAGGGAAAAGACAAGGATCGAGTCAAGACTGCGCTTTCAGTCGAAACCTTTCATAGTGTTACCCTGTTGAATGTGGAATACAAAATAAGCACCCTTATTTTGCTAGCATTGGTTGGGCACAGAAAGGAAAGGAAATGAGATCCCATATTGAAGTAGAGAAATAGTTTCCAGACATGCTCGTCTATCCCACCCAATCAAGCTACCAAATGCAGCATGTGATTTGTGGCCTATGTAAAAAGAGGTCAAGGGGAGCTTAATTTTAATGCAACAAGCTCGACACTTTTGAAGGATCCATTAACAAATGTGTCAGAAACCAACCTCATAAATCCCATGATGGGGTTCTCCGAATCTAAGCAGCACAATCATCATACAGTATTTATTTTACAAACTCAATGATTTTCATTTTCAGTTTTAAACACCAATAGTGTGGCTGTATTACAGCACATGAAGAAAAAGTTAGAAATTCTCTATACTGTTAAGAGAAGAAAATTGCAGTATTTCGGACACATAACGTGCAATGAGAAATGCCCTCTGCTGCAAGTTATCCTTCAAGGAAAAATAGATAGGAAGCGTGGCCTGGGGCGTTGAAGAACATTCTGTCTTAAGATTTTAAGCCAATGGTCCACAGCGAGCACAGCTGCTCTGTTTAGAATAGCCTTACAAAGAAGCCAGTTCAGGCTACTGATTGCCAACGTTCTATGAGGACAAGGCACTTGAAGAAGATTGTGGTATAGCAACAGCTTCTGCCCTGAGTACAAGGACCCATGAGTTGAGCCGAGCGTCTTCCTCAGCCCATGGGAATGAATGACAACCATGCATGAGAAACAAAAAAGGAATGCACGTAGGCTCAGCAAGTGGACAGGGATGAAGCTTAGTCCTACTACCCACTTCCCCCAGGGCCAGGCTGTATTCGTGATACACTGTCCCCCGAGGACAAAATGGGGGGGGGTACATTATTGGAAATGTACAGACACTCTCATTTCATTTTTATTTTTTGACTATGTCCAAAAACACAGTATGAAATATAGGCGAAATCAAGACTATGTAAGTCACATATGGTGGTGTGTGAAGAACTGTTGCCAGCCTATGATTCCCCTCAAATGTGCCAGCCCCCCAACCCCCGAATGGTTGCTTTAGGCAGAGCCTATACATAATAAATGCTGGATTATATTTGTTATGCGTACTTGAGTGAGGCAGAATGTTAAAGTAGTTCACTTCATGGACATACCCAAGTAAAAATACCAAAACATAATCAAATACTGTAGAATACTTCAGATAAGAACCTAATAAGGAACTGGTGGCACAGTAAGATTATGTCTTGAAAATATATTAGGGAAATGTATTTCTGAACCAGTGTTTTCCTGTTTCAGCTGATGTTTTCCCCATTTCCTCCTTCCACTGGTTTGTGTTACGTGTACATACACTGCCTGATTTATAGGTACGTTAGGACCAGTCTGATGTCATTTGCAGATCTAGACAACAAGTAGATGTAGCATGCCAGTAAACCACACTGAATTGAGGGGTTTAATCCAGGCTGTAATTGAAATCTAGGTTGCAGTGTTCAGCCTGCTACAGCATCAAGCATCCTTATACATCTCATCGAGCCAATAATTTCTTGACATTGACAGACACTGGTTTTGATCAACACAAGCTCGTGACACTGCATTCTGTAGCCTAAGTGAAAACTGCACTCCTCTTAACACAAGATTAAATATTTCTGAACTGAGTTCCCAGGACCTGAAATCAAACATTTCTGTAGCCCTGTGTAGATGTGTTTATAGAGCACCTGATTCCATCTGTGAAGCTTGGAAGGCCACATCTTCAACTAGAGTCTGTCTTTTTAGTCTGTACTTCCTTCTAAATAAAGCACTCCTGACTTAAAACATAAGGGAACACCACTTTCTATGAGAACGCAGAGGCTGAGTGAACATCACAGCAACACCCACAACACTTCGTACATTTATATACTTTTTAGATTTATGATGAAGCAGGCAATTTAGATTAAAATGTAAATTTGGGAAGAAGCCACCTACATCTTCATATTGTAAGACCTATATGTTTTCATCTTGACTGAAGCTAGGATTTCGGAGCTGGTCCTGTTAGCCAATGATGTCATAATAAACGGCAGGCTTTACTGTTGTCTGACGAAATTTCTCCAGGTGAAGTCCAATACGGAACAGCAAAGCTTCATTCCACCACTTTGCCATAATCTGTAAGAAAAGTACGAGATAATGAAAGAAATACTCAGAGAAACAGAGGCAAATCTACCCAGGGGGGTTGAACAGGCACTGCTGTTCTGACTAGACCAAAAAGGGCATCTAAATTAAAGGAAAAAGTAATATTGGAGAACAAGCCAAGTGTGTAATAAAGTCCACTTGTAGTCATTTTGGGGTGTGTGTGTGGGGGGGGGAGCTGAGAGTTCTGTAGGGGTTACACAGCAGGACTATTATTGAAACTTGCCATTTTCTAGACATGAAGTAGAATGGCCGAAATCCTATACCGTGGTTCCCAACCTTGGGTCCCCAAATATTTTTGGACTAAAACTCCCAGAAACCTTCACCACTAGCTGTGGTGACCAGAATTTCTGGGAGTTGTAGTTCAAGAACATCTTGAAAAAACAACAACCTACGAACAGTATTTGGACCCAAAACAAAAATACAACAGATGTTATGGTCAGAAAAGGGCAAAAGGAACCCACTTGCCACTGCAGGGGAGTATACAGGATACCTTGTAGTTGTGGCCACCAAGTATATATTGGGACCACAAAGCCCAGCATCCAGACCAGAATCAAAGAACATGAAAGATACTGCAGGCTGAAACATCCAGAAAAATCAGGGGTAGCTGAACACAACCTGAAACAAACTGGACATGAAATCCTCTTCCAGGAAACAGGGGTGCTGGACAACACTTAACAATCACTATGCCAGTCTATACAGGGAAGCCACTGAAATCCACAAGCACGAGCACAGTTTCAACAAAAAAGAAGTCTACAAATCACCTGGCTTCCAGTACTAAAAACTACAGCCTGCAAAAGATCAAAGTTCAATGATTCCCACCCATCCACAAGCACCAGTGATCAGTTCACACAATAGAACAGCTAACAACACCCATCAACCACAGAGAAGGATCGCTGCCACCCCGGATTACTGTGAAACTTCTTAATCTTCCATCACAATACAATGACCAACATCTATTCTCCTGCATAGGACAAGTTTCCCTTTTCCCACAACTTTAAAACCCCCCAGTCTCACTCTATACCCTAGCCTAGAGCAATGGTGAACTTATGGCACGGGTGCCAAAGGTGGCACTCGGAGCCCTTTCTGTGGGCACCTGACATCGCCCCTTCACCTCCACCTGTATTCAGATTAAATTGTGTATTGGCCCTTTGTGAAAAAATAGTGGGTTTTGAATCACAGTTTGGACACTCATTCTCTAAAAGATTCGCCATCACTGCCCTAGAGTACAGAGAGAACAACTAGTTCGCTGAGCTCCTTGCCCTCTGAATATGCTGACCACAGAGTCTGGTGAAACATCAGGAAGAAAAACTTCCAGAACATGGCCGAACAGCCCAAAAAACTTACAACAGCTATCAGATCCCGGCCGTGAAAGCCTTCAAGAATACTTATGCTACAAAAGTTTGGTCAGTGTGTAAGCT
The DNA here is from genome assembly GCA_023846285.1 of Phrynocephalus versicolor. NCBI lineage: Eukaryota > Metazoa > Chordata > Lepidosauria > Squamata > Agamidae > Phrynocephalus > Phrynocephalus versicolor. Next base: position 9,631,864 of record JAHTLZ010000198.1, on the reverse strand, counting down.
CTTTGCAGAGTTTGGGCGTCTTTCCACTTTCCTCCTATTAAAATGTATACTCTTTCAAGGATGGCCCTCCTAATGCAGTAGGACAGGCATGTCCAAACTTCAGCCCTCCTGATGTTTTGGACAACTCCCAGAATTCTAAGCTTAGATTGCCAATGACACAGGACTGTGGGAATTGTAGTCCAAAACATCTGGAGGGCCAAAGTTTGGACATGCCTGCAGTAGGAGATAACATAGGAAAACCTGCCAAATAGGCGACGACAAATGTGATTCAGTATTACTTGCTGTGAGGCACTCAACTATCAGCAAATTTTATTCTGTACCATACAAAAATGGCTGGTAAAGAAATGCAAGAGTTATGGGCCTGTAAGCAGCAGTGCTATTCCTTGTGTGTTAGTAGCATTATTGATATCTGGCTTACTGATTTGTAAGCCAAGATGGCGGGCGGCGGCAGCAGCCGTGTTCATCTGCTCCGTTTTGTGTTTTTAACTATGCCGCCTAGTTTTTATTTTTTTGTTTAATCTGCTTGGTGCCTGCCAGAGCCACGGAGGGGGGATTGAAGGGGCTCACCCAGGGATCCCTGAGGACGCTGAGACTGGAAGTTAATGCTATCATCTCCAGCGGACCAACAAAACCTCAGCGGAACGGGTATGGGCGTCCCTCCCCCCACCCAGCTTTCCATCTGCGGTCTCACCTCCGCTTGTTCTCCCCCTTCTCCTCAGTTTCGACCGGGGAGTTTGCCAGGGCTGCCTGTGGACTGTCTCCTTTGTGGGCGGGCGGCACTTCGGGTCGGGTTGTGGTCCGCGCCGGTTTCGGCGGACGGCTTGGCTGGCTTGTTCCTTCTTCTGGGCTGGCTCCAGAGGCTGCCGCCTACCCCGGGGGCCGCTGCCACGGCTGCGGCTCCATCGTTCCCGCCGGCCTTCCACGGCCCGCTGATCGCCACTGCTGAGGCGGGTCTGTCTGGGAGGCTGCTGCCACTGTCACCGCTCTCCCGCGGCCTGCCTTGGAGGCCGACGCCGACACCGACGCTGATGTTGTGGCTTCCCTGCGGGCCGCCAGTCACCATCACCATCACCATCATGGGCGTGGTCCGGATGCCGCCGCCGCCGCCACTGCTGCTCACCCGCGGTCCGCGGCCCACCATCGCAGTGTGTCCATTCTGATGGTCGCTGCCACTTCTGCTGCCCTTCCGCGGCCCGCTGGTCGCCGCCGGCATGGTGGGCCTGCCTCGGAGGTCACCGCCGCTGCTGCTGTGCTCCCGGGGCCAGCGGCTTGTCTTTACCAAGGCAAATACATCAAAAGGCAATATGGCGGGCGGCAGCTCTCCCTGTTCGCTCCTGCGTCCTAGCGAACTGCTATTTTTTGGGGGAATGCTGCCGTGTTTATTTTTCTTTTTCTGTTAACTGCTTGTCCTGCCAGAGGACTTGGCAGGGGCCAGCAAGGGGTTTGCTGGGGCTTGAGGGGTTTCGGGGTGAGAGGGGGCTCAAAGGGGCTCAGCGTGCTCGTCATTTTGACGAGCCGACCGGCCGGCTTGTTGTTCCATCTATCCGGTAAGGCTGAGCGTCCCCTCCCCTCCCTCCCCCCCTCTTTTATCCTTTTATTCCTTTTTTTTTTCTCTGCCTCCCTTGGGGGGCTGCCTCGGTGGCGCTTTGCTCCCGGTGGCTCCCGGTGGCGGTGGGTCACCTCGCCTCGGCGGTGTCTCCCTCCCCCGCCTGACGGTACCTTGCTCCTGGCGAGAGCTGCTGGAGGGGGCTGCCGTCAGCCGGCTGTCCCTGACAGTCTGGAAGACTCGGGGCTTCAAATTGTGGCTGCGTCTGAGCCCCCTGTGAGACCTGCGGATCAACTGGAGCGGGGAGGCTGCTGCGGACGGGAGGTACTATTCTCGGGCAGCACCTCGGCTGCCGGCGCCTGGGAGATGACGCCATCTTGGCGGCACCCCGTTCACCGGTGCCTTCTTGGGCGGCAGGGCGGCCGCCGGAGCGGTCCAGGCTGTGCCCTAGTCGGCCCCCCGAGTGGGGATGTCCCCTGTCTGTTGGCGTGGGGGGCCTTGCGGGCGGCTGGCGATACCTCGGGCAGCGCTTCGGCTGTCGGAGTACCCCGGGCGACGCGTTGCCGCCGCAATTCAACATGGCGACGGGCCAGGGACCAGCGGCGTCTTAGACGGCGTCAGGATCCTTGGCCCTCCTTCGGGTGGCATGTCGGCCACCGGCGCGGTCCTGGGAGCAATCCATCCTCCGGTCGAAGCCTCCATTTTCCATCTCGGGCGGCAGATCGGCCGCCGGTGTCGTCAATGGTGGAGCCCTTTGCCACACTCGCCTGGCTTATTTTAGGCGCTTGGGCCACCACCCAAGTCAACCTGGGACGGCGGGTATCTGGCCAACTTTCAACGAGGGCGGCACTCCGGCCGCTGATGCCGAGACAAGGCGTCTTGGCAGCTGACCTTCTACGGGCCGCCTTTCATTTTCCATCGTGGTCCCCGTTGCAGTTGAGGCATTCCCCCTTTCCCCTCCCCTAGCCCCTAGACTCCATTCCCCCTTTCCCCATGCTATTTATCATCTGTTCTCTGGCGGGGATTTATTGTTATTGTGCTTTATATTTTGTTTTGGTCTTTTATAATTTTAGCTATATTTATTGCAGTTACTTGTATTGTTAGTGGCTCTGCTAGAATTTTGTTCATGAGTATTTCTTTTATTTGTATTATTTAGCTATTTGTTAGAGCTTTGCTTAGTGGTTTTTCGCATTTGTTGCATTTAGAGTACTTTATTAATTGTATTGCTTTTTTTTTTTTTTGCAATGCCCGCAGGGACTCACATACCAACTGTGACGGGCCGTGGGCGGTACGCTTGTAGCCGGGGGATTTGTCAGATCAGAAGAACCCGGGTCAGGCATCTTGTGCCTGTCCCGCGTTCTGACCCCTCGGCTCCCTGCCACGTGTCCGGGAGTCACTTCTCCAGCGCCTCCAGCCTTTCCTGCATTCTGTTGAATGCCAGGTCAGTCCACAATAAAATCCCCGTCATATACGATACCATCCAAGATGGGCGGGCTGACCTGGCTCTCATTACCGAGACCTGGGTGGGTGCAGAGGGGGGGGGCCTCGCTCTCCCTGCTGTGCCTGCCCGGGTATCTGGTTCAGGGTGTGGGGAGGCTGGAGGGTCAGAAGGGAGGAGGGGTCGCCATCGTCCATCGGGATTCTCTTTATGTTTGCAGGGCCTCGACATTGGTTAGCCAGGGGCTGGAGTGCCTTCACCTGTTGGTGGGACAGCGGGACAGATTTGGCATTGTGCTGGGTTACCGTGCTCCCCGCAACCCAGCACAATCCCTCCCGGAGCTCTCCGAGTTCATCGGGGCTGCACTTTTGAAGTCCCCGCGCCTTCTGGTTGCGGGTGACTTCAATGTGCATGCCGGCGGTGAACTTTCTGGAGCAGCTCTGGAGTTCATGGAATCCATGGCGTCCATGGGTCTGTCCCAGCATGTTGTATGCCCCACTCACAGGTCTGGCCACACCCTGGATCTGGTCTTTTCCTCCATGTCGGGGATTTCGAGTCTGGAGGTTGGGGGCATTGTCCCCCTTCCTGTGTCATGGTCAGACCACCACCTGCTTACTTTCCCTGTGGCGATCCCGGCCCCTCCTCGCGGGGACCATCGGCCTCCTGTTTTGGCCCGTCCCCGAAGACTCATGAACCGTTCTCGGTTCCAGGAAGTCTTTGGGGCGTTTCCTGGAGAACTGACTGGCGCGCCGGCCGAGGTTGTGGCCAACCACTGGTTTGATACAGCTGCCCAAACCATCAACCGGATCGCCCCTAAGCGTCTTCTCCGGTGCCGAGCTCGGTCCTCGCCGTGGTTTACGTCCGAGCTCCGAGCGATGAAGCAGGAGAGGAGAAGACTAGAGCGCAGCTGGAGAAGAACCCGGACGGTTATTAGTAAGGCTGCTGTTGTATCCCAGACTAGACGCTATTCCAACGCGATCAGGGAGGCTCTAAGATCTTTTGTCTCCCTGAGAATTGGTGAGGCCTCGAACCGTCAAGCGGAGCTCTTCCGTGTGGTTCGGGACCTCACCAATCCTAGTCTGGCCGGGCCTCCTCCTACTGAGTTCAGTAGTGAGAATTTCGCAGCCTTTTTTTGTTCTAAAATAGAGGCCATCCGGGCCAGCTTCGACTCCGGTTGCAGTAGTACTGCCCCGGCATCCCCAGATGCTGGGCCGCCTTCGTCGCCTCGGTTGGATGTGCTTGGGCCTGTTCCGCTGTCGAGGCCTCCAGGGCTATGGCTCACTGCCGACCGGCGTCCACTCCTTTCGATCCCTGCCCAGCCTGACTCATTAAATCTGCCAGCGGGACCATGGCCGAATGGGCTTCGGCTATCGCTACCGCCTCCTTCAGCGAGGGGGTTTTTCCCTCTCGTCTGAAGGAGACGGTGGTAAAGCCCATTCTCAAAAAACCTGGCCTCCCTTCGGACGATCTAACCAACTATCGTCCTATTGCCAACGTCCCGTTTATGGGCAAGGTGATCGAGAGGGTGGCGGCGGTTCGGTTACAGTCATATCTGGAGGATCGGCAGTGCCTCGATCCATGCCAGTCCGGGTTCAGGCCTCGTCGGGGGACCGAAACAGCTTTGGTCGCGCTGCAAGATGACCTAATCTGGGCGGCCGACAGGGGTTGCTCTACCCTGTTGGTTCTCCTGGATTTGTCAGCGGCCTTTGATACCGTCGACCACGGTATCCTGTTGGATCGGCTCTCCGAGGTTGGTATCGGAGGCACTGCTCGCAGTTGGCTCCGATCCTTCCTGGAGGACCGTCCACAGTACGTGCTGCATGGGGGGGAGTTGTCGGCTCCTTGGATACTCCCTTGTGGGGTTCCACAGGGGTCGTCGCTGTCCCCCATGCTGTTTAACATCTACGTAAGGCCGCTGGCTGGGGTCATTAGGAGATTTGGAGTCTGCTGTCACCAGTACGCTGATGACACGCAGCTCTATCTCTCCTTTTCCACCTCTGCAGTGGAAGCTGTGAGGATCCTTGATGAGTGCCTGGACGCCGTCCTGACCTGGACCGGGGCGAACAGGCTTAAGCTCAACCCCGAGAAGACGGAGGTCATGTTCTTTGGGAGCTCACCGTCTGGGTACGGTGGCCCTCTTCCGCAGCTCGGGGGGGTCTCTCTCCGGCCTGTGGAGAGGGTGCGGAATCTGGGCGTGGTCCTGGACCCGGCGCTGAACATGGAGGCCCAGGTGGCGTCGGTGACCAGGGCCGCTTATTTCCATCTTCGCCAGATCGCCCAGATCCGCCCGTACCTGGACGTTGACTCTCTGAGAACAGTGGTCCAAGCACTGGTGATCTCGAGACTGGACTACTGTAACGCACTCTACATGGGGTTGCCCTTGACTCTTCTCCGGCGCCTGCAGCGGGTACAGAATGCGGCAGCCAGGCTGGTGGCTGGTGTGCGTCGTTATGACCATATCACCCCAGTCCTGGCTCGCCTGCATTGGTTGCCCGTTGCGGCCCGGATTAGATTCAAGGTCTTGGTTTTAGTTTATAAAACCCTCCATGGCTTGGGACCGGACTACCTGTCAGACGTATCGTCCAGCGATCCATCTCGGTCCGTCCAGTTCGGCAGGTGCGAGCGCACTCGCTTCGGGTTGCCACCCCTCGAGAGGCCCGGAAGACGGTCACCCGAAACCGGGCCTTCTCTGTGGCAGCCCCATCCATATGGAATGCCATCCCCAGCGAAGTGCGCTCTGCAGAGTCCCTGCAGGCCTTTCGAAAAGCTTTAAAGACCTTTTTATTTCGAGAGGCCTTTGGCGAAACTTAATTAATTTTTTTTTCTTCTTTTCCGCCATCGTTGTTATTTTTATGCCCAGTGGTGTCTCCAATTTTATTTGTTAGGCTCACGCCTTGATGAGCCGGGACGCGTTTGGAGGCCTTAGGATTCTACGATTTTAGGATTTTATACTGTTTGTTTAACTTGCTATTTTGTTATTTGTTTTGATGTATTATGATCTGTTGTTAGCCGCTTAGAGTCCTTGCTGGAGATAAGCGGGATATAAATATAAAAATAAATAAATAAATAAATAAAAATACCATCATGGGCCTGGTCCAGATGCCGCCGCCGCCGCCGCCACTGCTCTCTCACGGTCCGTGGCTCACCATCGCCTCCATCGCAACGTGCCCACTCCGATGGCCGCCACCGCTGCTGCTGCCCTTCCGCGGCCCGCTGATCGCCGCCAACATGGTGGGCCTGCTTTGGAGGTCGCCACCACTGCTGCTGTGCCCCCAAGGCTAGTGGCTTGTTTTCACCATGATGGGCCTGCCTTGGGGGCTGCCACTGCTGCCGCTGTTTTGTTGCGCTCCGCCGTCCACCACCACCATGACGGGTCTGCGATGCCCGTGTTTTCTACTGGCTGCTGTGTCCATCTGCTGTTTTGCGACTGGGGGGAGTTTGGGATCGCGGAGGGCTTGGAATTTCTGCTTTTACGGAGGACCGCGGGGGGTTCCGGGTTCTGGGGGCGTTTCCACCTTGCTCCCTGCCCTTTTCCCCCGTTCGCGTTGTGGTAGGAACTGGACTTTTATTTGTTGCCATTCCGGCCCTTTGGAGGACTCTGGATAGCACTGACAGCTCTCTGTGATCAGGATCAGCCGACGGAGGCAGCCTTGTTGGGTCCGTTGCCGATCAGGACTGGGCCCAATTGGGCCTGGAGGCCATTGTTGGCCCTGCTTGATGGCCACTGGCCCCATACCATCTGCTGAATTTGTGCGTACCACCCACCAGCTGTCGGCCCCTTTCTTGGGGTTTAACACAGTCCGACAGTCCTTGGGATAATCCCAGCTTTTCCACGGCTCGCTGAATTCCTGGCCTCCATCAACTCTATCGTTTGCCTCTGGTGACCTGCTGGTCCCATTGGGTCCTTCTGAACTGTTTACATCTTGCCCCCGGACATGGCACTAGTCTTTAACTACTTTTAAAATGGGATTTCTATGTTGCTACCATTTCCTCTCTCCCTTTGGCTTCTGGTGGGTGGCCCATTTATTGTTTTATTGTTTGGTTTGCTTTTCTATTTATATTGTATTTTGTATTTTGATTTTCTGTATCTTTTACTTTGTATTGTATTTTGCTTTGTATTTTGTTATTTGTATTCTCTCTCTCTCTCTCTCTTTTTTTTTTTTAGGTTGCTATGCTGGCAGGGACCTTTATCTCTGTGGTGTCTGGCCGTGGAAGAGGGGATAGTGATGAAGCCCACCTATTGCCTGTCCCCCGTTCTGATCCCTCCACTCACCACCACGTACCTGGGTGCCATCCCGCCAGCGCCTCCGACCTGTCCTGCCTCCTGGTCAATGCCAGGTCGGTTCATAACAAAACACCTATCATCCACGATGCGATCGTGGATGAGCAAGCCAACCTGGCTTGTATTACCGAGACCTGGGTGGGCGCTGAGGGTGGGGCTTCCCTCTCCCTTTTGTGCCCCGCCAGGTTTCAGGTCCAGTGGGAGGGCAGGTCGGAGGGTAGGGGTGTGGGGGGGCATTGTCTACAGGTAATCTCTTCATGTTAGCAGTTATGCGGCAATGGTGTGTCCCGGGTTTGAATGCCTCCATCTATCAGTGGGTCAGCGAGATAAGTTTGGTATTGTGCTGGTGTACTGTGCTCCCCGCAACCCAGAACAATCCAGAGATCGCTGAGTTCGTCCCAGCTGCACTGTTGAAGTCCCCCCACCTTTTGGTGGTTGGGGACTTCAACGTGCATGCCGAGGAGGAACTCTCTGGTGCGGCTCTGGAATTCATGGAATCCATGACTTCCATGAATCTATCTCAGCATGTTGTGTGCCCCACCCATAGAGCAGGCCATACCCTGGACCTGGTGTTTTCCTCCATGTCGTCAGATTCTTGTCTGAGGGTTAGGGGTATTCTGCCCCTGCCCGTGTCATGGTCGGACCATCATCTGCTAAAATTTTCCCTGTCGATCGCCCCCCGCCCTGCGGGGAGCGTTGGTCCTATATCTGGGCCTGCCCCCGTAGGCTTCTGGACCCTGCTAGGTTCATGGAGGCCTTCGGGGAGCTTTCCGGTGGCCTGGCAGACGATCCGGTTGATGCCCTGGTGGAGAGGTGGTATGAAGGGACCACCGGGGCGGTAGACCGGATTGCCCCCAAGCGCCTCCTGCGCTGCGGAGATCGCTCCTCGCCATGGTATACGGCTGAGTTGCAGTCGATGAAACAAGAACGCAGGATGCTAGAGGTCATTTGGAGCGCACGTTGGACAGTAGAGAACAGGGCTGCACTTAAGCAGCTGACTGGCCGCTATCTTTGTGCAATCAGGGATGCTAGAACATCCTATGTCTCCCTGAGAATTGGCGAGGCCTCGAACCGCCAGGCAGAGTTATTCCGGGTGGTTCGCGACCTCTCCAATCCCAGTCAGCTGAAGCCTCTTCCTAGTGATTTCACTAGTGAGCAATTCACAGCCCATTTTAGATCTAAAATAGAGGCCATCCGTTCCAACTTGTCCCCCGGTTGCCCTAGTCCTTCCCCTGATGTTCCTGGGGCCTCACCACCACCCCCCGTTCTCCCCTCCTGGTTGAGTTTGGGCCAGTGTTTCCATCGGAGGCCTCCAGAGCTATGGCTTGTTGCCGGCCGGCTGCCATTCCTTTTGACCCTTGCCCGGCTTGGCTTATTAAATCTGCTGAAGGGAACATGCCTGAGTGGGTTTCGGCTATTGCCACGGCCTCTTTCAGGGAGGGATGTTTCCCTTCCCGATTGAAGGAGACCGTGGTGAAGCCCACTCTGAAAAAGCTTGGCATGGCGTCGGACGATTTATCCAGTTATCGTCCGTCTGATTGCCATTGTTCCCTTCCTGGGCAAGGTTGTCGAGAGGGTGGCTGCTCTCAGGCTTCAGTCATATCTGGAGGTAAATCGTATCCTGGATCCCTTCCAGTCTGGATTCAGACCTCTTCGCGGGACCGAGACTGCCCTGGTCGTTCTGCAGGATGACCTCCTCAGGGAGGCTGACGGGGTGTTCCTCCCAGCTGGTTCTCCTTGATTTGTCAGCTGCCTTCGATACCGTCGACCACGGTAACCTGCTGGTCCGGCTGGCCGAGGCTGGAATTGGGGGTCAGGCTCTGTCCTGGCTCCGTTCCTTCCTTGGCGGCCGGACTCAGCTGGGTGATGACTTGTCAGCTCCTTGGACTCTCCCTTGTGGGGTGCCCCAGGGGTCGGCAATCTCACCCATGCTGTACAACGTTTATATGAGGCTGCTGGCAGAGGTCATCAGATTTGGAGTTCGCTGTCATCAGTACGCTGATGACACGCAGCTCTGTCTCTCCTTTTCGTCGTCTGCAGTGGAGGCAGTTCGCTCCCTCAATCTGTGCCTGGAGGCGGTCCTGGAATGGACCAGAGATAACCAGCTCAAGCTGAATCCGGAGAAGACGGAGGTTCTGTTCTTCAGGGCGCCCTCATCCTGATACAATGGCCCCCTCCCTAAACTGGGGGGTGTTTCCCTCCAGCCTACGGACAGGGCCAGGAATCTGGGCGTGGTCCTGGACTCGGCCCTCTCCCTGGAAGCCCAGGTGATGGCTGCTTCCAGGTCCGCTTTTATCCATCTCCGCAGGATCGCCCAGATCCGCCAGTACCTCGATGAGTCCTCCCTGAGGACAGTTATTCAGACCCTAGTGATCTCGAGTATTGACTATTGCAATGCCCTCTACGTAGGGTTGCCCTTGACCCTTGTCCGGAGGTTACAGTGGGTGCAGAATGCGGCGGCCAGGCTGGTGATGGGTGCTCGTTGATTCGAGCACATCACCCCAGTCCTGGCTCGCTTGCACTGGCTACCCGTTGTCCTCCGGATTAGGTTCAAGGTCCTGGTTTTGACTTTCAAAGCCTTCCACGGCCTGGGATCAGAGTATCTGGCGAAGCGTATCTCTCAGAGATCGACTGGGGCCAGACCCACGAGATTGGCGCAGGCGCGCTCACTGAGGGTGGCCACACCCAGAGAGGCGCTGAAATCACGTACACGTGACCGCACCTTCTCTGTGGTGGGCCCCATGCTATGGAACCATCTCCCCAGTGAGCTGCGCCTAGTAGAGTCCCTGCCCGCCTTCAAAAAGGCTCTGAAGACTCACCTTTTCAGGGAGGCGTTTGGCGACCTTTCTATTTAGTTGTTTCTTTTTTGCTTTTGTTTTTTTGCCCGCGCCATCCTTGCTTGGGTCATGCCAGCTTCCCGTTTTCTTTTACTATTGTGCCTGCTCGTTTTACTTGTTTTTATTGTAAGCCGCCCAGAGTTCCCTCCTTGGGAAGATGGGCGGGATATAAGCTTAACAAATAAATAATAAATAATAAATAAATACCCACTTCTATCTCTGAGCTGCAACCAGCATCCTTAACAAGGATGAGGAAAGATGCCTGCATAAGGAGCTTCCAGCAAAATAAACTAGAACCACAGAGCGACCTTTCTCACACAAAAACAAAAAACAGGTACCCAATGAAATGGGCATGAATTTCCCATATTATACAAATGCAGGAGCAGGCGATACATTTATTAGAGCACTAAAAAAGCAAACAACAGACAGCTAGCTTTTGATGATAATTCATCTTCCTTAAATTATTAGAGTGGCAAAGTTTCCTAGCTGTTGTTGGGACAACGGTAGCTTCTTTGGATAGGTACAGATGCTGTCTGTAAAAGGTTTGGGGGGGGGTCCTTCCTTGTTTTGGAGACCACACACCCTTTTCTGACCACCACCACCACCCTCCAATATTGGCCATGACATCTGAGCAAGGCAAGTGAACACAGGAAGGATGATGCCTGTTTAGGTGCATGAATTCATAGGAAAAGGAACCATGTCTATTTTTGTCTGTTCAGCAAGGAAAGTCCTTATGGGGCAAACCTAGAGGAAAGAACTTGTGGCTACATAAGCAAAAGAGAATGTAGTATTTACCTGAAGGCTAATGGGGAGCCCTGAGGCAGTATATCCAACTGGTACCACAAGTGCTGGAATGCCTGTCAAGTTGGCCAGTTGCATGTATCTGCAAGGATCAAGAAAGCAATTTATTGGTATTCCTAAATGCTAAGGAGTCTCTGAAGAAACATGGCTTGTAGCTGTAGATTGTGAGGCTGGATCACGTTCCTTAGATGACACACACACACTTTAGATGACACACCCAGGGATTCTTAGCCAACTGTTACCAATAGCAACTACTCTAAATTAAAGCAAGCCACAATTTCCACATATCAAGCAGTCTTGGGCAAATTTTAGTAAGTTCAGCTCTGGCAGTGAGTAGCTCCCCCAGAGACTTATCCTCATCCTCTCTGGGTATTTGTACACGACCCCTAAACTCCGCCGCAAATGGCTCCCAGCTCCGGAGCTTAAAAATGTTTCCCCACCAGCTCTGGAATTTACAGATAATTAAGTGCGACCACGCCCACCTAAGCGCGTCCCAGTGCACTTTTCAGGTACCCGCTCTCCAGAGGTGAAAATTCCTGATGCAGATATAACGTAGTGACTGCCGGGCTCTCCTTGCTTCTGTTTGTTCTTTTTTTGCCCCCCTGCCCCTTTAAGAGATCTAAATGTAGTGCCGGGACGGCAGAACGGAGGTGAGCGGCATTCTTTTCTTCCTTTTTTTCTCCCTCCCCTGACGCAGCCAGCAGCCAGGAGTGCGGAGGGGGTGGGAACGCAGGAACAGCGACAAACCCCTAAGATCGCTGGTCCGAATTTAAGTGGCCAGCGGATCTTAGGGGTCGTGTGAAAAGACTTTCTGTCTCACAGCTGTCACTTTGAAAGATACAGTGGACCCCTGTATAACAAATGGTTTGTATAACATAAAATTTGTACAACATAAAAAATTCCGGAGATAGGGGAAATTTGCTTAATTTGTACAACATAAAAATGGGATCACTCTGTTTTCAATGCATTCCTATGGGAAATTTGTATAAAGGAAAATTTGCTTAACATAATTTCATTTAGAACAAATTAATTTCTTTATACAAGGTACCACTGTACCTGTCTTGTTACCTCATGGTCCGGAGAGTTGTGCGGACATCACTACAACCAGCCCGGAGATCGCAGCTCTGGATTCTTGGGGCACAACATGCAGTACCTTGCACACACACACACACACCAAAACAAACAAAACAAAACACCATGGTGTTAACTTTTCCCTTGAATGTCTCTGCCTCTCATGCCCAATACAGAACTTTCTAGTAATTTAGTCAAGCCTGGAAAAAGGTTTCTAAATAAAAACAGTAAACTCTTCCCCACAGAAGAACGTAATTTTAGCTGAGTTAGCTGAATACCAAAAAGACGAGGTTAAAAAAGAAAAAAAGAAAGAAATACAAAGTTATGTGGGCTGAATTTCAGAGAATTCCTGTCAACTAATTGGTGAGAAGCAGTCTACTGTATAATGAAATCACTCTTTAGGCAAGTACACTTGTTAAATCTGTATTATTCACAAACCTTACTACAAATCTGCCTTTAAAGTACAGCACACCTTACTTCAGTGTTGGTATATGGTTCAAGGAGGATTGTCAATGTTGAGTTTCCCATTGGAACAGTATATGTTTAGGAACCAAGTCCCCTTCCAACTCGGGATGGCAATAATACGAACAATATGGGATTGTTCGTATTTTTATATGCTGAATTTCTCCCCATACAGGGCACCCAAGGCATCTCACAATAATTAAAACTACACAATGATTGCAGATTTTAAAATACTAAATGACTATGAAAAACAAATAGTTGTCAGAATTACAACCAGGATCACAAACAATTTTTAAATGTTTTGAATTCTCTCATGTTTAATAAATATAGCATGCCTAACTCCCCCCACATACTGTATTGCTTAAAAGCTTGCCAGAAAAAGAAGGTCTTGGGGCGATGATAGAAGGCTACGAGGGATGGGGCCAACCTGGCTTCTCAAGGCAGCACATCCCAAAACAGCTTTAAGAAAGGATTGGACAACTTCATGGAGAACAAGGGTATCAATGGTTATCATTATGGACGCCTAAGGACAACCTCCGGGACAGAGAGATAGGCAGGGTATCTCTCCATGAAGACATCTGCTTGGGAACACCCTGAAGCCAATGGTGAGCCACTGTGTGAGACAGAATGCTGGACTGGATGGGCAGTGGTGGCCTGTTCCAGCAAGGCTGTTCTTATGTTCTAACCCCTGAGGAGGCATGCCTTGGTCCTCACCAAGCAAGCTTTGGAAGCTAGTGAAACCAAGAGAAGAGACTCCCCGGGTCTTAAAAAGCCAAGAAGGCTCTTTTGAGGGAATACAACCCTTCTAACAGCCCGGACCCAAGCTGTATACAATTTCATAGGAAGTAACCAGCACTTGGAATTGGGCCCAGGAACATAGGCAGCCAAGGCAGCTGTTATAATGAAGGAGTTGTAGGCGCCCTGTAGCCAGCACTAGAGATAGGCACTGAACGGGGAAAAATCATTCTGTTCTTTGTTTCGTTACGTAACGAAACGAATAAAGAAAATTTTGATGAAATTGGAACGAACCGAACAGAACCACAAAAATTAGGTTATGTTTCATTTTCGTTAATGGCGACGTGCAATGAAATGAGCTGTTTTTAAATGTTAAAAAACGTCCTGAATATCTGTAAAAACCCAGCAATAATTATTTATTCTGACTGATAATACCTACCAGGGGGGTTGGGGTCCTTAAAACATGCATTTATGTCTTTTTTCAGATCACTGTATTTTTTTCCTTTACGGGGAGTTAGGGGACATCGACCCAAATTGGCTCCCAGATGCCTAATATTGATTTCTTGGTTATTAAAACGCCCTGGACATCCGTAAAAATGCAGCGATAATTATTTGAAATTATTACCTACCAGGGGATTGGGGTTCCTAAAATGTTTGTTTTGGTCTTTCTCCCATCGCAATGTATTTTCCATTTCCCTTTAATGACACAAAATGGATCCCAGCCACAAGATGGATGCAAGCCATGTGATGGGATCATGTAAATTCTTGGACAGTTTCAACCAATAGCATGCCTGGGTTGCAGACTGGGTGGGCAGGTCTGGCAGCCACAGAGGGCATAAAAAGCTCTGGCAGCCCCCGTCCTCCTTGCAGCCTGCGGTGGGAGTTAGGGTGGGATTGCTGTCTCTGCGACTCGTTATTTTCACTTTAGGCCAGCCAGCCAGGTGTGTGTTTCTGTGTTCCTGCCGGCTGCAGCCTGGCTCTTAGGGGAGAGAAAGAAGAGATTTCTCTTGCAGCCTCCCTGTGTGCGTGCATACCTCTCGGTGAGTACCCTCGCCTGCCCCGCAGTGCAGTCACTCTGTGGCTGCCTTATGCCCTGGGCAACACCCACCGCTGCCTTTGCAGCCTCCCTGCGCACCTAGTCTATACTGTGTCTCTGCCAGCATCATTTTTAGTGTTTTCTGGGGTATTGGGGGACGCCCGAGCACGGAAATGCTTTAAATTGTGCAAAAAGCAAGTAGAAGCGAAAAACAAAATGATTTTTTTTCAAAAAATTCACAAAAAACGAAAATGAACCAAAACGGACCTGTAACGAAAAATGAAAAACCGAAATGTCATTTTTTCGATTTGTGCCCATCTCTAGCCAGCACTATTCAGCAATCTGGCTGCAGTGTTTCAAACCAGCTGTGGTTTCTGAGTAGCTCCAGGTACACCATGTTACAGTAATCCAAATGGGATGCACTAACCCGTGTGCATGGATGGCTAGATCAGGCATCTCAAAGAATGGGCATAGACGGTGCACCAACTTTCAGGATTCACTACTTCTGCTCTGGCACCACCTTGGCCTAAAGGGCTGAGCAAGTGAACAAAACCTCACTTTTGCACCGTAAGATGCATTTTATTATAAAGCTAATTGTATGCATCTTCACAGAAGCCTCATTCAAGTTGTTTCAAACCCTACAGTTAGGCGATGAAACTGCACAAAGGGGCAAAGATAAATTAAAGTTGAACTTTAGGAATATCAAGGAACATCTTTATTTTTTCCAGTTCTTCAAAGCATCCAAAGAAAGCAGGCAAATTAATCTAGTCTTCAGGTTTGGTTCCCAAATGTATTTCAGAAAGGAATCAGAGCTAGGCGACAACGTTTCCTCCACAGATTAGAAGTGTGAAAAAACTCTTACCAAACCACGGACTCTCGACAAGACAGGCTGTATGTCAAGAGCTTATGGCTCAGTAGTTTAGGGCTGGAAATTCAACTCCCTACTCAGTGTCTCCTCAACAGGCTGGACTCAAGAATCCACTGGGTCCCTTCCAGCTCCACAGTTTTAAGATCTAAGATCTCTCCTCCAGCATGACAGACAATAAAACCTTCTATTTGGTTAAGGTTTCAGAACATGTCTCTGCACAAAAGTAGTGCCTTTTCCTCTTTGTGAAGGAAATTTCAGACGTTGAAGAATTTGCCTCATAATGGCCAAATGTGACTTCAATGTATCTGGCTTGGTACATTATGAAGCAGTGGAGTGTTGGGGCCAGAATATATACCCCTAATACTTCCCTAAGCAGCAGACCGACAGAATCCCGCAAGGTATCACCAGGGTTAACCCTCAGAGAAGCTCTGGTGGTTACCTGGAGTCACCAGACAATCCACCTTTGCAAAAGCCTCCCGCAGAAAGGCCATGGTGCGGCTCCGTTGCCGATTTGCCTGCAAAGAGACGAGAAGGATCTGCCTGTAAAAGAGGTGGAAAGCTAACACTAGAGAAGAGGAATCTGATGGAAGTGAGCTTAAACTGAAGGGATGCAGCTGAGCCAAACATAAACAAATCAATACCCACCTGATCAGAAGAAGAGGACAATACGTAGAAAACATGGAGCAGTGTGACCCTTGTAGAGAAAGTGAATCTGGGTTGTTTTCAAGGAGGGGAGAGGTGTGTGTGGTCTCCTCCCCATTCTGGTTTTCAGGAGCTGAACCGCGAGCTAACCCAGCTACAGCTTGGCGCAGCTTCCTCTGGCGGCAGTTACTGAAACAACTAGGCTCCAAATATTGCCCTCCTGCATTAACTGTCAGCCATTTTTTTTTACTGCATCTGAACTTGAATGCTAATTAGTTTAAAATACAGCTTTTTGAAACAAGCCAAAATCATAACTCACATATTGATTACATTCTGTTTCCAAAGCCATAGCTTAAATTAACCAGCTTCTCCTTTTCAGGCACAATGAGACACTTTTGTTACTTTTTACAAAACAAAAACAACCACTAAATGTTTCCAACCTCTGTCTGATAGCCACACTAGAGAGGGGAGGACAGACCAATCTGAGGTTTAGTGTTACAACTCCATCAGACCAATGTGAAGGCTCAGACTACGTAAAATGTTTCCTTTGACACTGACTGCAAACCTGGATACCACCGAGTCCTTTAAACAAGCAGAAGGAAAGGGCAATGTTGAAGCATTGGGGAAAAAATAGAAAAGCCTAAGACTTATTTGAAGTGTTTTCCTCCCCACTGGAGAAGTCTATTAATCACAGAGAGGAAATACCATAGCCTACTAGTAGATATTCCTGAAAACCACTATTTTAATCCAATTTAAATTGCCCTTCCATGAAACTGGAGGCAACAGCATAGCAGCAGCATTTCAGAGTCTTTCCTCATTCCTTGGTTGAGTGAGGAAACCCTTCTATAAGGCAAAGTTGAATTTAATTTCCAAAAAGTTCTCCAGGGACTGCATTCCATTTCTAGGCAGGACCAAAGCAAAGGATGGACAAATGCCAGCATATTCTAACTTTAAACTCTTTAAAAGCATATAAAAACTGGGAAACCATTAAATCATGGTGCGATGGGAAAGTAGTGGTAACTATCTAGAGGGTCCCAGTAAGGCTGGATTCAGCCATCTGTTCTGAGGTTCTCCATCCCAGCTCTAAACGTTTCCTATATGAAAATCAAGTACTGAATCTCCTTCACTTCATTCAGAAGTTTTCACATTTCTATGTCCCATGGAGGGGAAGGAATTTATGGTCCACACTACTTTTTATACCAATGGCCATTGACCCTGCAGCAGCCTGCTTTTCACCTTAATATAATCCAGAGATGTGAACTGAGAAGCAATTGCAAGATTCAGACGAGTTTCCAGATTCTGAAAAACAAAGATACTGGGGTCAAGTCCAGCTATGGAATCAAAAGCAAAACAGAAAAATATAAACATTAAGCAAAAAGCAAAAAGCTACAGATGTGATCAGTTTTGTAATGTAGGCAATAGCACACCCCTAACACACACACACACACACACACACACACACACACACACACA
>JAHTLZ010000198.1:9571582-9613369 GCA_023846285.1 Phrynocephalus versicolor | reverse complement strand
TTATTATTATTATTATTATTATTATTATTATTATTATTATTATTATTCAGTCCAGTCCGCCATTTACCATTTGCCCAAAGTGATTGTTGAAATCAGGCTGCAGGAAGTCTCTCATCTCGCTAAGGATGCAGATGACATGAGCCACGCGTATCTCCTCCACCTCTGGCACCGAGACATCCGCCACAGAGGCACCCAGGCGCTTTAGGAATTCCACCGCTGAGCAATTAGGGGCAGCAGGTAGGAGACAAAAAGCAAGAAAGAGAGGGCGCTTTTACACAACCTCTAAAATCTGCAGGCAACTTAAATTCAGACCAGAGATCGTGGGGGTTTGTTCTGCTTCTGTGTTCCCACCCTTCTGCACTCCATTGCTCCTGTTTGTGTGAGGGGAGGGAGAAAAAAATGCAGGCTCACTTCCGTTGGAGCAGCCCCATAGGAATTCCTGTCTCTTAAGGGGGTGGCGGGGACAAAAAAAACAAACAGAAGGCGAGGAGAGCCCGGCATCCACAGCTTTACAATCTGCATCGGATTTTTTTTTTACCTCGAGACCAGGTACTTGTAAAATGCACAGGGGCGCACTTAGGTGGGCGTGGTCGTACTTAATTTTTTTAAAAGTCTGCAGCTGGTGGGAAAACAATTTTAAGGTCCGCATCTGGGAGCCCTCTGCATCGGATTTTAGGGGTTGTGTAAAAGCAGCCAGAGAGAAGAGCCCCAACAGTCTGCTATGTGGTTTCAGCAGAGGAATTTATCTGCTACAGTGCTAGGGTGAAGTCATGGAAGCCGATTTTTGGGAAATATTTGCCCAGCTGTCCTTCTAGTTAAATGATCGCTGTGACTATGTAAACACATTCAGCAGGGAACTACAGGGTCCTCTGCTCATTGTCTTTGGCCAGTTCTCTAATGCTTGCTCAAAGAGTCCCGAGAATCAAATCCAAGCATGATGTAACTGAAGCAAACTCGTGATCCGAGTTCCTGCATCTTTCAACACAGGACTTTTGTATATTAACGCATGCTTAAGATTTCATTGGAATAGGCAGATTAAATTCAGCCGGCCAAGAACAAGCTGCATATTTGGTCTAGTCCATTGGTTTGGCATAATGACTAAGAATCAGCAACTCCCCTGTTCAAATCTTGTGCTTGGATCAAAACCAGCTTTGCAGAGATGAGGTGAATTTTTTATTTTAACAAAAAGGGTAACCAGGGATCAACAGTTTTGTAAGAAGATGTTTAAATCCTCTTCAGCATCACTTGCATGATCAAAAGTGCCTTTCGCCATATTTTCCTCGGCAAGAGAAATTGATTCAAGAAAGGCTGATTCTCATCTGGCAAATAGTGCGGAGAAGCTGGAATTGACCTCACGCTTCCTCTTATTCAGTCTGCAGCCGCCGCCTTTCAATTCCTGCACTGGAGAACTGGTCACAGATCTCCAATAAAACTGCTCTGACCAAACGTAGGCAGCCTTCAGTACAGTTCCACTCCCTACTTCCACCCACCCAGCTCTAGTACAGTAACTTTCCCTATATCAAGACTTTCAAGTATGTCAAATATGTGGGTATGCTCAAAAGTTGCACATGAAGTACAATAGGACCCCCGTATCCGCTGACTCACCATCCGCAGATTCATTTACCCATGGATAATGAGGGGCAGGGCACTCTAATTGGCTTGCGCCGCTTTGAAGCACCTTGCCTGCGACCACGGTGGTACGACCACCGCCCTGCCAATGGCCAAAATGGTGGGAGACAGTGGGAGCACCCCGCCACTGGCCATGGCAGCGTAAGCACCGTTGGCGGCCGCGCAGAACCACTGCTATCGCCTCCACCACTCCTACCACCCATGTCGCTGCCTCCTCCTCACCACCGTCACCCTCGGATAAGAGCGTCCTTTCACGGTACCTTTTTGGCAGACAGCCAGAATTTCACCATCACATGCCTAGCAAAGAAGCAAAGGGACAAATGGCAGTTACTACTCCCCAGGGCTCACCTCTCCAGACCCATCATGAGGGCCTTCCTTCCCTGCTTCCTCTGTGGAACCAAGGTACAGCCCTCTAGGACATTCGTTGGGAGAGCATGCTGCATACCTAGCACCAGCACAATACGGTAGTACCTCGGTTTATGAGTGTCCCAGTCTATAAGCACCATGCGAGATGAGCAAAAAGGTTTGGAACATTTTTGTTTTGGTTAACAAGCATTTTCTTGCAAAAGGAGAACTGGAGCACACTGGCCCCTGGCCACCCCTGCGGCCACTGGCTCCTTGCTGCCACCACAGCAGTCATTGGCTTCTTGCCACCGCAGCCATTAGACCCTTGCTGCCAGTTCCTCACTGCCACCAGCAGTGACTGCTCCTTTGGCCCTCGCCACGGTCCCAGCGGAGGCCCCACCTGCAGAGGTGCCACTCGTGGCAGCAATGGGGTGACAGTGAGGGCCGCGGCTGCAGCAGCGAGCGAGCGATGGCAAGAGGCCCCAGAACAGATTGGACAAGTATCAATTATGGTTTTATGAGGAAATTTGTTTTGATTTACGAGTATTTTGGTTTACGAGCAAACCACTGCAAACCATGGCACTACTGTACAACAGATATGTGTGTGGGTGTTGCATCGTTACAGTCATGGCCGACTCTTCTTGACCCCATGTCCATGGAGTTTTCTTGGAAGGAATACTGGAGTGGCTTGCCAGTTCCTACTCCAGGCACCTGGTATTCCCTGGTGGTCTCCCATCCAAGTACTAGCCAGGGCCGACCCTGCTTAGCTTCCAAAATCAGGTGAGATTGGATGTGCTTAGGGCATCTAGGCAGCTCTGTACAACAGATGGACTGCACCAAAGGAATGATGCAACAGTAATGGAGTGGTGGTGGACAAAAAGGCACCTTAAAGAAAGTCCAGTCAATCCCAAGCTTCAAGCCCTTCAGATCAGAGGTGAGGACTTCAGGGAGGGATAGCTTAGGCTGGCATAATCCTGCAGTGGGGATAAAAATGGGGAACAGGCCTAAAGTTTCGCAGAACAAGAGGCAAGATGAAATGCTATTCAGGGTTGCAAGTGAGCAGGCAATGAAACTCACCGTAGGGATACAAGGGATCTGGCCCAGCCAGGACAGCATATGCAACAGCTGCATCTGCCACTGAAGCACAGAGGGGGCCTGGCCAAGAAGCAAAGGCGGGGGAGGGGAGAGAAAGAAACTCATTATGGTGTGCATAGTAACCTAAAGGCCCTGTGTGTGCGACAAAGTCTGCTTTTGTCTTTAACAAGGTACAGTAATCCCCCGCCTATCATAGGGGTTAGGGACCCAACCTGACCTGCGATAAAGGGAAATATGTGATATGTGGATGGTGGGTCGGGATGGGACTGGGGGGGGGCGCTGTTCGGGTTTCCTGCAATTACCACAGGCCTGGCGCTACCCCGAGCAGGCCTCTAACAGTCTTCCCAGGCCCGTCAGAGGCTTCATAAGTGGTTTCCGGTTAACTGTAAATCACTTGTGGTTTTTCGGAAGCCACTTCAAGTTTACCGGAAACCACTTCTGGGAACTCTGACAGGCCCAGGAAGCCTGTCGGAGGTCCGTTACAGGCAGCGCCAGGCCTGGGGTAAGTGCAGAAGGCCCCAAACAGGCCCAAGCAGCTTGCCCTAGGGGCCCTTGCCTTCATATCCTGTGGCCCCACGATATACCGGGAGCACAGTACATGAACCGCAATATAGCGGGGGACGACTGTAATTTTCTCATCTCTTAGACTATGAAGTTAAGCAGAATAAAGGAGGAGGCAAGAATGCTGAGGAAGCCGAATAAGATCCACCATATCACACTTTGTTTTTAGGGAGGGGGAAAATCTTATTTTTTTTTCTTTTGCATGGGTCTCATGCCAAAAACACATATTGGAAAATGTATAAAATGAACACAGTGGCAAAAGTTTTATCCTACCCTTCTCTTCCTTCTTACCGAGACTGACAGTAGAATATGAAAGAGGATGACAGCCAAATGCACTGATACGTCCAAAGGTACCTTTCGGGGAGATAAAGCAGGTTGGTGAGCATCATAAAACAGGGTGGGTCATGTGGTCCCAAACCTTTCCAGAAATCATGTTTTACTTTGGCAAGAACACTTAACTCAAGCTCTCCCCCCACCACCACAAGTGTGTGTGTGTGAGAGAGAGAGAGAGGAAGAGAGAGCAACTAGACATGCCCATTCACATATTTCATTTTAATTTTATTGCAATTTGATGTTTTAATTGTCTGAATTGTTTATTTTGATTGTGAGCTGCACAGAGACCTTTGGGTAGTGGGTGGCATACAAGCTAAATAAATAAATAAATAAAATATTTCCTCTTTTTAAAAAGAATGCATGTTTTTGGTCCCCCTGCACCCTGCAGTGTAGTCTGGGGGCAAATAATTGGACTACAGTTCCACTGAGATTAGCCACCCCTGAGCCAGAAGGTACCAAATGCCAAAACAAAAATGCTGGAGGCACGTTCAGGATATTTGCCTCTTAGGAGTCGAGCCAGGCTCCAGGCAGTAGCCTACAGCCCCCCTGCCTCCCCCCCACACACACCCCATGCACCCATCAGTCCAAGGGGACCGTCTCAAATGCTGGACTGCTTCCTGGGTTCGGTTGGTTCAGTTCTTCCCACACCCCTGCTGACCCTCAAGACTATCCATGTGTCATGGGCTACTGTGAGGTACTTTTGCAATGATGACATCAAAGGAAAGACAAAATTGTTCATCTAATTAATTAATTAATTAATTAAGTGCTACTCGGGTTATTTCCCAGTGATTCCAGATGCAAGTCTCAACTGGGATTTCCATGCTATTCCCCAAACACAATGGAAGGGAACCCTGTGTCTACCACAAAGTTAATGGGTATTTACCTTTCAGTCCAACAATGCCACAGAAAGAAGCAGGGATCCTTACAGAACCGCCCCCATCTGTGCCAAGAGCCAGCGGGCAAAGGCCTGGAGAAAGGGAGCCATAAGACGCTTGAAGGAAACGGCTTACTCCTGCGTTCCATCCCCTGTTTTGTGAAGGGTGGCCTATTAAAACAAGTGTGGCATTGATTCCTGCCACCCCCTACAGCAGGCATGTCCAAACCTCGGCCCTCTAGATGTTTTGGACCGCAACTCCCATAGTCCTTTGCCACTGACAACCGAAGCTTAGAATTCTGGGAGTTGTGGTCCAAAACATCAGGAGGGCTGAAGTTTGGACATGCCTTCCCTACAGGCTCATGCTATTCCTAGCCAGCCAATTTCTGCCTGCCTCCTTACCAGTCCGCCATTTCCCACCCCTGTACAACTATGGCATAACAAGAGGATGTGGGGCAAAATGGTATAGGCCACAACAGACTGATAAGCCTACTTAACCTACTGATGCCTCTCGCTTCCCGTAAATATGAAATATTCAGGAGTTGCACGGCACTGTTGCTGCAAGGGACAAGGGAGGGAGCCAAAACAGGAAGTGGTGGGCTTGGATTCCCATCGGCCGCCCCGCCCTACCAGTCTGGATGGGCCCCTGCTGCCCCTACCCCTGTCCGCTGCCTGATCTAGCCCCAAACGTTGGTAGGCCGCTCTCCTTTTCCCACTTCCACAACTCCTCCTCTCCGGGACTATGGAATATTCTCCCCTGCCCCCCCCCTTGTGTCACCTCACCTGAAACCACAGCTGCAGCGGACCCACTAGAGCTGCCGCCAGTGAAATGCTGGAGGTTGTAGGGGTTTCTAGGCGTACCGTGATATCTGGAGGCACGCAAGGAAAAAAATGTTTTGAGAAACATCACCAAGCCTGACGGGGAAGGAATCACCTCAGAACTCCAGCAAGACCATTGCACGTACAAATAGGGGACCCCTCCCCCACAGCAGCCAAACTAGATGGAACAGCCTTTTGCCTCTGTGGTAAAACGGGGGGGGGCATCTTTCAACTCCTGCTTTTGTTTTCACTGCTTACGTTCACTGTATGTCTGCACAGCACCACTATATTTATTCTGTAGGACACACACATAAGACCCAGATCTACTGCTATAAAATCTACCCAAACCCTGAACTGTGAAACATTTCCTTCAGCCCTGCTTTCGCTATGCCAACGGAGATCTAAGTGAACGCAGAATCTTACTCCTCATTGCAGTGGGAAAAGAAATGGCTAATTTCCCATAGTGACCAAAAACACAGGGATAGCCAATTGCTTACGTTTTGCTGGAATAAACTAGCAGTCATACTGATAGATACATTTTAAACTCCTTATTAGTTTAAGTATTTCATTCATTCATTCCAAGTCACTCTACGTTGACATCAACCTGCTTTTAGGTATACTGATTAACCAAAAGAACACAAACATGTGTTCTAAAATCTTGT
The DNA here is from genome assembly GCA_023846285.1 of Phrynocephalus versicolor. NCBI lineage: Eukaryota > Metazoa > Chordata > Lepidosauria > Squamata > Agamidae > Phrynocephalus > Phrynocephalus versicolor. The sequence continues at coordinate 9,607,051 of JAHTLZ010000198.1, read as the reverse complement.
GCAACCTCCATTTCACAAGGTGAAATATTCCAAAGGGGATGGAAGCAAACAGCGAGTGGGGGGAAATGGCCCATGTTGAAGTAATGGCTGCTGCGCAGTTAGGCTTTCATTTTATTTTCTAATCCTTAGAATGCCGGTAGACTTTGTTGCTTTTCCATTCACCGTCACCAGCCCTAATTAATGAATCCAGGGTTCCCTAGTACGTGTTCAACTTGAACCAATGCATGCACACACTGCCTTACCTGTTGGGATTACAGCCAGTGGTCCCAATACCCAATTCATGCATGTTTGAGACACCAATAATAACGGCACCAGCCTCCCGTAGTTTCTTGGTCACCGTGGCATCCTCAGTCTCTGGTTCCAAGCCCAAGTACTGTGTACCACTTCGGTGGTGGTAGGGTACCTTTTGAAACATGCAAATATGCACAAGACTTCCTGTGAGGACTCTTTGACTGCTACCGCACTTCCGCGAGCAGCTGCTGCTTATTCTGGATCGCCTTTTCTCCTCCCGTGGTCACGTGGTTGTTATAGCGGTTCTGCTGTCCGCACTTCAGTGGGTAGCTAGCCATCGGCTTTCCAGTTCCCACTTTATTGAACCACTTTAAAACGTGGTACTAAAGAACCAAGAAAATGAAATTAAGTGACAGAGAGATGAAACTTTTGCATAACGAAGTTGGTAAACATCCTGTCATGGCGTTAAGATTCTGTTTTCTGTGTTTTCTGAAAGCAAATGGACTAAGAACAGGGGGTGGGGTGGGGGAATTCAACCAAATCCCTTAAGAGGGAGATGCAGGAAGAGATGTAAAAAAACACCACCCCCAGGATCCGTTGCAAGAAAAAGCGCCACAGCAGACAAAAATGGGTGTGGCTGAGGGAGTTCTTCAGATAAATCGTTTTGAAAACTGGACAGTGATTTTTAAGGCGCCTTGTTTTTAAGGAAGACATTTTAAATCAGAAGTGCGGTAGCAGTTTTCGTGGGGTTACAGAACCCCCTCCGGCAATCTCTTTCCTCCAGCCATGTTAGTCTGCCCCAAGTCGAGGCAAATGCAACAGTAACCACCCAGGCTCAATACTTGGGGTTCAATCCCAGGTAGTCGGCTCATGGTTGACTCAGCCTTCCATCCTTCCGAGGTCGGTAAATTGAGTACCCAGCTTGGAGGGGGGGGGAGACAATGTGTAGCCCGCATAATTAAACTGTAAGCCGCCCAGAGAGTGCTTGAAGTGCTATGGGGCGGTATATAAGCAGAACACTTTGTTTTTTTATTGGAGGGCAATCTTAGTTAACAAAGGCAAACCAGCTCAGTGGGCCTACCACTTTGATCTCCTCCTTCAAGCACACTGGGATGCCATCCAAGAGAGAGAGAGGTTCCTTGTTTCTATAGCGAATGGTCGATTCCTCCGCCATCTAAACAGACAGATGGACAGCATCAGCCCCATAATATTCAATGCAACAACTGCTGAAACAATGCATACACGGGGAACATTTAAACAGTTAAGCTGAAGTATTCTCAACCTGGCATCTATATGAGAGCTATGCACACCAACACATGTCATGGATCTTCTCGAGCCCTACAAACTGCTGGATAGCTCAGGTCTCCGGTTGTGGAACACGATGATGGGAGTTCAATTCTCCACAGCACCTCCTTGACAAGGGCTGGACGGGGTGGTCCAGAGGGCCCTTTCAGCACTGCAGTTCTGAGATTTATTTAAATTTAAACCTTGGGCTAAGTCTTCCTTTAAGAACCCCCCACCGACAAATATGGAAGCAACACCCTCACTTGTATAGTTAACGCACCTTGATTATCTCCCCCCGGTTCCACTGAGTAATCGCACGGAGAGGGGGACTCGTCTCGGCATCTTCCAGTACAGCAAGAATGTTCTTGGCTACTTGAGAGGGGGTTAGCTCTCCAGATCTAGCAAATAGGCAATAATCAAACAGGGAACAGAATAAATGGCAGTGACCTCCATCCCAGGGACTCTGAGGTCAAGTTGGCACAGAGCTTTCAATAAACTAAGCTCCACATTTCAAATTTAAAAAAAATTTAAAATGTGTAATAAATGCTGTCTAAATATCTGCTTCTGCTTATCTACCGCCCCCTAGTGCTTAAAGCACTCTCCCCATCACCATGTGCACACGGCTACTGCTGCTACGCCCGGGCAGGGCATCATGGCCATTGTCATTGTGCCCAGGCTCAGCAAATTCCATGGGCCTACTTTAGTGTGATTTACTATACTAAGCAAACACATTTTAACCAATGTTATAAATGAAACAAAATATTTCTAGTAGTTTGTTTTTCTCTGAAAGAAGAACAAGAAAGGATCATCAGGCTTATCTTACGGAAAGTGAAGTCTCACTTTCAGCACATACAAAAAGGAGCATGACCCCAAGTACAGACACACCCTTGTCAAAAGGGAGAGAGCATGCCCATTCGCTTACCGATAGCAGTTCAAATAATCCTGGATCCCTTTGAAGCTGAAGGTTGGGCGAGCAGAATGTGAGCTGTCTCAGAGAAGTTGAAAACAAAGAGCAGTAAGAAGTGAGAAAACTGTACACGTAATCTTAAAGTGACAGGCTGACAAAGCTAGTTCTGTTGGAGAAACTGCCGACCCCTGGGGCACCCCAAAAGAGGGAGTCCAAAGGGCCGACAATTCTTCCCCATGCTTCACATACTGGGCATGGCCTCCAGGGAACGACTGGAGCCAGCTAAAAGCTGGAACTCCGATCCCCATCTGAGCAAGCCTACCCAACAGGCTAACGTGGTCAACGGTATCAAAGGCCGCAGACATATCAAGAAGGACCAAAAGGGTTGAGCAATTTTTGGGTTGATTTTTATTTCTTGTGTTGGTTTTAACAGTTTACACGATGTTTACTATGTAAACCACCCAGAGTTCCTATGGGGAAAATTGGCTGCAGTATAGAAATATAAAAACAAATAAATATTTAACAAGGCCTGAAAGGACAGGAGATTTTACCGAAATGGAACCAGGGAACCCTTGATAGAAAGCTGTTCCATAGCAGGGGCACCCTTGTCAAAAGGCTTTCTTCCTAATAGTCACATGCCTCCCTTCCTTGGTGAGCCACGTGGCGAATGGCTTCAGAAAGGGCGCTTAAAATACTAAGCATCCAAAGGCGATGGTAAAACATGTGAGAATTTTAAACGTTTGAACCAGACCTTTAAATTGGTCTGATCCTGAGGAAAAAGACTGGAAGCCAGCCCAGCTGACAAAATACCAGGCCAATATCAGCTGCAATTTCCTCTCTTTGACAATAACAGCCTCCAATAATGTGCTGTACAAAGTGGGTTGCCACTTTCCATACCATTCCCATCCTCCCATCCAGATGTACCTGTCACCCTCTTCTTAGCTCCCCTTACCATCTCCTTACCTTGTCTCCATCAGCTTATGCAGAATGTCTGATACATTGCTGGACTCTGAGGGGTCACTTTTCCCTTCACTGGCAACTACTGGCAAAAAAGTGGGGTCTTCAGCAATATCAAGGTAGCGCAGAAGGGTAAAGTTGTTGATTCTGCAAAGCAGCAGGTTGGCCGCATGATGTTAAAGGAAGGAAAGAAGCACTTCCACATCGAGCACAGATCAAAACTGCATGCTTGCCTTGTTCTTGACCCTCTTGCTGGTTGGTTTTACAGATTTCATCAATAATAATAAACACTTTTGTAGAACTATGAACGTGGCCAAAATTTCAGGAAGAGAAATTCAAGTGAGTACTAAAGCTGGAGAGATTCCTCTGACCATATGGATTGTGATTAGCAAAGTTAACCAACCACCCTCCTAAATCACCAGCATCCAGACCAACTTCAGAAAAATCGACAAAAACAGACTACAAATGAGCAGCCATGAAGCTTGCAACCATATACACTGGTGTCTCTACTTACGAGCAGCTCAACTTAAGAGCAATTCGACTTGAGTGGAAAACCATTGGCGTTTTAACTGCTGCCTTACAAATTTTAGATGTGGTTTGCTCTACTTACATTTTTTTATTTTTTATTTTTTTAATTTTTTTTTTAGATACAGCTGCTCAACAGCATGTATTTGGAACAGATTAAACTCGTAAGTAGAGGTACCACTGTATTCCATTCTTCCTTTGTATTCTCTTCCATATGTCTGGGGACAAGATGATAAGTTTCTGGCAGTCACCAGAGTCTGTTAATTTATTAGACAATGAGGGATTGGTCTGTGTGAGCTGCAGTTAAAGAAAAACACTGAAGAAATTAAGCTTTACTAGAGGACTCCACCTTAGTATACCTATTTGGGACTTCAAATTAAGCTACAGGAGACAACCTAAGGAAGGAAGTTACTTTCAGGAGTGTCAGACTATGTTGCAGAGGATGCAGGAGAGGTGAAGAATGAGCCGATGTTGATCTGGCTCCACTACTTCTGCCTCTTATAAGCCTTCCTGAACTTTGTACAAAGCCTTGTTCTACAGCTCTTCACCACCCACTAGAGATGGGCACGACTTAGCGGTATTTTCGTTTTCGTTTTCGTTTTTTCGTTTTCGTTATGTAACGAAACGAAAACGAAAAATGGTTCAAAAATGGACCGAAAACGGAAACGAAACGACTATTTTGAGCAAATTTTCGTTTTTCGTTACTGGAAAAACACATAATGGAGCTAAATGGGGAGAAACGAAAAAATTTTCGTTTTCGTTTTCGTTACGTAACGAAACGAAAACGAAAAATTTTGAAATTAGCTCCCGAAAACGGAAACGAAACGCCCCCTAGCCGAAAACGAAAACGAAAACTTTTTTCTGAGTCGTGCCCATCTCTACCACCCACAAAATAAACAGCATTTAATTTTTTTTAAAAAATAAGTTACTTTTCCAAGCACTGGGGCTTTCAAACTGATGCACAATACAGCAACCAAGACACAACAGAGCAAAAACAGAAACATTCTTTCAAATGGGCAAAAAAATTAAGATCCAGCAAACAAGCTGTATACAACATGAAGGATTTCCCTCGTTATGCTGTTCAACACTGATTTTTGAACGATATATTATATGAAAAACAAATGCTTGACTGTACTTGAGGTGATTCCTTTTCCCAACATTAATTAGTTCTGAGGTTTGAATGATCAATGTATTGCATCTTGTGTCACACACTTCAAAATGGGGAAAGGGCGGCAGAGGGCGGGAGAGGAAGAGGAAAACATGGTGAAGTTCCTCCTTGACACATGGAGGCACCTCTTCAAACAACACTGTAGTAAATTCCCCAAACAAGTTGCATAATTCAAAACCTAAAGCAAATACTTACTTCATTAGAAGAGGCACTAAAAAAAGTTGTCCAAAAGCCTATAAGGGGGAAAAAAACCAAAGAGAATGTGTGATTTTGGTCGAGTTCTTATGGGCTGAAGAAGAGGCACGTGATTTAAGAGGAACACAGGCTGCTGCTCTTATAACTCTCTTTTCCGTCAGAAAAGCAACAGCCCTGCTACTGCCCCCCCCCCAATGATAGTCTTGAGTCCTGATGCCACCCTGATGCCACCCTTGTTCCCCTCTGGCACAACATCTCTTTAAGACCAAAGGTATCTACCATTTTTTTAAAAAAAATGCTGAATCTGAAGGGCTGCCATTTCAAATCCAAATGTTAGTGCTAGTTAAGCTTAGATCATATTACCAAAACCCGCTTGTGCCAACCCCTTCGCTTACTTATTCATCATTTTTCCAATATGAATGTGAAGAATTCAAACTAGCCAAAACAGAGGTAGATGATTAGCTATCCATTCTGCTGCTTTCAAGGAATTTTTTGCTGGACTGTCCACCCTGGTGGAAAAGGTCTTCCGTCCCTCTACGCCTCAGCTGGATTATCCACTGGTCTACCTCAAGAGACATTTTCACGTGACCTGAAAACAACAGCTGGCGCAATACGAGGGGTTGGGAGGCATAGGGAGCCTGCTTGTTCCATGTTCTAAAACTAGAATCGTAAGTGGAAGACCTTCTTCTTCAGCTAGCCAAGTCTTGGTTTCCTTTCAGTTTCAAATCCAGAATAAGAAATGTTTTCAACTGACTTGAACATAGTTTCAAAGAGAAAATCTTGCATAGGAATTGCCTAAAGACAGACTGCATCCTCAGACTCTTTGCCATTATTGCTCCGTACATCACTCACAGAAGGAGTGGTGGCTTGACTATGCAATGGATGGAAATACAAGCTTTGCATACTTGCTCACTTTCTCTGTCACACACAAAATAAAGCTGTACGCTACAGACATGCAGTACTGTAATGTGCTTCTAAGAATGCAGTTCAACAGAGCAGGTCAACTATATAATACTCACCGTGTTGGTCAAATGTACAACAAGCCACAGCAGGAAGTGAGAGAGTCTGGGGCTCCACTGAAGGCAAAGAAGGAAAATGGAAGTTTATGACTGGGAGTGTAAAAAGACTGGGCCACGAATGAATTCCGGTGGTGTTAAACCTTGATATATCAAAACAGCAGCCATCCACGGGAGACCATTTCAGCTGCCACCGAGGTGGGGCAAGAGGCGACCATTCTGCTCCCACAGCAAAGGAGACTCACTGGGTCATAAAACTGCGGAGCTGACATTTTGCCAGAAACCCTTGCCTCTTGACACCAGAGATTCCTCTTCCACCACAATTGGCAAAGTGACATTAATAGGTTACAGGCGATACCTTCATAGGCCACTATGAGCTGGGTAAGGGAGAGGGGGATGATATATGACCCATGTTTCTTTGTTTGAAGAACTGGGGTGTGACTTTAAGAAGCAGCCTTTTACAACTGCCCTGCTTGCTTCCAACAAGAATCCTCTCCTGCTGGCTACAACAACATCTAGCCATGGATTTTAAGAACATCATCTAAATAAGGACTTTAAAAGTAACCTCCTGGTGAAGAACATCTTTCACCATGTCTGAACTTCTGGGACCTGCTTTGAAGAAGGGTGGTTTACTGAACTCGAAAGCTTGCAATGTTCCTTTTTTATTTTTAATAGTGGCCTATGAAGGTATCGCCTGTAACCTATTTTTGCAATTGTGTTTGTGATGACCACACGGTTCAACTCCTTTTTGTCTTGATCGAATTGCCAAAGTGACATTAAGAAAGCCAGAGGGATTATTATTACTTCCAGGCACCTGTTACCCAAACAACAAGTGGGTTTCAAAGCTCATCAACAAAAACCTTCCTAAGAAGACAGCACAACACCCACAGGTCACACCCTTCAGCCTCATTATTCTAACTGCACATGTGTGTGCCTTTAAAAAAAAAGCAACTGTTGACTCAGTCCCTGGCTGGCAGCAGGGACTACAGCTGCTGACCAGGCAGGCCAGGGGTCGTGATATATATATATACAGTATTATAACAATTAGTCCTTCTCTTGTGCACCATCAAGTCTAAGACGGAGCAAGACGCAAAATCTGCAACAGAGCAGTTGAAAGAGCAGGGAGAGGCTGATCCTCATTCACCAGCTTGTGGTTGTAAATACACCCTAAGAAGTGTTGATTTTCAGTCTCCGGGTGGCTGTGCCCCAAGACAAATTAAAAATACAACTGCAGATTTTATGGGGGGGGGGGGAGAAGGGTGACAGGACAAGTCCGAAGACGACCATCTGGCCTCCCCTCTTGCAGAGAGACTTGCCATCGTCCCCTTCCCTGTTTCTGCTGAGCTGAGCAGCTGCCGCGGGTGGTCTAGCGGCGCCTGCCGATCCACCCCACCCCACCCCCACCCCCACCCCACCCCAAAGGGCACCCACCACCGCAAACCCATCAGCGCAGGAGGGAGGCCACGGTAGCGGTTCCCCCGCCCTCCCCAGCCGCGGCCGGTCCCTAGGCGGCCCGGGGGGTGGTGGTGGTGGTGGGTGGTGGGGTGGGTGGGCGAGGGCTCTCCCCACCTCGCCTGCCTGCTTGCCTGCCTGCCTGCCGGGCTGGCTTGCTTGCCTCCGGCGGCGGACTCACCGCGTCCTCCGGCGGCCGCTCCGTTCCTTGGGCCCGCCCGGGCTCTCGGCGCTGGAAGGCGGTGCGGGAAGCCCCCGTCACGCGGCGCACGAAGCCCAAGTAGAAGACGAGGGCGGGCACCGCTCCGGACACCACCAGCAGCAGCCAGCTCGGCCGATCCATGGCCGCCCCTTTGCGCAAAAGCCGGACGGAGCTAGCTAGTCGGAGCTTGGCTCGGAGCGCCTCCGCGGACCTCAGGGGTGGCAGGGAGGAGACGGTGGACGGACGGCCCCTGGAAGCAACCCTCCCGCCGCAGGCTCCGGTTTTGGTTTCGTTTTGACGCGCGCCTTGGAGAGACGCGGGGTCGAGGGAGGGCGGCCAGAGGCCCTCCTCCCGCCGCTTCCAACCGAAAAGGGGTGCCTGAACGATCTAAGAAGCGGCAGTTGCTGGTTTCACGTGTTTCCAAGGCGTCGCGCCTCCTCGCCTCCGCGCGCCGAAGACACCTGGCGTGCGGAGGCGTTGCAAAAACCTCTGAGCAGCGCCTTTCAGGGCTGTGCGCGCATAACACCACCGAAGTGGGTCAGGCACCAGCAAAAGCCCTTTAAGAGCAGGGTTGGGGGAGCTCCGACACCCTCCAGCTGTTATGGATCGCAGCTCCCACAATACCAACCCTATGCTGCCAAAGATGGGAGTTCTGGTCCAAAACATCTGGAGGGCCGAAGGTTCCCCACCTCGCCATAAAAGAATTATTACATTTTCGTGGATTTTTCTTAGCCCGCTTTTCTAAAGTCCACAAAAGCTTACATTAAACTAGAATAATCTCAATGCGCTGCGCTTTTTCCCCCTTTCCAAATTCGCTTTTGGTTTCTTTTTGGCTTTCTTTTTTGGAGATCCCCGGAGTGTGTGAAGTTCAATATTAACTTCAACACGGCTTCTGGCTGGCGAGTTGTGCAGCAAGCACGCAGTGTGAAATCAGATTGAATGGCTTTTTAGTGGGATGGTGTTGGGGGGAGGGGATGAAGGAGGAAGGTTCAGCCAATTTCACTGTACACTGTTTGTACAATGACAATAAAGGTTGTTGTTGTTGTTATTCTAACGCCACTCCTACTCCGTTAGGATGAAAACGCGAGAGCCAAGCAGGCGGAGGGAAAGGGTGTTTTGCACCGCATGGCAGCGGCTTGCAGCACTCAATGAGGTTTGTTGACAAACGGGGGTTCAAAAGTGACTTTTAACTACATTAGGGGAACGTCGGGAGTGCATCGCTACCTAGGGGCCGTTTAATTGCAGGCGTAACCCAAGGGGGAATCCCTCAAGAACCGCAGGTGGCAATAAGATCCTCCTGGCCTCTCTTGCAGCCACTCGGGGAGGAGACGCGCCGGATCATCCCGCTTTTCGGCGCGCGCGCGGCGAGACAGCGACGGGGGAGGGGCCTCTCCCAAGCCACGCCCCCGATGGCGAGCTTAGCCAATCGCCATGCGCCGTCCTTTCCCGGGCCCGCCGACGTTCCTTCCGGGATCTCTTTGGGGAGGAACAGAAGGGTCTCCCGCCGCCCGCCGTGATGTCCCGCTTCTTCCAGACGGTCTCCCGGCAACGCGTGTCTCCGCCGAAAGGAGTCCCGGTGGAAGAGGAGCATTTCGGACAATGGGGGCTCACCGGTACGTGCCAGGCGATCCCAGGCTTTTTTGCGGCTAAGGACACGTGGGCCCGGGGTGCTCCCCCCCCGGAGTATCAGGATGGGAAATTGGGTGGCAACTCAGCTGTTTTGTCCCTTCCCCGGGGCTTGGGCAGCAGAAGTGGAGTGTTGGAAAAAATGCAGTGTTCTAGGCATATTTACGCTTGCATCGGCTATGTTGTTACGCGCCATCAGGTCGCCTCCGGGCTACGGCGAACCGATCAATTTCTGCACTTTTGCATGTTAGGAACGAATCCGTTTTTCTCCCCTTTGAGCTTTTTCCACTGTCCAGAGACAGAAGATCTTGGTCTTTTCTAACGGACCCTTACGTAACACGTTTAGGTTCTATACGGCTGCTTGCTTTTGCTATTGATGAATCTTCTGGGCACAGCTTCACAAGACGAATAGCGTGCATAGAACAGACAACGTGACCAATTACTGTACAGCACTACCGCAGAATCCCCGGGATCGGTTTCAATCCCCTGCGGGTACCGAAAAAGGCGGAAATAATGAATGCTATACATTGCATGGTTTCTGGCTCCCTCTAATGGGCAGTTCTAGTAAATCCACCCTTGAAAGAGGTGCGCTGGGGAGGTTATTTAATACACGCACAGTATTTTCATGCATCAGATGACTGAATCCGTGGATACTGATTTTCGGGGATGGAGATGTCTTCTGGATGATGCGAAAATGCTACAAATTTGTTCACCTAAGACCTTGGCAACAGCACCAATGCAGGAACTATTTGTAAAATGTGCAAAGCTCAGTCAGAAATCCAGTCAGACAAAAATCCAAGATGTCTTCCTCAGCTGAGTTGAGTATCCATAACACAGGAGAATCTTCAAACCTTAATTTAAAATAGCAGTGTGCAATTCATGAATTCACTATGTAGCTTTACCCCTCAAACATAAACATACGGGCATTATACCTAAACCAAGTTGGCAAGGGCTTCAGCAGTCAAAGAGGCAATAGCAGCTTTGGCCTTTTCAGTTCTCCTGCTCTTTCTGGTTCAAAAGTCTTACTCTCAGCCCTGCACTATCTTAGTTCCAGCCCGTTAGGTTGAATCAGTATTTTGTAGGAGAGACATTTAGAGATGGGCACAGCAGGCCTTTTTGGCCAACAGCCCAACAGGTGTTCATTGCTCAGCAGGTACCCACAGGGGGCAAGACTTCTCCTACCCTGCCCTGCCTCCTTTAGGTACTACCTTTTGAGTGGGTTCCTGCCAGACCATAGAACACCTAGAATCATAGAGTTGGAAGAGACCTCAAGGGCCATCCAGTCCAACCCCCTGCCATGCAGGAACCCTGTCAGCTAAACTGGTACTCACCAATGAACACCTGGGTCATTCCCATCTCTAGTTATGTCCCCTCTTGAAGCTCTGTTAAGAACATCTCCTTTCTGGGGTATATACGGAATATTTTCAAGTCTCTGGCTCTTATACTGTTTTCCAAATTTGTTGGCATATTCTTCTTAGGCTTTTGATAAATCCTGCCTTTGTAGCCTGAAATAGATCTGCTGGTATCCTATATATACAGTACTTCTAATTGTTTTCAGAATGATTTCTCCTTTAATTTCTACATCTGCAGATTCGACATTACTGGCTTCTGTCACCCATACACATCTTTTGTATAATTCTTTGGAGTATTGTTTCCATCACTCTTATCTGATCAGATAGCATTCTCTTTGTTAATATTTCAGCATTTCTATTACTGATTTAAATAAAATTTAAATTTACTTTTTATTTATTGGATTCCATGGGATATGCAGTTTGAATTAACTCCCTAAGGGGAGCATTGTTAGATATTTATTCCCTTGTGATGCTATCCTGAGAAGGGCTGGAATGAATAAACATCTTCTAGCGCGGTCCTATTTATGCTTAGTCCGAAGTACACCCCATTGAGTTTGGCATGCATAGCATTGCAGCCTTTCTTGCCAGCAGAAGAAAGGGAGTGCCTTGAAGACGGGAAAGCCAGAGGTCTGGAGCCAAAGGTGAGGGTGATGGGAGGATCCAAGATGGCGGCGCAAGCACTTGCAGCGGCTTGGCACTCCAGAGATCGGTATCTTTTAATTAATGTTTTATTTGTCTATTTTTTACTATGGACTCTGCACATTCGGGCACAAGTAATTTACAATCGACAAGAGCTTTTAACTATCAGCAGAGAAGGCTGCAGCCAGGAGGTTACAACTTACAACATTCCAGCTGAGCTTATTAGAGGGCCTGCATATCCTTGGGCTACTCCCCCTGCTTTCCCTGCCAGAAAGAAAAGAAAACGGAGGAAACGCAAGCAGAAGAGGGGCTGCAGGGCCGGACTTCGAGTGAGGCTAAGTAAAAATCCTTACAAGCCTGCATTGCCAAGTCTTTTTGTTTCAAATGTGAGATCTCTTCCCAATAAGATCGAGGAGTTGGAACTTACTATCTCTCTGCAGAAGAATATCCGGGATTGCTGTGCTATGGTCCTTTTGGAGACGTGGCTGGGTCCTGCCTTTCCACAGGAGCTTCTACAGCTACAGGGACACTCAGCATTTAGAGCAGATAGAACTATTGAATCCGGGAAGAGCAGAGGTGGAGGGATTTGTGTTTACATAAATAACAACTGGAGCACAGATGTTAAAATAATGGATATTCATTGTTCTCCTGGTTTGGAGTATCTAGCAGTGAAATGCCACCCCTTTTATTTGCCACGTGAGTTTAAGGTTATAATAACTGCAGTATATATACCTCCTGATGCAAACACTACTACAGCTATGGGCCACCTGCTAACTTCTATTAGCAAACAGCAGCAGGCTTACCCAGACAGAGCTCTGGTGGTTGCAGGTGATTTTAATCAAGCCAATTTAAAGACTGTTCTCCCTAAGTTCTATCAGTATGTTGACTGTCCCACCAGAAGAAAAAATACCTTGGACCAAGTATATAGTAACATCATGCATGGATACAAGACTAAGCCTTTGCCCAATATAGGACAGTCAGATCATTTATCTCTGTTCATGATTCCATCATACAGACCTCTCGTTAATAGAATCAGTCCATCAACCAGAGAAATACGAGTGTGGCCAGCAGGTGCATCTGAGCAACTTCAAGACTGCTTTAGGAGCACTGAATGGGCACTGTTTGAGGAGAACAATGTTGATACATATACCTCAACAGTACTGTTTTATATCAAAAGCTGCATTGATGTTGTCACTACCATCAGACAAGTACAGGTGTTTCCTAACAACAAGCCCTGGCTAAATAGATATGTGCGCCTTCTGTTAAAGTCCAGAAATGCTGCTTTTCACTCTGGTGATGCACTACAGTACAGAGAGGCCAGAGCTAAATTGAAAAAGGGCATCAGGGATGCCAAAGCTATGTACTGTTGGAGGATTGAACATCATTTTGAGAGCTCTGATCCTCGTCAAGTATGGCAAGGTCTGCAGCAAATCACGGGGCAGAATATTAAAAATAATCTTTCTAGCAGCAGTGAGTCTTTGGCTGATCAGCTGAACCAGTTCTTCAGCCGTTTTGAGGTGGAAACTGGAACCACTATGACTACAGCATCGACCATCAATAGAACACCAATAGAATCTACTACTGATAGACAACCATTTCTACTGCAGATTTCTGATGTGCAACGCACTTTCCAGAATATTAATGCTAGGAAGGCAGCTGGACCGGATGGAATCATGGGACGAGTTGTTAGGGACTGTGCTGCAGAATTAGCTGGAGTATTTACAGACATTTTTAATCTATCTTTGTTGCAGTGCTCTGTCCCTACTTGCCTGAAGACATCTATTATAGTGCCAGTCCCTAAGCAGTCAGTAGTGGCATCTCTCAATGACTACAGACCAATAGCTTTAACATCTGTTATTATGAAGTGTTTTGAGAGATTGGTGCTAGTTAATATTAAGGCTAGACTTCCATCTACTCTGGACCCATTTCAGTTTGCATACAGGAGTAACAGATCCACTGATGATGCTATATCCATTGTTGTCCATACTGTACTGAGCCATTTAGAACAACAGGGAACATATGCAAGGCTGTTATTTGTGGATTATAGCTCTGCTTTTAATACAATTCTACCTAATAGGTTGTTTTTCAAAATGGCCAAATTGGGTATAGATCAGAAGATTTGTTTGTGGGTAAGGAATTTTCTGACTGATAGGCCACAGTCAGTAAGGATGGGATCCCACCATTCTTCTACTCTTGTATTAAGTACAGGAGCTCCTCAGGGTTGTGTGCTAAGCCCCTTCCTCTACTCCTTGTACACACATGATTGCACCCCACTGTATAACTCCAACACAATCATCAAATTTGCAGATGATACAACAGTGGTGGGGCTCATTAGTAAGAACGATGAGTCTGCTTATAGGAAAGAAGTACAAGGGTTGACTCAGTGGTGTAAAGAAAACAATCTTATACTTAACACCAAAAAAAACTAAAGAACTTATAATTGATTTCAGGAGGAAGAAAGATGTACATTTACCATTGTACATAAATGGTGAGGAGGTGGAGAGGGTTGGTAGCTTTAAATATCTGGGCACTTGCATCTCAGAGGACCTCTCATGGACTGCAAACACCAATATGGTTGTGAAGAAGGCACAGAAGAGGCTGTATTTCCTGAGAATGCTCAGGAAGATGAATTTATCTCAGCATCTACTTCTGTCTTACTATCACAGCACCATTGAGAGTGTCCTAACTTATGGCATGCTATCATGGTATGGGAGCAGCTCTGTAGCGGACAAAAAAGCTCTACAGAGAATAATTAAAATTGCCCAGAATGTTACCGGGCTCCAGCTACCAACCCTGGATGACATCTTCACATCTCGCTGTTTGAGGAAGTCACACAACATTCTGAGGGACTCTACTCATCCTGCTCACAATTTCTTTGAACTGTTGCCTTCTGGCAGAAGATACAGAACAATTAAAACTCGGACCACACATCTTCTGAACAGTTTTTATCCCAGAGCTATAATTGCACTTAATAATGAACTCAAGTACCTAGCCTGTTGTGTAGATGCTTGTGTTTTTAGGGGGGTGGGGGGGAATGTTCAGGGATTTTTATGTGTATGTGTTGAAGGTTTTTTGTTTTTTTAATGTGTGTGAGAGTGTTTGGAGATTTGTGTGTGTGTGTGTTGAATCTGGTCTCTGGGTGTCTGAATTTCGTTGTATGTGTATACTGTGTATATACACACAATGACAATAAATTATTATTAAGGATACTAGGCCTGCCACCCTTGCTGTGGGTCTGGAGTTGAGAGAGGTCGGTAATACAAAAGTAGAACCCAATCACAAAAACGCAGTGGTTTTCTTCTGAAATTCTTTGGTAAACTCCAGTGTGTGTGTGTAGTTAGTGCCTGCCAAGTTGGAACCAACTTATAACAACCCTAATAGGTTTTTCAGAGTAAGTGAGAAATTTAAGGAACCCTGTCCTGACTGATGAGGTGCTGTTGCTGCCCAGTTACCAACAGGCCACAGGCCACCAGTTGGGTAACCATGCACTGCATCACATTGGGAATATCCTTTTGATACATTTTGATGCTAATATACAATATAATTTCACATGGTGTCTAGTATCTCTCCTATATTTGAGTCCAGCTTAAATGTTGGGCATTTCTGGGCTAGTGTATGATAAAAGTTCTTCTTGCAAAGCCTCAAGTATCATTTTGTTTGCATGGGAGATTATTGCAGTGGTCCAGTAGATGCTCCACTCATGACATCTCCTTGGAGATTGTGATGTATATGGAATATTTCTTGTTGTTCCCCCCATTTATTTGCTAGCATATTCTTGTTAAGATTTTTAGAACTCCAGTCTCTGTAGCTTGGAATCTGTTGGTGTTCTATTTACTTCTATTGATTCCTTTCAGATGTAAAGTGCAGCTTGTCCTCTTACACAGAAAACTTAAGAAAACCAAATTGAGCAACCTGGAACCTGTAATCCCTGTCCAACCATATGGGTACATACTGTTTTTGTTCTTGATCTAGGCATTCATCTGCGTCCCTATCAGAGAGATGGTGTAAACTGGTTGGCGCAGTGCTACTCAACTTGGCATGGATGTATCCTGGGTGATGAAATGGGTCTTGGGAAGACTTGCCAGGTGCGTTTCTGTTTCTGTAGAAGATTTGTTATTTCATCAGTGCAGATTAATACAGAATTACACTGCAGTCAATGACACCTGGCACGTGTGTGTTTTCCCATGTATATTTTCAGACTATTGCTCTGCTTGTTTTCTTAAACGGGAAGCTTAAGAAAAGGCCCTTTTTGATCCTTTGCCCTCTCTCTGTGTTAAACAACTGGAAGGAAGAACTTGAAAGGTAAGCTTTGTAAGTGTTTATGAGTGCTTCTTGAATGAAATGTACAGATTTGAACTGCCCAAAGTGACCGTTGGTCAGATAGGTAGTATAAAAATCAAATAAATCAGTACATTTTAAAATATGTGGCCCATTTTCGACGACTGATTGATGTCTGACATTAAAAATTCTAGATCGTTTAGCTATAAATGGTAGGAACATGTCAATGAATCAGGTAGTGCTATTATTTCATGTTTATATTTTTTTCTGTGCTCCATTATTGCTATGACGAAACATGACCATCTGTCTCAAACTGTGTAGTTGCAAAGCATACCAGCCAGGTACCAATGAGGTTGCATAGAATTTGACAGTACCCAAGATAACTTGCTGTAATCAAAATAAATGACACCACCATGCAACAAATGAGAAAAGCTAAAATAATAAAATACATGGAGGCAAACAGTGGAAAGGCATTACTGTATTACACATTGCCAAAAGAAAAAGAATGCTACTGCCTTCACATTTAGCCACTAAGTCAGCATGCTGAGTACTGGTGGTATGTGTGTGTGTGTGTGTGTGTGTGCGCGCGCGCGTCTCCCTCTCCAGCCAAGCTTGCTTGTGACTGCAAGCCCAGCAGGTAAGGGGGCCATATTACAGCGGAACCAAATGGTTGTTTTAAACGGAAAAAAAACCCTGCCTTTTGTTTTGTTTGTAACGAAATGCTTCTTCGAATTGTTTCATTTCAGTTAGTTTTGCTCCGTAATGAACCAATGAGCCAGCATTTTATTTTTGGTTTGGTGCCCATCCCTCGTCCCAAGCTTTTTCACAGGCATTTTCAACAGAAAAGGTCTGCAATCAGAATGGATAGTACTTGGTTCGATGAATGGGTGTTCTGACTCAGTACAAGACGGTGCTACATTTTGGACGGCAGCATGTATTCTGTCTTGCTCAATGCAATTTTTAAACAAAATTAAACACAGGTTTTCTCCAAGACTTTCCTCCGTGACATACTCTGGCGACAAGGAAAAAAGGGCAGAGCTACAACAAGACGTTAAGTCAAACAATGAGTTCCACATTCTGCTGACTACCTATGAGGTACTTGACATTGTTTGCAGTAGTGAAATTATACGGTTGTTGCCCTGTCAATTGAGGTGTGTTCTCTGCTTAGTATCTGTGCCTTGCTTTACATCTCTCTAAACCCCAATTCAGAATGGCATATTAGCTTTTTCTTTTTGCTGCTCCTCTGTTTCTCTTTTATCTAAGCCCCTTTTGCACAGCTTTTTACAGTTTACAGATTTACAGTTTTTTTTTCTTTTTCTTTTGGGTGGAAATCCTTTTTAGGCAAGTGTATGTTATGCATCTTATGCCTTCAGTTGCCTTCTTTGAAAGGACAAAAAGGCTGACCTTGTACTTATCACTGTTGTCATAACAACAGCAACTCCTACAACTCCCAGCTTTTAGCAAGAATGTACTAATTGACAGTTCACCACGGGGTGCATTACTCTGTTCAACCCAAAGTCTGTGAATAAGTTTGGATTTTGAGAGTAAAGCCTGTTAATAGCTTTGAATAGAAACGTGCCCTTAGACAGACATTCGCCTGTCAAGAACTGCATGAAATGGATAGCAGGAAGGCGCCCACTGGCCCCACTTTTCGCTGTGACATCCTTATTTGTCTTTGCTGCCGTGTGTGTGTGCGTGTGCGTGTGTGTGGTGTCACTACAGTCGTGACCGACTCTTCATGACCCCATGTCCATGGAGTTTTCTTGGCAGGAATCCTGGAGTGGCTTGCCAGTTCCTACTCCAGGCGCCTACAGCACCTAGTATTCCCTGGTGGTCTCCCATCCAAGTACTAACCAGGGCCAACCCTGCTTAGCTTTCAAAATCAGGCGAGATCAGATGTGCTTAGGGCATCTAGGGGGCCCCATGGACATGGTCAAAGTCGGAGTGCTATAAGGAAACCCTTTTCTATATGAATATCCCCTCTGCATGACTTGGAACAGTAAATCTCTGAGGTGGCAATGTCATGGGGGGATCTAGCTTAGGTAAAGGAGGCTGACTGCTATGAATGTTTACACTGCACCACTACTGCCACTGTGGAGGGAGATAACCAAGCTGGAAGAGGTAAGAAAGGCGCCACAGAGAGATGGTTTCAGGGGTTCTGACCCCATGCTCTCCATGCAAAGAGGGAAACATTGGTATTCGGCTTATCTCAGATCTGAAACAGGGTAAATTACTCTCTGCTTAATCGCTTCAAGTGAATTCATAGAATCACAGAATAATGGAATTGGCAGGGGGCTTTGATTGAGTCAGAACAAAGTGTTCAAGTTTTTGTGGTCCTTCCTTTCTGAATTATTTCTGAAGGGCTCTGAAAAGGGCCTGTACAGTGTTTAGTTTTACTGTGAAAAGTTAAGCAGAAACAAAAACAACTTCTAGTCAGTTTCGAAATAAGCCACATGTGGGCAAAGGTTTACATAACTTGTTTGATGAAGCAAGGTGTGTATGTAACATCCAATATGTAACATCCATTTTTGGACAGTTTTTCTGTGCCATTCCTGAAGTTGTGCTTAGAGCCTGGGGAAGTGGATTTCATCCATGAAAGCTCGCTAACACGGTGCAATAAAAGCCATAATCTACTCCTGCATTTAAGCAGAGTGTGTTTTACACCACTATTTCTAGTCCATATATTACATCACACTAGAATCTAAATGTTTGGGAACTCTTTCTCCTGATGACACAGGAGAAGGGAACCACATGGTGTCTTGACATGCAAAGGTAGCCTTCCTTTTAAGCTATAGCTTGCTTGAGTGCTCTCACAATGTCATAGAAGCATACAAGTAACAATCCCACCCCCATTTTAATTGCAGATGTGTCTCAAAGATGCAGCGTTTCTAAAAAGGTGAGGACACTGGATATACAGGGAAAATGACACTAGTTATTAAGCGCAGGTTTTTAAGGTTTGGTTATCACTGTCTTCTTCAGGGGAAGTACATTCTTCAAAGTCAGCCTTGAATAGCTAGGGTTTAAGTCATATCGTTTTAGTCTCTGGTGGATCAAATGAGCTGCAAGTATAATGTGTGTATGTTTCTTGGAGTCCCTTATAGAGCAGAATAGACAAACGTTCGTAAGAGCTTTTTAATGTTTCATGTGATGAGTTAATTGATGGAACAGAATGATGATCTTAATGTGCTGTGGCTGATAGAGTCCATGTGCACATGATTAATGAAAGGGTGTACGTAATCCCACCTTTTAAAGCTTTGGAAGGTGTGACCTTTTAACCTAGTGGAGTTGACCAAGCACACCTCTCATCAGGCAGAGCCAAGGTGCACTCAAGTAAGTGCACTATAGAAGGTGCCTAGAGGAGAGAGCTGTTGCAGCTTGATTTTTCCAAGACTTGGTGTAGTTTTTCCTCCAGCAGAGAGACAAGTAGAGTCAAAGCTGAATGACATCAAGTCTGCTTCAGACAACCACATCTGGTTTGCTCCATCTTCATTTCAGCTCTGCTTGACGTGTTTATTTTGTGCTCCGTCGGGCAAACTCCCAGAATCAGGCTGCTGAACTTAGGTTGCTCATCTTTTCCATGGAGGCATTCTTGGACTGCTGGGAATCAAAACTCTTTTAATGATCTGTCCCATTGCCTTCTCAATCTGTCACTGATGGGGAACATGAAACCCTTCCTGCCAACTCTGAGCTGCCATTTGCTTGGCAGTTCATGCCCACCTCCCAAGAGTGTCTTAGGCACAACCTCTCTTCCCTTTTCAGCCCGGCTGTCCTCCTTGCTGATGGGTGGGAGCTGCCTTGATAGATCAAGCACGTCTCCTCTTCTCCTCCCTCCATCATTTCTTTGTTATCTGGAGCCTGTGCAAAATATTGCCTCCAGTTTGCTTTTATTTGCCAAGGAGGAGTTGGAGATGAACAGGGTGCCATGAGGGCAGAATTTCTACTGCACATACTCAGTCCTTGCTGGGATATTTCTGGACCACCCTCCATAAATTTTGCCCTAACAAGCTTTGGGATTCGAAAAACTGGAACTTCCCACAAGGCGATGGATACCTTTCTTAGATGTAGAGTTACTCTAGAGTGGTTGGGTTGTTCTTTCACCTGCCCTGAGAATCACTGCAGCTTTGTGTTTAGGATGTGGTATGTACATGTGGGAGGTAGCCAGCATCTGTAGTCATTGTGGCTCTCTTCAAACCCCTAGTCTCAGAACAGTACAATATATTGAAAGACGTGTGGTTCCATATTATGGAAGTGGCACACTTACTTTAATTCTTTGCTTTAAAAATTAGAAGCAAAGCAAAGCAACTGGTTCATCCACAGAGGTCAAAATACGAATGGGAGACGGAGTCTCAGGATGTATAAAAGTAGAAAAGACCTTTATTCTCTCTTAAATCATCCTTAAAAAGCTCTGGCTCGGCGCGTTTCGGCGGGGCCTTCTTCAGGAGCAAGCTTTTTTCTTCTTTGGTCTCTACAGCTCCAGACTTGATTCAGTCTTTTCTACTTTTATACACCCTGAGACTCCGGCTCCCATTCGTATTTTAAAAATTGGAAGCCACAGACAAGCACATGCAAAGGACACCACTGTTGGGGCTTTACCTGTTCTGTAGAAGTAGGGGAGGTTAAGTAGGACAGGTGACGGCATTAATTTGTCTGGGACATGAAGTAAAGCCTTGGAGAGAACAACAACCAAATAACAAGTAAAGATGGAGGTATCCCAGGTGAGAGGTGATGTTTATTCAGCTGGGAGCAAGGTGAAGGGGACCCTAGATGTCTTGAGTGACAGAACTGAGCAAGCATCTCATGATTGTCTATCCCTGATTGATACGCACAAGGGATCTAATATCTCTGCTTTGTGTTCAGCTTTAATTGGGCATGCCTTGTTGTGGATGAAGCTCACAGACTGAAGAATCAGGATTCGCTGCTTCATAAAACACTTTCTGAGGTAAAATAATGGTACAGTCTTCTTCTTCCCAAGCATCCATAGTGTGTTGTTTGAGCGGAGCTCAGTTAGGTAGAGGCACATTTACCACTCTGGAATGTGTGTGGATTCTTTGTGTTGGCTTGGCTTTAATTATTTTTGGATATTTTTTCTCTCCATTCAGTCTGGATACCACTATACTCTGAAAGGAAAGAAAGGGTTTAGCTGAGGTCTGTCAAAACTAAATTTGAAAACTCTGCTTAACTTGTGTAAAGGCTTTGGGTCCTTTTTAGTAGAAAGGCAGGATTAAAAGTATTTTAAATAAAAATAAATTTAGGCCTTGGAGTCAAGTCATGCCCCCTCATACTTCCCTCTATTCTCAGATCACCTGTGGCCAGATGATAATGTGTGAAAATACTTAAATTTGATGCGTTCTGCACCTCTTACAGTTTTCAACAGATTTCAGCCTCCTGCTGACAGGTACTCCGATTCAGAACAGTCTCCAGGAGCTATATGCCATGCTTGCTTTTATCGAACCAGATATATTCCCTAAGGAGCTTAGTGAAGAATTTGTTCACTATTACCATGGAATTGAGAAGGAAAGCCAAAAAGGCAAGTAAAAATGTTGTGACTGGGTATCCGTGCATGTAGAATGCTGTCAGTGGGGGTAATTGTTTGTTGCAGCTTCAGAGGAACAGTGTTACCTTGTATAAAGGAATTAATTCGTGCCAAATGAAATTACTTTCCTTATACAAATTTCCCATAGGAAAGCAGTGAAAACAGTAATCCCTAATCATGACCATTTTTATGTTGTATATGGATTTGCCCCAATAGACGATTCTGTTAAGCAGATTTCCCCTATCTCTGGAATTTTTTATGTTGTACAGAATTTATGTTATACAAACCATTTGTTATACTAGGGTCCACTGTATGTGCTTTCCTGTGTTTCTCTTGTCTCAGTTGCACATAGATGCCAGCGTTATGTAGCTAAATAAGTGAATAATTGGTAAATGGTCTTCTGTTATATGTTCTGGAGTTCCACTTCAGATTGGGACAACGCTTCAGTCCATGTGAAACAGTGGAATTAAGACAGATTTCCCCCCCCCCCCCCAAAGTCATTGTGACTCTCAGGAATTGCGAGTTCAGATAGCTTGCAACTGTTCATGTGAGTGCTCCTGAGTTTAAGGTTCAAATGCTGTCCCTGAAGGAAAACATAGGGATTCTGCTGTTATACAAAAGGAGAAGCATCTCTCTCTCTCTCTCTCTCTCTCTCTCTCTCTCTCTCCCTTCCCAAGTCAGAAGTTCTATTGCTGGCAAGTCCTTTTCCATGTCACTGGAAAAGTATCCTAATTAAGGGTCCACGTTAGAATCCTCTGCAAAGAAGAGCAGAAGAGTATTCCCTTTTCTTACTGCCATGACCTTTTTGTTCAGTACCAAAAAAAAAAAGAAAAGAAAAAGAAAAAGAGGCTTATGAAAATACCTGGAAAGTTTTAAGGAAGGAAACACGGCTCTTTTTTTTATCTAGAAGTTGAGTCATGGCAACTGGACTTCTTAAAGGAATTGACTCAGCTCCCAGATAACCTCACTGGGATGACTGAGAATCTCCACAAACATACAGCTCTTTCTTGCTCACGTCATGCCAATTGTTTCTTGAGTGTGTTGTTGTTCAGTCATTAAGTCATGTCCAACTCTTCGTGACCCCATAGACCAGAGCACGCCAGAACCTCTTGTCTTCCATTGCCTCCCGGAGTTTGGTCAAATCCATATTGGTTGCATCGATGACACTGTCCAACCATCTCATTCTTGCCGTCCTCTTTTCCTTTTGCCTTTAATCTTTACCAGCATCAGGGACTTTTCCAAGGAGTCCTCTCTCCTCATGAGGTGGCCAAAGTACTGGAGCCTCAGCTTCAAAATCGGTCCTTGAGTGTACACATTAAAGAAAATGCATTCTAGCTCTCACTGGTGCAGTTTCTTAGATCCTTGGCTTTTCCTTCACTTTTTTTTTTAAAAAAAATATGCCTCAGTGAGGCTTGGGCGCTTCTAGAAGACCCACCAGGGTGAATGTGGAACCGTTGTCTACTAGCCAGTAAAATACAGGGCTGTTACCACATTTCTGTCTCCTTTATGCAGCCGAAGAACTGCACAGTCTGTTGAAGCCCTTCCTGCTCAGGAGAGTCAAGGCGGAGGTGGCCGCAGAACTCCCAAAGAAAACGGAAGTCATTCTCTACCATGGAATGTCAGTGCTGCAGAGGAAATTCTATAAGGCTATTTTGATGAAAGACCTAGGTAAAAGGAGAAGCTGCAGGTTTTAGGAATTGGTTGTTGCCTTTAACATTAGCTTGCAAGGACAGACCGGGGGGTGGGGGGGGACACGTGTGCATTTTGAATCCCGGAGCTTTAAAATCAGTTAAGTCTTGCTATACAGTGATACCTCTACTTACGTTAAGTCGAACAATTCTTAAGTAGAGCAGCCCTATCTAAAAAATAAAATTAAAAAAATTGATAAAATATATAAAAAAATTGTAAGTAGAGCAGACCACATCTAAAATTTGTAAGGCAGCAATTAAAACACCATTGCTTTTTCACTCTTAAGTCGAATTGCTCTTAAGTCGAGCCACTTGTAGGTGTTTGTGTGTGTGTGTGTGCATGTGTGTATACATATGTCCATACATATATATGAGGTGAGAAGCGTACTAGACAGAAATGATAGACATTTTGATATAGTTGAAGTCTGGAGTTCAATGTGGCTTGAAAAAAGTGTATAGGAGTTGCAGATGTCACACGCCATCCAGGAGAGATTTGCCATACACCTCCTAGATCCAATTATAATTCAAAGCCAAGATAATCTCTTTTCCAGCCATTCCCTGATCTACTATTTCAAGGCACATTATATATGTAGATATTATCTTTGTATAGTTGAAATATACTTAAGAGTCTGTATGAAGGCAGGTGGTTCTGATCTTGGACATGATTTTCCAGCCTTCCCTGTTTCTTCGCCATTGTCAAGATAACCTGGAGCATTTTGGTCAGAAAGGAGGTAGTAATTTCACCAGTACTAAATTACTTTTCAAGCTTATTATTTCCATCTGTTTAGCCCTGTACTACATCAGCACTGAAACACAAAGCACCCCCATGTTCTTTTTCCTGTTCCTTCTATAGGATTTGTACCCAGAGAAAATATCATTTTACTGCTGTTTTCCTTCTGTTAGGTTTCCAGTCTGTGCCATCTATGTGTTCTTCTTTAGCATCCTGTCCTAGTTGGCTCATCTTGCCTTAATTTAAATACAGTACTAAATATATTTTGAAGCTAAAACAGACACTGTTGGTTTTAAACAACAACAATAGCCATTTTTGCCTGATTAGTTCCTTTCTGATAAAACTTAACCTATAGCTGTGTCCCCTTTGAACTTTCACCTTTCAGATGCATTTGAAAATGAGACAGGGAAGAAAACTAAGCTCCAGAATGTGTTAATTCAACTCCGGAAATGCGTAGCACACCCCTATCTGTTCAATGGTAAGAATATTTTTGAGCCTGGAATCACCTCCGTGGCTGTCAGGTCATCCGATGGGTCTGCTGAGCAGATCTGCTGCGAAAGGCCAGGAGCAAGCCACGTCCTGTAGAGGTTCTGTACTTCTTCAGCAGCCTTGCTTTGTCTAGAACAGTGGTGACGAACCTTTGACACCTCAGATGTTTTGGACCACAAGTCCCAGAATTCCAAGCCTATATTGCCAGTGACAAAGGATTGTGGGAGCTGTGGTCCAGAACATCTGGAGTGCCAAAGGTTCGCCACCACTGGCCTAGAAGCACCAAAGAGGCACCAGGGGTTGGGCCAAGGCCAAACTAGAGGCCATTGCCATTTCCGTGGAGAGGCAACGTGTAATGAATTCTGTCCACAAGCCATCTCGGGCCTCTATAGATGCAACTTGTAATTTGTGCATGGTTGCTACTTCTTTTTATTACAGACATATAATGGAATATGGGATTGACTATAACTTCCTATAAATGAACTGCCTCGTAGCATATAAGAGGAGGTTGGGATCCTTGTGAATTAATTTCGACTTGCTCATCATATCTGTAGCTGCTCTCTGTTATTTGTCTTCTTCTGTTCCACCTCCACTAAGTCAGCAGAATACATATAGAGCTGGTTATTAGTGGGGATGAGAGGGTTGATGGATAACAAACCGAGACATAATCCAATTAAAAGGTAGTCTCGATTCATTTAGGAGTTGGGCCTGCTTGTGTTAAACTCACGCTGGGCAGCTTTGGCTGGCTCCTGAGCAAAGTACGGTCTTGGCCCCAGATTATTCTGAAAGGGCACACGCCTTTTATGCTTCCCTGGGTGCTGTGTGATTGTGAGAGGAGGCCATTGGCATTCCCTCCCCCCCCCCCCCCCAGAAGGCACGGTTACAGGTAAGAATGTCTTGGATCTTTCCTGTGGTGGCCATTCCTGCCGTTCCTCCGGGAAGCCATTCCCAGCTCACTCTTCTCAGACTTCTAGGAAGCCGCTCAGAACTGTAAATAGAACATTTGAAGAGGGCCGAGAGCCATAAAGCTGTACAGCACACACTTCTTTCCAATTCTGTTTTGATTTGTGTGTGTGTGTGTTTGTTTGTTTGTGAGTGTGAGAAAAGACCATATGTTTATTGCTTTCCAGTCTTGGTTTTTAATAGCTTTTTAAACAAAATGAGTCTCAGTAGCAAGAAGGCTTCTTACCTACTGTGTGATACAGATGAGCTAGGCTGCTCCCTATGATCCACTGCAAAGGCCTGCGTGTGGGTCAGGTCTCAGGCAGGTGGCCATCCTTTCTGCTGGAGGATTCTGCTAAGAATCCATGTGCTTCCCTGCCTTGTCCTATCCTGTACTACTCTGGCCTGCTCTTAGAGTTATTCCAAGGATTTTTCAGGCCCTTTCTAGGATTATTATTATTATTATTATTATTTGAGAGCACTTGGGAGCAGCTTCTGTTTTGTCTTAGAATACATCTTCCAGTGGAGGTCTTTGTATTTAGGACCAGCAGATCTGCTGCTTGCCAAAAACTTTCTCTCTTCCAGGTGTTGAACCAGAGCCTTTTGACATCGGGGATCATCTCATCGAAGCCAGTGGAAAGTTGAGGTTATTGGATAAGCTTCTATCTTTCTTGTACGCTGGGTATGTTTTTACGTTTTGTCTTACTGAGCTTTGTATTGTTGGTAGGCATGCCAATTCGAAACAAAGTCAACAGATTCCTACTTCCCTTCCAGCTATTTTGATGGATTTCAGCCTGATAGAATTTAAATACTAAACAATGATAAGGCAGCAGGAGGACTGGAGCTGCTCTTTTTAAAAATAAATAAAAGAAGCTGCTGCCTGCCAGACAACTGGGACTGAACTCTGGTGCTGGGAGAGCCTTGTACCCTTTCTCTGTTGAAAGAACAACAAGCTCATTGAAGCCTTGGTTGACCTCAGGGCTGGGGGAGGGCATTGTCAGGTCAGGAGGCAACAGTTGCCCTTAACTGTCCCCTTCAATGGTGTGTAGCCAAACTAGCACCCCTCCTAGTTTACTAAGGAGCTGGGAGTAGTGGAATAAGTGGCATTGAGACTGCAGTGATGATGTGGAAAACATGAAGCAAGTCTGACTGAGTGTGAGCTACAGCCTGTCAGAAAGCCCACTCCATGGTATTGATAGTAGCCGATAAGTCTTCTGCCACCATGATATTTGCTGAGTCCCCCAGCAAAACTGTCCCCGGGGTTAGCCAGAAGCGGAAAATTGGGACTGCCTGCTGGTTAAAAGACATAGTTTACCTAGATAACTCCTTTGATCAATTCTAACTTGGATGCTGCAATTGGCACTATTCCTGTAGATGTACCAAAAGGATAATAGACCTGTGATAATAGGTAAGGTTCGCACAGACTATGGATGTGAACAGGATTTTTGGAGAGGCACTGGGCACATGCCAGATCCTTGTCATTCCTAATTCAGGAAACGGCTGAGAGAGGGGTAATTTGGTAGGTAAAGGGAGTGACGAATGGCTGGTCTAGATCAAGGCAGGTGGTTGTAAGGTGCTTATTTGAAAAGCCAGCTCTGAACCTCACTATATTAGAGGCCTACTGCTGCAGCCAGGATTCCACACTTCCACCCCTTCTCTAGTGGGTCACGTCCTGGAGTGTAGGGTGGCTTCTTAGCTCTAAGGATTTCCCCAATGAGCTGGATTATCTAGATACATTTTAGTTCTGCTGAACCTCTCAGTGGTTTCTGGTACTATTGACCGTGGTATTTTCTGGATTGGGTCAGTCCTTCCTTAATGGGTAAACTTGGGGGAATCCTGTTCAGCACTTGGGACTTGGGAGTCCCTCGGGGTTCCAATCTCTTCTCTCTGCCCCCCCCCCAGTTTGTTCTTGTTCTCGTTCTCTCTCTCTCTCTCTCTCTCTCTCTGTTTGTGTGTGTGTGTGTTTGTGATACTGGCATATGTATGTATGTATGTACTGCCAGTTCAATGCCAGCAATATGCTGATGATGCTCAAATTGGTTTCTCTATTTAATTCCAAGGAAGCTGTCTCAGTTTCAAACCAGTGCTAGGTATCAGTAGTGGACTAGTTGTGAGTGAGCCAACTCTCAGTTCAGGCAAGACAGGTATTTCTCAACAGTCAGAAGACAGTGTGGAGTCATCTTATTTATTTATTTATTTATTTATTTATTTATTTATTTATTTATTTAATCTTACTTTATTTTATTTTATTTTATTTGTTTTATTTCTATACCACCCATCTTCCAGCAGGAACTCTGGGCGGTTTACAACAGTTTAAAACAATTAAAAACAATAATATAAACAACCAAACCAAAAAGGAGGGGGGAAGAACCCTCGGCAAGAGGCATCAAGGGGCGAAAAAAATGATAGATGAATAAATTAAGTTAAATTAAGGTCGCCAAATGCCTCCCTAAAAAGCAAGGCTTTCAAAGCCTTTTTGAAGGCGGGCAGGGACTGTGCAAGGCGCAGCTCACTCGGAAGATGGTTCTAGAGCGAGGGGCCCACCACAGAGATGGCACGGTTGCGCGTAGCCGACCTCCGCGCCTCCCTGGGAGTGGCCACCCTGAGTAAGTGTACCTGCAACATTTGAGTGGACTGAGCCTCAGTTGATCTCTGGGAGATACGCTCCGACAGGTATTCAGGACCCAAGCCGTGGAGGGTTGTGTTGTGTTGGGCTGTCCCCCCCCCCTCAAAAAAAAAAGCTCAGGCTCATGCCTTGGGCATTCATGCCAGAGAGTGGATGCTCATATCTTGGTACTGGACAGGAGTGTGTTTGCATATTTCAAGCTGGTATTTCCAGCTGTGCTTACTTGTGGAAATGTCTTAAGGGGCTACAGTGATACAGTATGTGCCTTAGCTGTATCCTGCTCGAATTACTGTATTTTTTGCCCTATAAGATGCACTTTTCCCACCCTCAAAAGTAAGGGGAAGTGTCTGTGCATCTTACAGAGCGAATACAGCTGCCCCTGCCCCCCCCCCCCAAATATATATATATATATATATATATATATATACCTGCAGGGAGCCTCTCCCATCTCCTGCTGCAGCTGGGATTCCACAGTTGCAATCACCTGGTTTGCAAGGAGGCTTCCTCCAGGGAGCCTCTCCCAACCCTTCCCCTTCTACAGCCAAAATTCCCCAGTCAAAAATCACCTTGTTTGCAAAGAGGTCTCCAGGGAGCCTCTCTCCTCCCCTTCTGAAGAAGCCTGGATTCAACAGCGCCAATTACCTCGTTTGCAAGCCTCCCCTTCCTCCGCTATAACACTTTAAGCTAAACATTTTTCTTGTTTTTCTCCTCTAAAACCTAGGCCTGTCTTATGGCCCATTGCATCTTATAGGGTGAAAAATACAGTACAGTGGTACCTTGTATAAAGGAATTAATTCATTCCAAATGAAATTATGTTAAGCAAATTTTCCTTTATACAAATTCCCATAGGAATGCATTGAAAATGGAATAATCCCATTTTATGTTATAAGGATTTCCCCATAGTCGATTATATTAAGTAAATTTCCCCTATCTCCGGAATTTTTTATGTTGTACAAATTTTATTTTATACAAACCGTTTTTTATACCAGGGTCCACTGTACTTTAATGTACGTTGTGCAGGGCTGCCTTTGAAAATGGTCTAAAAAGTTCAGCTGTTGGCCAGATTGATGACTTGGGGTCAGTTAGAGGGATTGTGTAAGTCCCTTATTTGTCTGTTTCCTTAAAAAAATGAAACTGCTGGTTACAGAGTCCTGTGCAGCTTGGATCTAGGCCAGTGGTGGTGAACCTTTGGCACTCCAGATGTTTTGGACCACAACTCCCAGAATTCCAAGACTAGATTGCCAATGACAAAGGACTGTGGGAGTTTTTATAATCTACTGTGGATATTTTAATTGGGTGTAACTTTAAATGTGGTCCCCCCCCCAGATTTTATTAGGTTTAAAGGACATTAATGTTCAGCTTATTTTTTTAAAATTATATTTCATTCTGATTGTCAGCTGCTTTGAGCACCACCTGATTGTAAAAAGGCAGGTAGTAGTAGTAGTAGTAGTAGTAGTAGTAGTAGTAGTAGTAGTAGTAGTAGTAGTAGTAGTAGTAGTAGTAGTAAATTTATTAGAGTTCTGCCAAAAAATAAAATTGGTGTTTTAGAAGCAGATATTCTAGAATGGTGGACTTTGTGATGGCCCATTCAAAAGGCCACAATGCAGAAGTAGAATGCTGTACATTTAATCTTTAGATGTACTGTACAATTTCTATTTATCTAATTACTAGGGCCACTCCCATCTGCACAGTGTATCTCAGGTGTATGTCCTTTCTTTATCTCATGCAGGACAAGAGAGTTTGTTGGTATCTCCTGAAATGACGATGCACTTCTTCTGGAGGCTTTTTGTTATTCTCTTTTTGAACTGCATATGAAATTTTGTTTATTTATTCAGAATACCACATCTAAACAACAGCTAGTGGCAGGCTTGTCTATATTTCTGCAGCTGCTAATCAAGTTTTCTTCGCAAGCGAGATTGGACTCTGGATAGATGGGTCTCTCAGCAACCCACACTCACACCTGCAGAGTTCAGTAAAACTTTCTCAGAAATGCATGGGAGGGAGTCACCTAAATTTAACATCACTTTGCTTGTGATACATAGAAAACTGAGCTGAGGACAGAGGCGTCTCTTTTTTTCTTATTCTAGTGGACATCGTGTGTTGCTGTTTTCCCAAATGACCCAAATGCTAGATATTCTACAGGATTACATGGATTACAGAGGTAACTGTCCCAAGTTCTTGATGTAGCTGAACCCTGTCATGGGTGCCTATATATATATATATATATATATATATATTTGTCATCTGGTCCTTTTGTGTAGCGGGGAAGAGGGCAGCTGTGTTCCTTTCTTGCCTGCATCTCTTGTCACCCCCACCCACTGGTTATGGTAGTTGTTGGGAGCTGTAAAGCAAAAAGCACTCGGTAGGCCTCCGGTTCACAAATAGCGGACAGCGCTATCTGTGACAAAGCTGTGTCAGCTAGCGTTCTCAGACTGCTGGCATCAGATTGCCTTCACGAAGACTGCATTCTAGTTTTTGTGTTCTTGATAGCTTCTCCAGGAGCATCATAGACTGCCAGGAGGTCTTGAAAAAAAAGTACTGGATATACTCGAATATAAGCCTAGTTTTTCAGCCCTAATTTTGGGCTGAAAAAAGGGCTCCTCGGCTTATATTTGGGTCAATACTTTTAGCCACTCAGGCAAGTTTGGGTCGGTGGCTAAAAGTCATTTTAAACATTGTGCACCACTTCTCCTGACACCCCCCCCCATGTTTAAAATGACTTTTTTAAAGCACTTGCCTTGGTGGCTAAAAGTCATTTTAAACATCACACACACACCCAGCTCACAAAGGAGGAGTTGCCAGGCCCTGCTGCATTTCCCACCCTAAGCTTATACTTGAGTCAATAAATTTTCCCAGTTTTGGGGTTTAAATAATGGGCCCCGACTTATACTCGGGTCGACTTATATTCGAGTATATACGGTAAATCATAAAGCATAGAATAATAAAGTTGAAAGGGGACTATAATGCCATCAAGTCCACCACCACCCCAGCTTCATGCGGCAGGGCTGGGTGGGGGGGAATACCTTGCATTTGTTTGACTTGGGTACTGCATCAGAGATATCCCAAAAAAAACCTTTCAGAGGGGATTGGCAGCTCCAAACAAGAGAACACTGGATAGATCTGGCCAAGGTGTGGCATACAGGATGGAGGACCATCATGCCCTTCAGCAGTGGTGCTGTGGGTCCAAGATGTTCCTGGATTGCAACTCCCAGAAGCCTCCACCACTCGCTGTGCTGAATGGGGTTTCTGGGAGTTGCAGTCCAGGAACATCTGGGGACCCACAGGTTGAGAACCACTGCTCTACAACTTTCAAGATCTACATGCCCCACTCCAAGTAAGCCTTGTGGGTGTTAGTGCCTAACCTTTTGACTGTTTAAAGCATCTTCTCTGAGTAGACAGAATATGTCCGCCGCTGCCACTGCATTCAGTGCTGCCATCTGAACCAAGTTTCTAGCTCCAAGTAAAAGACTGAAAACATTTTAAAGGATTTTCATTGTAAACGTCACTGGTGAAAATGCTGTAATTGTCTTGGGAAAGCCATGCTCTATACAGCTTCACCTTCATTTTCCATGGTGTCTCCCCAGTAAGCCCATGGTATTTGTAAGCGTGCACTTTCCATGCTATGCTTTATTGTTTTCTACTCCATGCCTTGCCAGCTTCTCTACTGTCCAGAAATCTATATCTGAGTACATTAAGCATGTGAACACTTGGAAAATTTAAGTGCTTTACTTTATGTGGTTACCTTTTTCTTTCTTTTTGGAAGCAGAAGATACAGCTTTAAAAGTTGCAGTTTATTCAGAGAGAATGTGGAGTCTTGATTAAGGTGTCAGATAAGGGCTCATTGTAGACTGAGCTTCGAATGTACTCACAGTCCCCTGGCCCTTGGACCACAGTCCCTGACTCTCACTGTCCTCTACCACAAAGGGTTGTTATAAAGGTTTAAAATATGTGTGGAAATCAACTGTTTTGTGCTCCTTGGGGGAAAGGCAGGCTACAGATGTCATAAACAGTCAGACATAAGAACATAAGAAGAGCTCTGCTGGATCAGGCCAAAGGCCCATCTAGTCCAGCTTCCTGTATCTCACAGCGGCCCCACCAGATGCGTTTGGGAGCACATGAGACTAGATATCTGTCTCCTGATACCACTCCCCTGCATCTGGCCCTTGAAGTACCCCGGTTTTAAGCCTGGAGATTACACATCTCCACCATGGTTTGTAACCTCTGATGGACTTCTCCTCCAGGAATCTGTCCAATCCCCTTTTGAAGGCTTCCAGGCCAGATGCCATCACCACATCCTGTGGCAGGGAGTTCCACAGACTAACAACGTGCTGGGCGAAAAAATGTTTTCTTTTGTCTGTTCTTACTCTCCCAGCCCTCAATTTGAGTGTAACCTTGCTTATCGTTAGATAAAAACCCATCTCTAGTCAATAAGACTAAAAGGCACAGGAGGAGTACTAGCTGTGTCTTAAGTTTTTGCTTTTGCTGTCTAAATCTCTCAAAAGAGGAGAGCATTTCAGAGAGATGGCTAAGAGCATTTCCCCTTGACACATGGATGTTCTGCACTATGATTTTTTTTCCCATGAAGGAATATTTGGCCATTGCTGATCTCTTGACTACATGCTGAAGTACCACAGCCCCCGCAGGGCCAAGGCTATGCAGCCCACCTCACATTTGGCCACCAACGTGGCTTCAAAGCATCATGCATTCATACCTCCCAGGGAATCCCTTTGTTTCAGCATGCCGTGGATTAGCCTCTTGCCATGGTATGCTGCCTTGAAAGAGCTATGCTTCCCGGTCCAAGGTCCAGGTTTGCCCCTGACTCAGATTGCAAAATTGTGTAAATATCAGTCAAGGTGCTGCATTCCACAAATGTTCCAAAGCCTAACATCATAAGGGCTTCCACTTTGGTATGATAACCGCAAGTACCAGGAACGGATAAAGCATGCATTTGGCACTTTCTGATACGAGACAGATTGTTAATTTTTCTGCTCTGTGTGGCTTCAATATGAAGTCTTGCTTTAATCGTTTCCTGTGGAACTAATAGAACTAATTTAAAGCCAAATCCACCAATTTATATTTAGACAAAGGATCCTTTTAGTCCATTTGCAGTCACATTGGTGTAAACCAAACCATTGCAGTAACTGCTTGGTACAGGACACTCTAGAAAGAGTCAGTAGCAGCCTTCTCTCCTTAGGTTTTGCTAGAAGTTTGAATGTTGTCTATGCTTCTGTTTCATCTTCAGAACTCCAGAGTGCAACTCCTGGAGTAAACATTGAGACGAAACTGCACCCATGTAACTGAGCTAAAAATATAGTGGATTGCTATTAGACTGGATCTAATAGGCACTACCTTCCACATACCGTGGCAGGTAGAAAGAAAATTCAAAGAGATCTGGCTAAGTCTAGAAATGACAGAATGAAATGAATGAGTGATAAGTGTAAAGTTATATACTGGGGTGGGGGGGGGGAGATGCAAAATGCACAGGAGCAGGATGTGGGATACTTGGCTCAGCAATATGGCATTTGACAAGGATATGCAGTTGTTGCAGACTGCAACCCATAATAATAACCTTTATTGTCATTGTACAACCAGTGTACAGTGAAATTGGCTGAGCTCCCTCTCTCCCCCCAACACCATCCCACTAAAAAGCCATTCAATCTGATTTCACACTGTGTGCTTGCTGCACAACTCGCCAGCCCCACGAGTCTATCACGAGTTGTCACGTCCCGTTTAACGTTCGAACAGCCCACGGATAAAAACTGTTTTTAGCCTGTTGGTACAGCTTGCTCTACTTCTGTATCTCCTACCCGAGGGTAGGAGAGTAAAGAAGTGCTGGCCGGGGTGTGAGTCATCCCTGATGATTTTCCTTGCTCTCCTAAGACAGCGGTCCCTGGCGATGTCACCCAATGGACTCAGGGGACAGCCCATGATGTTTTGTGCTGTGTTCACTACCCTCGGTAAAGTCTTTCTGTCCGCGGCTGTCAAACCAGCATACCAGACTGTAATGCAGTACGTAAGGACACTTTCTGTTATAGACCGGTAGAAGGAGGTCATCAATTGTTGTTTCACATTGTTTTTCTGCAAAGCCAACAATGTGATGCATCTGCAAAAGAAGCAAATCCTATTTCAGCTTGCGTTAACAGAATTATAGTCCCTCTGCACTGGTTAGGCCCCATCTGGATTGCTTTCTCCAGTTCTTTCAGAAGGATGCAAATGAACTGGAACCAATTTAGAGGAAGGCAACAAGAATTAGCAAGAGAGGAAGGACTTGAAGAAACGAAAGACTTTCCTCATAGACTTGAAAGATCCTGTGGAGGAAGAGTACATTAGGGAGAAAAGACATGGGTAGATTATGAATCCATCTTAATTTAGCCAACATTTTAGGCTTTTATTAAAGAGAAGCTTTAGCATATGCCCAGTAACCCCAGGAGCATAAAAACAAGAATTGGTGACTTAAGAAATGAGAAACAGAGAACAAAGCATAATGAAAGAGCTCTGAAACTTAAGAGAAGTGCACAAAGCCAGTATACTGAGTGCCGAAAAAGGAATTTTTCGAACCTTTCTCCATGTAACATTGTTGACTCCAGAGAGCCGGTAGGTGAACATGATGAACCAGGATTGTCCCTGTGGGATGAGGTGGTAAGGACCCTTCTATGGCAAGTGTATGGAGTAGGGAGCCACAGCTGAATTTAATTTCTACAGACGAGGAGCCATTTTTGAGGGAATAGAAAGAGAAAAATCCTCAAAGGTAGTATAATTTTCCAATAACAGAAGCCTTTTGCATCTCTGTGATATGGCATTTACCACCCTGTTTTCCCCCCTGAAAAGGCTACAGCTATGAGCGCTTGGATGGCTCAGTACGAGGTGAAGAAAGGCACCTCGCCATTAAGAACTTTGGTCAACAGCCCATTTTTGTCTTCCTCCTGAGCACCAGGGCAGGTAAGGCGCCGGAAGGCTGAAGGGAACTGGGCTGATTGCTAGCCCATCCACATCCTTTTTCTAATCTGCATGAATTGCAAATCAAAGCCGATGCATTGAGTTCATCGTCATTTATTCACATGGCCTGGCAGTCACAAAGCCGACGAAGAGCTGGCAATTTCTACGCTATCTTTGGGAGAGAATGCCAGGCATGGACCTCAGTGACACAGGCTTAAAGAACGCTCACGCTTTCATACCTGGGCCTGCCTGTGTAAAACTGGGGGATGGAGCACTTTAAAAAAGCAGGAAGCGTTTTGAAATTATGTATTATTAACATTACTTGATGGAATGATTCTTTTTTAGGTTTTTGAATGTTTACCTGCCATCCGTGTTTGGGATCGCATGATCTGTACATCACACTTAATGAAGGGCAAAGTTCAGTCCTATGCACCTTGATTAATTAATTTGCCTAAATGTTTCTTCTTTCCATTTCTTTTTGGGTTGTAATGGGACTAAAAAGGTCTCTAGTTCCACTGCTTTTTTAATTGTTTTCAATGGCATCCTCTTTTATTTTTTCCCCAGGTGGAGTTGGCTTGAATCTGACAGCCGCAGATACTGTTGTTTTTGTCGACAGCGACTTTAATCCACAAAACGACCTGCAAGCAACAGCAAGAGCCCATAGGATTGGCCAGAATAAGTGAGGGAAAATCT
>JAHTLZ010000198.1:9549874-9571572 GCA_023846285.1 Phrynocephalus versicolor | reverse complement strand
GAGTGGCAATCTGTTGTCCTTACTACAATATGCCATTTTCGTTTTACATTTTCCTTTCAGACCGGTGAAAGTGATTCGTTTGATTGGGAGAGACACAGTAGAAGAGGTCATCCACCGCCGAGCAGCATCAAAGCTCCAGCTAACTAATGCTGTCATTGAAGGTGGCCAGTTTGCTCTTGGAGCCCAGAAGCTCCAGGGGGACACAGAACATGAGGTAAAACAGTGACCAGAATTGCATCTACCCAGCCGTCCAAACTCCGGTGCAAAGCCCAAGCTGCTTTCATTAAAAATCTATGTAGGGAGCAAACACGTTGCATGGAATCATAGAATAATTGAGTTGGATTGGGCCTATAAGACCCCCCAACTCCCTGCTCAGTGCAGGCGTCCACATCAAAGCAGATCTGATGTGGTTGGCTAGTTTTTTCTTGAATGCCTCCATCATTTGAGTTCTCACTACCTCCCGAAGTAATTGGTGCCGTTGTCATACTGTTCTAACGGTTATGAAGTTTTTCCTGATATCTGGCTTCCTTATTGCATTCTTAGATGATTGAGAATAGATCCTACTTCTCTGTATGACTACCTTTCAAGTACTTGAAAAGTGCTATCATCTCTCCCTTCCGTCCTATCTTCTCAAGTCCTAAACATGCCCATTTTCTTCAGCGTTTCTTCATAAGGCTTGGTTTCCAATCCTCTGATCATTCTGGTGCCATCCTCTGAACACTCCCCTGTTTCGCGGCATCCTTCTTAAACAGTAATGTCCAGAACTGGACGCAGCGCCCTAGATGAGGCCTAACCAGTGCTGAGCAAGGTTTGAAGACTAGCCTTCTGTTAACGCAGGCCAAAAGCATTTACCTTATTTTTTCAGCCACGTCGCACTGTTGCCTCATATTCAAATTGTGAACTACAACAGTACCAAGGTCCTTTGCACTCGTGGTATTATTGAGCCAAATATCCCCGCTCTAGGTGTTGAACTTTCTGCCTATCCCTGTTACCTTTCAATCTGTTCTTTTCAGCCCAGTGCTCAAGTCCATCAAGTTCTTTTTGAATTTTGTTCCTGTCTTCCAGGGGATCAGGGGATCCACCCTACTTCGTGCCATCTGCAAATTTGATAAGTATTCCCTGCGCTCCCTTCTCCAAGGCATTAAAGAAAATGTTGAAGAGCGCTAGGCCCAGGACAGAGCCTTGTAGTCCTCACTCATTGCCTTCTCCCAGTTTGAGAGGGAGCTAGATATGCACTCTCTGAGTATACTAATTCTGTAACTCACTGTGTATCCACCAGGCATTTGTTCTCTTCAACTCACGCCCAATTAGCTTGCTGATCAGAATATCACGGGGCCACCTTTGGCAAAGGCATTCCCATCCTCTCCCAGGGAGGATATCCGATCAAAGATTGAGATATGATTATTCTGGCAGGAATTGTCATGCCAGCTTTGAGTTATTACTACATTGTTTTCATTGTGCTTGCAGATGGATGCTTTATAATCTGCTCCAGAAAATTCTCTGTCAGGCTGACTGGTCTGTTGTTCTCTGCCCACCCCCACCCCTTTTGCCCTTTTTGTTCATGCATATCATACAGGAAAGCAAGAGGCCATAACAGCATAGAGGAAGCTTTCTAGAAGGATTTATAAACAAAAGAAAGCCCCTTGCAATGTTACTACAACCTAACATGGTCAATCTCTCGTTTGTGAAAATAGCACAGGATTTTCAAGCTGTAGTGGAAAATTTTGTTTTTCTGCGAAGATTTGTTGGTTTATTCTTCAACTCAGAACAAAAATAGCCAGGCAAACACAACGAAGGTGTCTCAGTGCTTGGAACTGGCCTGAATGTGCATCCTCTTTGATTATTAATACTGCCATGTTTTTATCATTGTCAAGCTGGGTTCTGTTAAGTGACTGCATTGTCTCACAAGAAGGCAACACAGAGGACAAGTACGTGTCCATGACTTGATTCCTTGGGTCTCTTTTTTTTCCAGGTCCAGGGTGATGTTTCTTCCCAAATGAATAGGAATAGGATTTCATTCATTCTTTATTATGCGGTCATAGACCCAATTTAAAAGCACAGAAGGAAATTTGGTAAAAACAAATAAATAAAACCGATTTGTAATACAAAATGTTAAAATACAAGCTAAAACCAGGACGTGTTAAGAGCACAGAAGGAAATTTGGTAAAAACAAATAAATAAAACCAATTTGTAATACAAAAATGTTAAAATACAAGCTAAAACCAGGACGTGTTAAAAATGCAGAGAACCGTAAGACCCAGTGCTAAGGGAAATCAGTAGCATAATTGAGACATTGCTTATTGGATTAGGATTTCAGAAGCACTGAAATTGCTCTCATGGAAGACTTTTTAACCTTTGTCGTTTTCAATTTCTTGAAAGCTGGACGAGATCCTGAAGTTTGGTTTGGACAAACTGTTGTCATCGGATGGCAGCACTATCTTGGATGGGGATCTGGGAAGTATTCTTGGTGATTCCGAAGGAGGGATGTGGCTAATGGACTCTGTGTTGTCTGCTCCAGAGGGAGATGAAGAGCAAATGCCGGAAAGTACGTGGACAGCTCTAACTTGTATTTTAAAAAGCCACAGGGATTAGAAGTCCCAAGATAATTTGGGGAATTAAGACTTCTTTTAAAATCCTGACCCAGCCCCTTCTCCCTTCCCCTGCTTTTCCAATCATTTTAATCTCTGCATTCTGGTTTTCTGAGGTTGAATCTGGAGTTCTTCTTGGAGTTTTTTGAGCAAAAAATACATTTGGCGGGAGATGTTCCACTTGCTAATATGTCTGCTATATGCATGCCTAACGAAGGAGGGGAGTCTGCACCAAAGAGCAAACAGTGTGGAGCATTGAATCAAGCTGGATTCCTCCTCCTTTGTCCCCACCTCACCTACTTTGCTCTGTTTGTAACCTGACGTTCCTCCACTCCAGCTTAAAGGCCTGTGGAAGTGTTAGGGTGGGAGAAAGGTGCTTGATGAAAGGGGAATTGGACCTATTTCATCTGCTGTTGGTGTTCAGTCTAAATAGGTATTGATTCTGAAGCTGCTGTCTCTAAAGATGAATAAGGCAGATGGCAGAAATAAACCAATACATATTGTTCCCTCTGTCATTCCCTGTTTGCATCTCAAGACCCATCCCCAGTAGGACCCGTCCTCAGTATCCGCTGGAGTTCTGTTCCAGGTCTTCCCATGGATAATAAACACTGTGGATAAGAGAGAATGCCAACCACCAAAAAACTGCTGTTTTGTAACAGTAGCTTGCTTTACAGTAGCTGCTTGTGACAGTACCTTGCTTTGCGACTGCTGAATTACTTATTTAATTGTTTTCCTCTGCCAACCGTGGATAACTGAATTAGTGGTCAATTAATCAGTGGATACAAGGGTCTTACTGTAGTTAATACATACTGAGGAGAACAATGAGGGAGATCTGGATTTTTGATATATTGGGTATTGGAATCTCACTTTTAATATGAATTTATTGGACAATTTCTCTGATACTGTTTGATCCATTCAGGTGGAAGATAACCCTAATAAATATCTGCTGTATTTACAGAAGTGAATTTATCACTATTGATAAAATGCTTTGGGATTCTTGAAGGCAAAACACCCTTTTGGCAGTGTTATGCAAAAAGTGATATAGCAGAAGACAATCTCTGTAAATGGAAATTCTTAGACTTCTGCAATTAGGAACTGACAATCCACAGTACGTTATAGTTCTCATAGTGGCTTCCAGAAGTTTGCTTAGTGAATATAAAAGTTGGACAAAAAGGTAATTACTTAAAGTCATGGGGAAGGGTGAAATTAATTTGACATATGATAGCACCCAAAAATCTTTGCTGTATTTTCCTTTTTTTAATTAATTTTATTTAGAAACAACAGAAGCAAACAAAGTAAAACAAACATTCCAGTGACCAGACTCATAAAACAAAAGGATAAAAAGGATAAAAAACTTAAAAGTGAAGACACAAACATTTTCTTTTCATGGGAGCTTTTAAAAACAGCTTCTTCATCTTTGTAGTAGAGATGGGCACGAATCAAAAAAATGGTGTTTCTTTTGTCGTTTAGGGGGTCCGTTTCGGTTCGCTTCCATTTTTCGTGAATTTTTGCAAAAAAATTGTTTTCGTTTTTGTTCGTTTCGTTACTGTTTCATTACCATTTATTTCATTTTTTGTGATCTTTTTAGCTTTTAAAGCAGTTCAATGTATGACGTAATGAAAACGAAATGGACAACAAAAATTTCTGGTGTTTCTGTTCGTTTCGTTTCATTTTAGAGATAAAATTTGTTTGTCATTTCGTCGCATAATGAAGCAAAAAACGAAAATGGAAATGAAAAATTGTTCGTTTCGTGCCCATCTCTACTTTGTAGTGATCCATACCATATGCAAGAAACAAAATGCTTGGGTCTGCTGACTGAAGGCCCCGTTAGAGCTGCTTTATACAGTATGTTTCTCACCGCTAAATAAAAGGAATACTTCCCGTAAGGGAGCAATTTCTACAAGTAAAGAGGTCGTTGCCAAGAAAGATTATGAGGATGGACTCAATGCTAAATAAAATCCCTTGTGGTGTCAGTGGTTCATTTTAAGTTGTTGTTTTGTTTTAAAGGCCACATGTACGTATATGAAGGGAAAGACTACTCCAAGGAACCTAGCAGAGAGGACCAGAAAGCTTTTGATCAGCTGATAGATCTTCAGAAAGCACTCCTTGAAGAAATCAGTCAAGAAGGAAGAACTCGCCGAAATAAAACAAATGTAAGCATACATAAAAATGGGACATTTTCACACTTGAGTAATTTGGCTTCATGGGCTGTTTAATAACCATTTCATTTAAACTCAGTAGTTTTGAAAAATGTTCATAGATCTTGGCTCATTTTCAAGCTAGAATATCTTGTGTAGGGAAAAATAGAAATGTGTGTGAAATTGGAAGCCATTTTGCCATTCTAATGAGGGAAAGAAATGTGGAGCCGCAAAAAGATTGTTTCTCTGTGTGTGCGCGCGCACACACATGCATGTTTTATCAGCTAATGGCACCTGAATCCCAACATTTCCCAGGGCTTCACGGGCAAGTGAAAACTGTCACCATCCTCTCAGTTATTGGGGTAAGAAGGAATCTGCATACACTAAAGCCCCAATCAGTTACTCATAAGTAGCTGTGTGTACAGTCCGTGCACAATGGTGGTGAATGTGTGCTAGGCCCATCCCCTCCAGTGTTCTTTTCTCAAGTGACTTTGTGTTTCCGAAGAGGAAAGCCCATGTAGAAGCTCTCAGCAGAAGGCAGACCCATGTGGAGAGCCCTCAGAAACAGAATGCACCGTGCTCTTCAGTGGCACTGCTTTTGCAAGATAAGTGCGAATGTAGGGCAGAGGTGAGGATGCTCCTCTCTTTACACATGGAACACACACACTTACCAAATGCTGAAGATGGCTTAACCTGAGGCATAGCTTTCTAGAGCTCATTTTCAACACCTGTTTTGATTAATGGTAATTTTATCATGGTAAAGATATTTAGGAATTTTGGTGCATATGTAGAACTGCTATAGAATCATAGAATAGTGAAGTTGGAAGGGGCCTATAAGGACATTATGTCCAACCCCCCCCCTCCATGCAGGAATATAAATCAAAGATATCTGTCAGCTGGTTATCCAGATTTCTCTTGGAACACCTCCAGCATTGATGTACTCACCCCTTGAGGTAATTTGTTCAACTGCCATGCTGCTCTAAAACTTAGGAAGTTTTCCCCGATATTCAGCCGAAAGCTGGCTTCTCTTAACTTGAGCCCCTTGTCGGTATGATCGGAGAAAAGATCGTTCCCCTCTTCTCAATGATAGTCCTTCAGATATTTGAAAGTGCTTCCATATCTCCCCTCAGTTTTCTTTTCTAAAGGTTCAACATGCCCAGTTCTTTCACTCTCTCCTCACAGGGCTGGGATTCCAGCCCCCTGATCATTCTTGTCACCCTTCTCTGAGCTTGTTCCAATTTGTCAGCATCTTTCTTGAAGTGTGGTACCCAGAGCTGGACACAGTATTCAAAACTGGACACAATACTCAAAGGGAGGCCTAACCAGTGCTGAATAAAGGGGGATGAGCACCTAACGGGATTTGGAAATTCTACTTCTGATAATGCAGCCTAAAATAGCATTTGCCTTTTTTGCAGCCAGATCACACAGTTTGCTCATATTCAGCTCATGATCTACCAGAATTTCAACATCCTCCTCACATGTAGAATGGCTGAGCTAGTTGTCCTCCATCTTGGAACTGTGCATTAGGTTTCTTCCTCCTAGCTGCAGCACGTTGCACTTCTCCCTGTTAAATTACATTCTGATGGTTTCAGCCTAGTGCTCCGGCCTATCAAGGTCATTTTGAATTTTGTTGCCCATGTTATTGGCTATTGCACCCAGTTTTGCATCACCTGCATGAGAAGCACCCCCTGCACTCCCTGGTCCAAGTCAGTAGTAAAAATGTTGAAGTGAACCAGACCCAGGACGGAGCCTTGGGGTTCTCCACTTGTTGCCTCCTCCCATTTAGAGAAGGAGCCGTTCATCATCCCTTTCTGAGTAGAATTCTGTAGACAATTCTGTAGCTGCAGCGACAGTGATGAGCATGAAGGATATGTACAATGAATACATTTATTTTCGTTTAATTTCAGTGTCTTTCGTGGGAGCAGGGGTCATTGCTTCCAGCCCCAGCCAGAGGTGGTGGTGGCTGGGAGTACCTCCTCAAAGATGGGTTTGTTGCTGCTAGAACAGGTATAATTGAGTGAGGGAATGGGGTAGAAGGATTGGTGCAAGGGTCCAGCTCTTCCTGTTCAATGTCTATAGCTAGACAGCTCAGCTAACTAGCCCACTAGACCTCTGTCATTCTCCGTCCTTGCCCAGGCCTGAGTCCTCTTCATTAGTCCCCCAGTGATTCTGGTCCAGGTCTGAGATCTGTTTTGCATCACAAAACCTAGCTAGCTAATGCCTTTTATAGACGGCTGCTATTCCTTTGCTGATACTGATCCCTGAGCCCCAGCAATCTGTCCTCCCTCCAGGGAACCTGCCTCCAGGGATTTGTTATGGTGTTTTCTCTAGTGGCACTGCTTCTGGTTTGGGGTAGGACCGATGGACAGGAGCTCAGCAAGGCATCTAGGCCACAGTTACTGGGTCCCAGTTTGGATGATCACTGGTGCTCTTCCTCCAGGCCCTTTACCTTTGGAATGGTAAAGGATACTAAGGATCCTTATCTGCCTCCTGGCACTCACCTGAGGCCTCACTCTTGCATTTTGCATCCTTATCCTGACCTGCCACCAGCGTCTATGCACAGTTCACCAGGGAATGCAGCTCCAAGGCAGAATGTCCATCAGGAACAGCAGGAGCGCCCCATCTCATGAGGTGTCTCTGTCACTTTCACTTGTGTGTGTTGTATTGTTACAGTCGTGACCGGCTCTTCACTTTCAATTATTTCATGTCAAATCCTTGTGTTTGACATGAAAAGGGGGGGGGGTGCCTCTTTCACGTCATTTTGGTTTGTCCCCACCGCCCCCTTCACTTTTCTTGTGATCAAGTCCTAAAAAGAATCCTGTAAAAAAACTCAAAGAAAAAAACAACAACAAACCAGGGAGGCAAAGCAAAAGAGAAGCAATCTACTTGAAAAGCAGACAACAGTGCAATAATAACCAAACAAACCCATACCCAGAAAACGCCAGAATTTTTAACAGAAGTAAATAAACCAAATAAAAATGTAAGAAAATAAGTCAAATGGGACTTACACACACAGAGGATAAAAGAAAAGGCAGATGCAAAATAGGTGATACTTTTACAGGCCTCTAAAAGTCATATAATAAACGAGCTATAAAAGTATTGCCTGTTTTAGCATTTTGTTTGGCTACTTTTTATTTCAAAATAAAAGAGACTCAGAGCCTCCCTCCCTCCCCCCCCAAAAAAAAATTAGAAAAACAAGAAAGGATGTAAAGTCAAAAATGTAATCAAAGCCCTCTGCAAAAAAATGACAACTGGCATATGGGGAGATCTGTTCTCTCTGCCACTTGATGTCTTCCTTCTCTTCTCTTTTTTTGATCCCAGCACAGCTACAGGCAGGCAACAATCTAATCCTCAAACAAATGGTAAAAATATCCCTCCAAAAATGTTTTAAAGGGGGAAAGATGCATAGAGGCACTATTTTGCAGCACATGATGGAAGGTGCTAGGAGCTTCACACACGCAGAAGAAAACTCATTGGGTTCCAGCCAATTCAGGCCTTTCTACAGCTTCAGATTTTCTTGGTTGCAACTCCCCTGGTGATTTTACATACAGTGGTTTAAAAAATGTTAAATGAAACAGAGAACAAAAGAGGCATGACATTTTTGTACGGCTGACTTCCATTAAAACAAATCGTTCATTTTCCAGAAATCAACAGGATAACCCAATAAATGCCTTTCCTTCTCTAGGTTCTGGTCGCTGGTATTCAGACGGGCCCTGAAAAGAAAAGACGTAAATTAAGCCCGGAAGAGTTGGAGATTCGGCGAAGAAAACTACGAGAAGCAGCAGCAAAAAGAGCCAAGCTCAGAGAAGAAAGGAAGCAGAAGAAAGCAGAAGCTGAGCAGCAGAAAAAGTAAGGGCTTTGCCCACATTATCCTTTTGAAAGAAGACTAAGCGCTTGGGACCCTTCTCAGTTCAACCTGGTAGTGGATTCAGACCCTCTAGAATTTGGTTGAATGTCAGGAAAAACTTCCTAACTGTTACAGAAGTACGACAGTACAACCAGGTATCTCAGGGGGTGGCGAACACTGCAGTGCTGCAGGCATTCAAGATAAAATTGTACAACCAGATGTGCTTTGATTTTGATTCCTGCATTGAGCAGGGGCCTGGACTCCATAGCTTTACAGGCCCCTTCCAACTTAGTTATTCTGTGATCTATCAGCTTAACTCTACAGAGGACCCTTGTATAACAAACGGTTTGTATAACATAAAATTTGTACAATACAACATAAAAAAATCCGGAGATAGGGAAAATTTGCTTAACATAATCGCCTATGGGGCGAATCTGTACAACATAAAAATGGGATCACTCTGTTTTCAATGCATTTCTATGGGAAATT
Source organism: Phrynocephalus versicolor (assembly GCA_023846285.1). Classification (NCBI taxonomy): domain Eukaryota; kingdom Metazoa; phylum Chordata; class Lepidosauria; order Squamata; family Agamidae; genus Phrynocephalus; species Phrynocephalus versicolor. Next base: position 9,562,510 of record JAHTLZ010000198.1, on the reverse strand, counting down.
TGTATAAAGGAAAATTTGCTTAACATAATTTCATTTGGAACGAATTAATTCCTTTATACAAGGTACCACTGTATGCCAAAAAAGGATGATGGCATCATCAGCTGCAGCAGGTTTGGAAGCAAAAACATTTCTGAGATCCTTGTGGAAGGTTCTAAGACTCCCTTGAAATTTCTTTTTATCATTCTTAAGCTATTGGGGGCCACTGTGATGTTGCTCAAAAAATAACTTGGATCTGGTGACGCCTTTCAGTGTTGAACTGGAGGACGTCACCTCCCCCAGCCTTCCCATTGTTACTGTTTCAGTAAATTGTGCATTGTCTATTTAAGATAAGCGAAACATTGCTTAATAATCGTGTCTTTTTGCTTTACCTTTTTCTAATTCAGGATGGCTTGGTGGGAAGCTAATCATTACAGGTCTTACTGCCTTGAATCAGAAGAGAGCAATGAAGAGGAGGAGGAGGAAGAAGAAGAAGAGGAAGAGGAAGACAGGCTGGAGGTGGCTCTGAAATATACAGACCCAGAGCTGACCTCTATCCGGTACATCATGGGTGATGTTACCCATCCTGCAGCAGGAGAAGAGGATGCCATCATTGTGCACTGTGTCGGTAGGTGGAATACACCTTGTTGGGCAGGCTAGCTTGAAGGTGTTGGATGAGCTGGACTTCTTGAGAAGCCATGGCCTCCACCCTCCCTTGTCTCTGGCCACTGTGGGTCCTCTCTGTTTTCTCTTCTTGGCAGCTGGCTTAGTTTCTAAGCTGAGCAGCCAGACAAGAGAACGTCCTTTTCGAGGATTCTCCCTTGCTTAGCAAAATTCCCTGTCACCTTTTTTGACCAAGTGAATACTTGAACAGGACCAGGATTATATAGGTGTGTGGTTGCTTTGACACTATGTTTTCAATGTTACTCTCCGTCCCCCATAACTTTTGGATGGCCTACCACAGGCATGTCCAAACTTCGGCCCTCCTGAAGTTTCGGACCACAACTCCCAGAATTCTAAGCTTAGACTGCCAGTGCATGCTTACATGGAATTTTTACTCTCTCTCTTTAACTGCTCATGTTGTCTTATAGCTTAAAGGTTGTCTTTTAATGCTCTATGTCTCTCAATTCCCTGTTATCAAACTCGTATATGTCTTAATTGTACTGGACTCTATATTGTCCCTCATTACTGTAAGCCACCTTTGGTCCTTTTCCAAGGAGAAAGGCGGGGTAAAAATACAATCAATCAATAAATAAATAAATAAATAAATAAATAAATAAATAAAAAGTACCTTCAGCTCTACTAGCTACTAATAGGTAGGCCTCAAAGACATTTCTTCCCCATTAATCTGTTTGTAAGGACACTTCAGACTGTTAGTAACATTGTCTTAGCATTGGCTAACAAATTGAATCAGCTGCCAAATGACACTATAGGCAATGACTTAAATTGTATGAGAAGAATACGATGACCGCCCTAGAATTCGGGCATGTCATTCTGCCACTTTGAAGTACGTTCTCTTAAAACCACGTGTTCTCTTAAAACCACGTGTTCTGTTCAGGCTATCCCCGCTTTCTTCAGGCTCCTTCTTTACTACCTGGCACACAGATGGACACTAGAAATAGATTGATTGATACCGTTTAGTTATGTAGAACTAGACATCTTTCTGAAAACTACAGTCTGACGATATCAAAATAACTACAGTCCAAAGGCATCAAAATGTCCCACAGTATCAAAATGTGTTTGCACAAGTGGCTTGTGCATCACAGAAACCTTAAGAAGGGATGTTGGTCAGAACGTGTCCAGAAGCCTGGCTGTTTGCTTCCTCTGGGGTTTGTCTCACTCTCCAGTCTTTTTTAATGCTAAAGCATCGAGAGTTCAGAGTTTGTAAGGCAATAAATTTCTTCGGGGTTGTGGTCTTTGCATCCTGCAGAGTTTCTCTAGGACATCCTGAATTCTGAGACTGGATCTTCTGTCAATCCTTGGAAGTGCACTGCCATGAACCCCTCCCTCACTGGCCTTTTTTCTCCCCTTCTCAAGAAAAACTTTTCATGTAATTTCATTTTTTAAAAGATGATTCTGGCCGTTGGGGAAGAGGAGGCTTGTTCACAGCCCTCAGGAATCGCTCCGACCAACCAAAGAAAATATATGAATTGGCAGGAAAGATGAAAGGTGAGCCAAAGCAACACTGCCCTCCTCTCAGCTTCCGTTTCCATTTGTAACGTTCTGTGTTTTATCAAACTCTCTCATTTTGGGGGGATTAGCAGTAGTCAGTGTATTCCAGGTCTTAATACTGACTTGGTTCACCTTGGATCAAGCGTGAACTAGAGCCTATGAACTGAGGAAGGAGTTTTTATTCCTCCAAAAGAAGAGGAAAAATGTGCAAGAAAAGTGTGCTAAGATTGAGAGGTGGTTGTTTCTGGTGTTTCCCTTGATTTGAGTGAAGTGCGGTATCAGTATTAGATATTAAACTTAGGTTCTCCTGTTCTGCTGTTGACATCATGGAAGCATCTCGAGACAACAACTCAGTCCATTGAGAAGTAAATGGAAGCTTCAGAAGTATCAGTGGAATGAACCCGGTTGCTCCTGCAGCCTGATCTAGAACCTCCCTTTCTTCCCCATTGCATACTTTTAAATATAGATTAATCTGCATGCTAGATAAGAGTGTCAGCTGTGTTCCTCATCTAAAGAAGATAAATACAATGCAAAAGGGAGACTCCTTAAAATTAATTTCTTCACTTTCATTCCACATGGTATTAATTTCCCCTCCCCTATTAATTATTTTTATAGACCTGGCGTTGGGAGGAACTCTTTTATTCCCTATTGATGATAAGGAATCGCGAAACAAAGGACAGGACTTGGTAACTGTACAGACAGATGTTTTTCTTTTTCTTTCATTTGATCCATTTAAATTCTTGTATCGTCTCAAAGAGGACCAAAATAAAATGTGATACTGGACATAAAACAAGTAATATCATTTGAATTATACTGAACACTCATGGAAGCTACTTTGTATTTAAAGTCTAGGAATCCTGCCAAAATCGCCACTAATTTTAGAGTCCTTGAGATACAGTACAGTGGTACCTTGTATAAAGGACTTAATTCGTTCCAAATGAAATTATGTTAACCAAATTTTCCTGTATACAAATTTCCCATAGGAATGCATTGAAAACAGAGTAATCCCATTTTTATGTTGTACAGATTTGCCCCATAGGTTATTCTGTTAAGCAAATTTCCCCTGTCTCCAGAATTTTTTTTGTTATACCAACCCTTTGTTATACAAGGGTCCACTGTATTTGCAATTCCAAACAACTGTAACGGCAATTTTAAAAAAACAGATAGTTATACCTTGGTTTAGGAGCATAATTTGTTCCAGAAACATGCTTGTAAACCAGAACACTCATATATCAAAGCAAATTTCCTCATAAGAAATAATGGAGACACAGACAATTTGTTCTGGCATCCCATAGACCACATGCTATACATACAAAATGGCAAAACTCGCAAAAGAAGTTGGCTAGAATTCCACGTCCACACCATGGCTTAGGTGCCTGGCTGCATAACCTGTTCTGTGTGGGACTAACACCTGGATTCTATTTTGTGTTTTTAATGTGACAATAATAAAATGCAATTTGCAGCCATATACGCACTTGACTAACTGCCCCAGGACTAGAAATTGTTTGAAAAATAAGAAAGAATGTTGAAAACAGATTAAATACAAATATAAAGAAAAATAAAACAATACCCTAACCTGTACTCTCCCTTGAAAACATTTCTGGCTAGTGCAAAGGAAACCTTTGTTCCTCTCTCCTCCACTTACTTTTGAGGCTTGCCTGGGATGGAATGCTTCAGAAAATCCCCCACCATCCAGCAGGGAGGGAGGGAGAGAGCTATAGTTGGCTCACTTTTGATCATGTGACCTGCTCCAGTGCTCATATTGCAAGACATTGCTCATTGAGCAAGGCAAAATTTAGAAGAAATGGTTGCTTGTCTTGCAAATCACTCGTAATCCAAGGCAATCTAAAACCAAGGTATTACTGTACCAGAATTCCCTCAGACTTAATTCAGAGGAGTCTGTTTCTTGACAATAAACTAAGCAGTTAGTTTTCTGTGTGAATTTTAGCATATATAATTTCTTATATATTTCTTATACTTTCTTATATATTTCTTATACTCTCTAAGTTGGCCCTTGTCATAGCCCAGCATCGTGACCGCTTCAACAACTTGTCTGGAATCAAGCTCCCTGATTTGGAAAGGGGATTAAAGAAAATTTATCTAGCAGCCAAGAAAAGAAATGGTAAGTGTGGCTGTCTGGTGGGTGTTTAAAGGGAAGGAACATCATGATTCTTACTTGGCAGGTCGATTCCTGCAAGTCCTGTTCAAACAAGTAGGAAAGCACATCTCAGATACTCCAGTCTAATATACTCAAGAGTTCCAACAGCTGTGGCTTTAATGTATAGAATAGTTTGTGTTTTGTTTGTTAGGGGAGGCTTCTCTTCCTTCATTGAGGTTCTCTGCTATCTTCCTCAGTTGCACCTGCATGGACCTCTTGAGCTCTCTTGGCCTCCTCAAAATCCTCATCACAGACAAATTCCTCACCCCACATTAAGTACATTTTGATAAATTGCTTGTTTTTAAGGGTCACAGTTTTATAGACTGTATCTCAAAAAGGATTGCAGGACAGTTTTAAGAAAATGACCTAGAAACAATACAGAACGACACAGTACTTCAGAAATAACTGAAAAACAAACCGTCAGAATAAAAGGGAAGCATACAACTCTTTCTAATCTACCAACTTGAATCTAAAAATATATGGATTTGAGCCTTTCTTATAAATGCCAAGAGGCCTTTTGCCTGCAGTCAAAAGAATACATGAGGGATGAGCATGAAGCTCCACTTTAGCGCTTCGTGCCAGTTCATCCTTTGGACAAACAGATGTTCGTCACTTCCCAGCTCTGACTGCTCTGGCAAGCGCCCACTCAGAAGCAGCGCTTGAAGGAGGTGGGGCAGCGTGCTGTTTCCGAGTGGGGACCCACCAGACAAGATGGCGTTGGGAAGCACCAATCATCTGAAGGATCGACTGCTGAATTGATGCCCATCTCTAGAATACACCGTTAGTCCCAAGCATATGTTTCAAGGGAAGGCATTCCACAGTCAGACCCCATCAACATATAGGAAGGCCCTCTCTTTTGTAAATGATGCTCCTTTCCCTGGGAGTCACACACAGAGAGTAGTAGCCTTCCCTGATAACCTCAGTGGATGCACAACTTGAGACAGGAAGAGGCACTTATTCAAATATTTGGAACCCAAGCCTTTTAGAGATCCAAAGTTAGGCACCTTGAATTTTACGGCATCCCGTGTTGCTCCTTTCGAACCAATGTAGTACAGCAACCGTGAGACAAATCAGCCAGAGTGTTAGGAGCTGAACTGTGAACCAGCTAAATCTCCTAGACAATTTACAAGAAAAGCCTCACTTCGAAGAGATTCTCATAATCCAACCAGGAGATTACTAGGGCATCAGTGGATAACCAGATGGTGCTGGTAAAATATGTTTTGCACCACTGAGGTCACCTGGGTTTCGGGGGTGGGGGGCCAGATAAGCCTTTGTAACAATGATATGTCAGTGATACCGAACCTTCGGCACTCAAGATGTTTTCCACCACAGCTCCCAGAATTCCGAGCCTAGATTGCCAATGATAAAGGACTGTGGGAGCTGTGGTCCAAAACATCTGAAGTGCTGAAGGTTCACCACCACTATCCTAACTCCTTCATCTTTAAAAATGTTAGGGTTTGAAGCACCAATAAACAGTGTTGCTGCCACTTAATCACTCCCACAACATACAGGACAAGTTCTCGGAGGACCTTTCCTTTTCGATGTCCATTTAATTGGTGCCTCCGTTTTCTACTATCTTGGTTCATGTGCAAGTGGAGTCAATTGAGACGTCTGCAGCGGGACGTTAGAGACTCTGCTACTGAGGCCAATCCGAGGCCTGTTCAGGAAACATTTGTCTGTGTTTCAGATGGCATTGTGGAACAAGTACCCATAGTGGGAAGCAGTCCTCAAGAGTGGTGGCTTATGTGGGGGGTCATGCTAACCTACTCCATCCTTCCCTCTCTGGTCTAGCAAAGGGTGTATTTTTTGTTTGTTATTTATTTATTTTATAATATTTTTACCAGATATATTATTATTTCTTCTGCTACTATTGGTGTTGTTGTTGTTTGTTTGTTTGTTTTTTCCTCTGTGTTAAATGTTACTCTTCCTTTCCTCTTGTTTTTTTTTTCCTTCCAGCAAGTGTCCATCTTCCTCGCATTGGTTATTCCACCAAAGGCTTTAACTGGTATGGAACAGAGCGTCTCATCCGCAAACACTTGGCAACACAAGGAATCCCCACATTTGTGTATCCTTGTCAAAGCAGCCATTTTACAGCATTCAGAATAGGGTTGCACTGGAACGTGGCCACTCATTCTGGCAGGTGAATTAGCGTCTTTCATCTTGAAAATACTGGATCCTTCCTGGCTGGATGAGTAATTGGATTTACTTTTTGGTTTTAATTTCTCAACAGTTTGGGAGGTGACGCAGAGGTTGCATATTTCCACAGTAGAATGTCACGACAGCAGGTTTTTTTTTTTTAAATACGTGACAGAAATTCTAAATGATTCATCACATTGCCTTGGCTGCCGGGTGTTTTTTTTTGGGGGGGGAGGGTTAATCACAGTTCATCTTACAGTTTAGATCAAGAAGCATGTTTCCTGCTACTTTAAATGATAAATTCTTCAAGCCCAATCCTACGCATATACTGTAATACTAGTGCTGAAATAATACATTTTAGCAGTTCTTTTTTTCTGCATAATGAGTGAGGAGGTGGGAGGGGTAATGGAATTAGAAAAGTACACATGGGCATATTAGAGAATTACAAACTAAATTACAAGATTCTGCTTTTCTGTTCTCCCTCCCCACCCATCCACCCTTTTTTAAAGGGAAACCATGGCTGGACTATTTGCTAGCTCGACTTCACTGCCATGCTCTTTGGAAACAGTCACTAGCATCCCAGGAACAGAGCGATGTGTATTGACCTATCATCATTCCTGGGGGCATTCCTTGGACAAGATGAAATACCCCTTGTTTGCCCTTTAGTTCATCCTAACCCAAAAAAAATTACCTAAATATTCCCCTCCTACCAAAATCCCTTTCTCCCATCATTACTGAGTATCAGAGCTCTAGCAAAGATGGGACATGGACAGGAGTAGCACTAAGTCAAAGTGTTCCTTTCACACACCTTTGTGTAGACAGGCCAAGTAAAACCTCCCATGTAAGCAGCTCCATAATGAGTACCAGACCATTTTAACTGCTGACTTAACCTTAAGCTGATGGTAGCTGTAGATATTTTCTAGCAACCAAGAATGGAAGAACTCCCTAACTTACCTCTTCAGATACTACTTTCCTAGGACTAAAGCGTCTTTCCAGGCATCCACAACATCAGGATCGGCTCTTCAGACTTAAAACATCAATTGTGAAGGTGCAACCAGTCAGTGGGCAAAGCTGCTTCCTACTACATCTATAATGACTTGGCATATGTTCGGCTTTCTTAAAGGTGGAGATGGTGGACACTGATGAAGACTCGTCCCTGAACTGAACTGCATAGATCAATAATCTGTCCAAAGTAGGACCAAGCATTCAGATTTTAGGACAGAATGTGGCAGTTTCCCACAGCCCAAACATGTACCATGCTTTTTATCTAAGTGCAGGCCTGGAACCGTTGAGTTTCTAGCACAAAATTGACCATACTATCAAAAAAAGAAGCATACCAAGAGTTGCACAATAGATCTGTCATTCAAACCTCCATTTTTCAGTTGCATCCCTCCAATCTGCAGAGCGTTTGACTTTCTGTTCCTTGGTTCATCTTTGTTTATCCACCTGACTTTACTGATTCTCTTTTAGATGGAAACTACTCTTTCTGTAACACATGACTGCTAGTAGAAAAACAGCCAAGTTACCTAATGTTATGCAGAATGGATTCCACCTTTTGGAAAAAGAAGAGTCTTCAGCAGGTTGTGGGTTCTTCTGATAATTAACTAAAACGTTATAGAACCTACAGACATTACAGTATTTCCAGGCTACTTGCCAATTAAATGGCTACAGTTGTGTGAAGAATTTCCGTTCAAAGAGGATGTGGAGGTTACTTATGCAGTTACACAAATCTAGGTCTATCATGGTAGCTTGTAACCATAGAAGACCTGATAGTGTAGCTGATAGTAGAGCTCAGAGTTTTGTACTCTTTTAGATTCCCATTGGCTACTTGATCCTCAATTGTAGGTACATAGAGGTATCATTTCAAATATAATAAATAATAATAATGATAGTATGCCGTCACTTCTGACTTATGTCAAGCAACTCTTTTCAGGGTTTTCTAGGGAGAGAGAACTCACAAGTGGTTTACCATTCCCTTCTATTGGAATTGGAATTGGAATGGAATTTATTGTCATTGTATAAATACAAGATTAAAAGTGCCATCCAGTCAGTCATTCACACACCACCCGCATAAAAATCCAAGATGTAAAATCTGCGATTTAAGAACAAACCATCCATACACATACTCCAACATTCACACGCCGAACATCACTTACAGTCATTTAAAACTGACATAAAAACCAAACATACACACACAGCCCTACACTCTTTCACCTGACAGCATTCATACCCAATCCATAAAAACTACAATTTAAAAAACAACAACAGCCATACACAATCCCCCATACAATATTACTACACAGCTTGCCCAAAACCACACAGGCTGGCTTTTCTCCCTGACGGCATACTGGGGAATAGAACTCCCAACATTTGCCCTTGCAGCTAGATACCTGACCCACTGGGCTTTAAGTTGTGTATAAGTGGGTTGACCAAGCAAATCACATCCCTTTATTTTGGAATATACTGGTTGTTTTTGGAGTGTTTTCATCCAATGCTCCCCCCCCTACCCTGGACCTTCACAGGCCAGATCTATAGCTATCCATAGCAGGGAAGCATCTGCTACTCTTTTTTGACCTCTACCACCGTTGTTTTCCCAAGGGAACTAGGCAGAAGCCTTGAGAACCTAAAGCCACCAATTCAGTAGTGCACTTCTCATGGGATGCATGCTCTCCTTCATATTGCTGTTAATTGTGGCAGTGAAGAAATATTGGCTATTTCTTATGATCTGCAATCCAGTAAGACATTGAAACAGTCAGTGGTGTGCAGGGTGCTAGAGCTTGTCGATGTGTGCAGTCTTAGTCCCAACCCTGATGGTTGGGGCTTTTCCTAAGTAGATAAAGTCACACACCCTTTCCAGAAGTTTTTAAATCATCAGGGAGGAAGGGGTATAGGCACTAACAAACCCTCCACAGCAGTGTCCCCCAGTTTTTCCTGCATCCCCAAAGAATGCTGTGGACTCAGTCTCTACCTTCTAAGCATCTCCCCATAGATCAGGTGCTGCCTAATGTTCAGAGCATTTACAAGCAGATTCTTCTAGGGGAGAGAGAAGGTCTCACAGACCTTGCTGGTTCTGGGGACTACTGCAACAGATCCCATGTCCATTTTACACATATGGGTACATGGTGTGTGTGTGTGTGAGAGAGAGAGAGAGAGAGAATCCATATTACACATATGGGTACGTGATGGGTGGGTAGGTGTGTATGAGAGAGAGAGAGAATCCATTTTACACATATGGGTATATGATGGGGGGTGTTTGGGGGGGTCACTCCTCTTTCAGCAGTTGTACCTCAGGACAGATCACACTACCCCATGTGTTAGTGCCACTGGTGAGCAATCAGAGCCTGCAGTGATGAACAAGAATATTAGCAGCAAGGCGACTTCACACAGTGGCCTTTCCAGGCAACCAGAGGCACACCTGTAAAGGGTGCACTCCCAGGAACTGATGATAGAAGCCTCTTCGCCACAGACTCTCAGGCTTAACTAAAGACCAGCATAGTTTGCATTAATTCCTTTCTTAGGCCAAGTATTGCTTGTTTTACAAGAGACACAGTGCTACCCACAGCTTACATAAAAAGGGAGACACCTAGTCAGAAGCACTGCACAACACTGTAGCTCCTTGGTACAATCAAAGGCCCAAGTTTAGTTTTCATCTCTAGAGCATTCAGGACATTCTTAACATTTTCACCAAGCTAGGCTCAAACATAGACTGTGGGGACAAAGTCTGAAACAAAAAAATGCTAAAGCAGACCAATTCAAAGCAGAGGGCATCGGTGCGTTTCATTTTGCCCCTAGCAGTCTTGTGACAGTTTTCCTCCAGATGTCTGATGATGGGAACAATATTTTTCATCTTTACAGCTCAGGAGACACTATTGTGTGTTCCCTTTTGTTCAGGTGATTGTCAGGATACTGCAAAAACAATGCATGACTTCCTGTTGGCCATACTGCCTATATCACGAATAGCAGGTTGAATTATATAGGTCAAAACATGGAAGGCAAAAGTGCTTGGATCCACCCCCAAATCATACCACATCAACTTGTGGCTCGGAGAGCACTGGTAAAATATGATTGTTACTTCTAAGCACAAAGATGTCAAGTCTCCAACAAGTCATAGATCATGTTCGTGGACTGCTCAATAAAAACCTCTGGATTTTTACTCAATGCTTCATGGTACCGTGTCTCATTTTAGGTGTTTTTTGTTTTAAACGAAGGGTAGCAATAGAAAATGCTACATCTGACATGCTTGATACACTAGTAGACAAAAGTCAGTAACTATTTGATTTGCTTATAAAACTCTGTGTTGTGTCTGTGACCGACTTGATCATAAAACACTGTGTGTTCTGTGTCATTACAGTCATGACCCACACTCCAAAAATACAAACCATACTTTCTTGAACCCTGATGGCACCAAGAAGCAATGGATCCAAGCATGTTGTGGGGTGATTATGGTATTATGGAGCTTTGTAGGTCAGGATGATACTTTTGTGCCATTAGGTGGAAGATCTCCATTATTCCTTGTGATTTAGTTCTTGGGCAGAGATGTGACTTAAGCTTCCGTGGTACAGTATGCTGTATAAAACATCTTGATTATATAAGCTTTGGTGGTACAGCACGCTGTATATATAAAACCTCTTGATGATAGATGCTTCCAGTTCATGTGTTTGTGCTGTGAGTGCAACAGATTGTGCCAGATGCTTTCTGTGACTTAAGGCAGTCGAGGAAATAATTTAGAAGGGTGTGGGGACATTAGCTCAGCCTGGATCAGCCGTTTGTGTCTGAGTCCCCTTTTTATTTTCCCGGTGGCGCTCGGAAGGGATGCCTCCTTCAACTGCCACAGGGCACTGGAGCCTGTGGGGAGGTGAACCCAGCCCGTGCGTAGGAAGGAGGTCGGGCTTGGAATTCCCAAAAAAAACAAAACAACCCACGTTTTTGGCTCCAGCCGGTGCCAAGAGGAAGCAGGGGTGGCAGCCCTTCTGGCCGAGAGCAGGTAGGTTGGGGGGGGGCAAGCACGCGAAATGGTGAAATAGACAGTTTGAGAAGAAGGCTCCCCCCCCCGGGACTTAGGAACAGGCACACACGTTACGGCAGCAGGGACACGGTCTGGCCGCCTCTCTCCGATCTTGGGGGGAGAGAGCGAAAAAGCCGCCGCCGCCTTTTACGCCGCCGCCCTCCTTGGCCAGAAACGCGTGTACAGGGCGCGTCCGCACGTGTCTCAATCTCGGGGCGAGCGCCTCCCTCCCCGAAAACCGGGCGCCGCGCCTGGCACCCTCGGCGCTCGGCAGGCTCCCCGCGCTGGGGCGAGGGCGGGCAGGGCTAGGCCGGCCGGGGAGGGCGGGCGGGGCCGGGGCGGGCCGTGCCGTGCCGTGCCGTGCCGTGCCGTCCTGCCGCCGTCGCCCTGGGTACAGGAAGCGGAAAGCGCCGCCCTCGCCGCCGCCGCCGAGGGGGCTCCTGGAGTTGTCGTGGGGAGGAGGAGGAGGAGGAGGAGGAGACCGAGGCGGGCGGACCGGGCGGTGCGCTCCCGTGCCTTCCTGGCGGCGGCCCCATGGAGGAGGAGCGGCGGCGGCGGCGGCGGGCAGGCAGAGGTGAGCGTCCTTCCCGGGGCTGGGTGGGCGGGTGGGGGTCTCCCGCCGAAGCCCCGTCCTCGCCCGGCGTCCGTCCCCCCCCCGCAACCCACAGCACAGGGCGCGGCTTCTCCTGCTGCTGCTGCGCCTTCAACCTCGCCGAAAACCTGCGCGGAGCCGCCCGCCCGCCCGGCGCGGCGGGGCTTGCCTTGCGTGCCAGGGCAGGCAGGCAGGCAGGCAGGAGTCGCGGGTCGGGTCGGGTCGGGTCGGGTGGGGGGAGGCAGGGGCGCTTCGCTCGCCCCAGGAAGGCTGCGCGCTCTCGGGGGAGAAGCAACGTCCAGGCTAGCGGGGGGGGGGGGGGCCGGCCGGCCGGAGGGGTATGTGTGGGGGGGGGGGGGGGGGGGTCTGGTTTCCATTGACCCGCGCAGGGAGCCACATTCTATCCACTACATTGCACGCGGAGCGCAGTGGCCGGAGAGAGCAGGGACCACACTTTCTGAATGCAAAGGGGAAAGAAGAGTTTTTAGTAGACGTTTTGGGATGTAATTCTGTTTCTTCGGAAGCAACAGATGACATAATTTGAGCTTTTCTATCTATCTATCTATCTATCTATCTATCTATCTATCTATCTATCTA